>JADKLZ010000003.1:17704890-17715722 GCA_021533235.1 Biomphalaria straminea
TCCCAGTACTCTCTGGTCTCCACCTACCCCCTGCAGATTCTGCTCCCTTCTCCCACTATCCACGCCACAGTAAATGACAAAAGCAAAGAAACACGCGCGCTAACTATGGTTTAATTGAAGTGGCATGTCTAAAAGCCGTCGCGGCTCATACAGCACGAACTAGGAACACCTATCACATCATTAGCATAATATAATTAACAATTTTCATTTCCCAGTTATTAATATACTATGTTCTTTTTTTTTAGGAGTGTGTGTGTGTGTGTGTGAGTTTAAAGGAGGGGCGGACAAGAGTTAATGTAAAAGTACCAGGGGACTTGTGGTCCACTGTTGACATTTTCTCCCGATCCCCTCCCCCCCTCTTCTTTCCAATATTAGACCAAAATGGTTCCTAATGAATATAAATGTATTAGCATAAACGAGAGACGGGACCAATCAAGGACAGAGATGTAAAGGTGGGGACCAGTTGGAGGGATCCCGGGTTTGGAGGTGAAATGGGCAACGTCAAATTGGAAGGCGGATCGAAAGATCTGTACTATCATTGAGAGGGTTCTACTTGTAGGTCCAGCTAGTGTCTCGTCTTACACAATTTTAGGAAAATCCTAAAGAGGACTTATGTTACACCTGTGGGTCAGTTGCACTCACCTATTACCTGGCAGATGGACGCCATGGTGTTATGTGGAAGCTGTTGATTATTACCAAATGCTTTTTAAACTTTGTTCTAGAGTCTTAGAGGTACAAAATATTATTAAACTGGTAGCATGAGTAAAAAGTTAAGTTCCCCTTTCAGATCTTGTGGTCTATGGGGCAGATGATGTAAAGGTTTCTGTTTCTCTTCCGTTAATGAGGATGTCATCTGGCCAGCACAACGACCAACCACGATTCGAACCCGAGATATCCGGTTCAGAAGCCAACTGCTCAGCCACCGCGCCTCCTCTTAACATGAGTGGACTTTCCAAAATTGCGGCCAAATCAATCGAGACCCGATATCCACTACTGACATCTTAAATCTGTTTCACTGTATGTCTGCAGTCAGGTGTACCCATCTATTGTGTAATTTGTGTCTCCATTGTTCATTGTGTCCTAACAATGCGGATATTAATGTCAAAGAAAACAAAAAGAGCTTAACTTCCCCTTTTAGACCTTGCCATCTATAGGGCTGATGATGTAAAGGTCATATGATTTTATTTCTGTGGCCAACGAATAAGGCTGCTATGTTTATGTGCTTGCTACTAAAGTTTTAATTTTAAAAAAATGTCCGATGTATTTAACAAAGAAACATTTCTACTTTGTTTTTAGTGACAAGGTTTCACGCTTTTGAAAATCAGAAAGAAGCAGGTTCACTTATAAAATCATCTCCGTAAGTAACATCAAAAGACTAAAAGTAGCCACTTGCACTATTTGCACTTATTTCGATGTAATACCAATAACTAATAACAATTAATATGCAGTCGGATAGGAAATAGTGCTTTGTTTTTTTTTTTAACTCTTTAACTTATCACTCGGTCTGACAAGTAGAACAACATAAAACAAAACAAAAATTAGACTTTTTTTGGGGGGGTCGGTGGTGAGGGGTGTCTTACATGAGGTAAAGTATCAGAGCAAAGTATGTTTATATAAAAAAAAATTATAATACAAATAAAAAATTAAAAAGTCAAGGGGAAAAAAAAGACGCATTTGAAAAAAAGCGCTAGTATCTTATCTAAAAAACTCAAAGATATTTTAATAACATTACTCAATTAATTAAGAAAGATGCAGTGTCTGTGGAGAATCGTGTGATTATATCCGGAAAAGAAAGAGACAATGGTCCACTATAATAAAGTCTATTATGTCGTGAATAGACTCTGAACAGTTATTAGGTCATCCTCTGACCATGCCAGGTACCAATGACTCACCCCACCACGCACGTGCCAAGAGAACAATTGATCAATTTAATATACCTCCCAAGTTGTTCCCTGAACTTTGCTAGCATCATAACAATAACAAGGCCATGCAATTAAAGCGGGAAAGGTTCTGAGTAACAAGCAAATTTAAAATGTGCTTTTCACTTATTTATTGGCATAGGTAATTTTGTTTTTTTTTTGTTTGTTAACTTACGTGATCCCATTACGATTTGGTAGTGACAAGAGCGTGTGGGGACCGGCAGACTTTCGTCCCGCACCGAATAGAATATCGGTACAATTAGCATAGCTCTTTAGCACATCCATAAATATCAAGAGGTTTAAATGACCTGCCTAAGACATCCCGTTCTTTCTTATCTTGGCTCCATCTCACAAACCTCACAACACTATCATTGTCAACCACCTCCCTCCCCATTCCATTCTATTTTAGATCTAATTCTCTCCTCTCCCTGGCTGTTTAATTTATCTATATGCAGCCCATTCAGTGGTGCACCTGTTTAATTACAGCGTCCCACTCCTCCTGGTTCCTGGCCCCATTGGGCCCCCAGTATCAGAGTCTGCCGGTACATCAGCGATCTAAACGCCGTATTCTAATGCAATTAAAGAAAACAATGGGGTCGTCCCGGGCCTCCTCTTGGCGACACCTGACACTATCATCACGCCTTCGTTACTCGCTGTGTATGGGAATTCTCAACGCTGGGATGTTGATGATCAGCTTGAGCAGCAGAAGAAACATCTGGGAAGAAAGATTGTAATACAAATACATTGAAGATGGAAATATTAAAATGTAGTGAGTTATTGTTACTGTTTGTCCGTAATTCGGTAAATATTTATCAACTGTATTCCAGAGTATTGTGAGCAATAGGCAATTTTCAAAGTTATTGCTAGAATTAGACTGTGTTCCATAATATTGCTAGAATTAGCATTAGTATTCTAGGATTTTGTAACATTCAGCCGTATTTCTGGTTATAGTTAGTATTTGTGTATCTTTGCTGTTTAATGTGTTACTTTAATTTTTTTTGGGTTTATTGTTACCATTTGACAGTATTCCGGGGTTTTGTTGAAACCCAATAGTATTTTTTTTTTGTCATTATATCATTGTATTTTTTTTCTGTTAACATTTGATAGTACTACTGGTTACTTTTAGCATTGTTTGTGGAAATACTTCAGTTTCCTTCAAACTCTCAAAACATGGAAGTTTTTCCCAATTAAGAGATTTCTTTTCCATGAAACGTAAATTAATGACAAGAAATTCAGTGCTTGTAGATTAACCGAGGAAATGTTTATTTTATCAGAATCTAAAATTATATAGAATCAGAAATGCTTCTTGTCTCCAATGTTAAAACAAAATTCACGAGCGCAACATTAATCAAAGATTCAAAAAAAAAAATCGAACACATTTCTTCAATTCTTCACTTTAAGATGCTTATGGTAGGTTTCAACCACTAACGATAGCATAACTTCTGTTTACTCAGAACGAGGCTGTCATGAAGCACTAAATGGCGACCACTCTTCGGTGCATCTGACTTGCAGGGCTGAGCATAGCGAGATGTCAGAAGATGGATTTGTCATGCAGATATGGAAACTTGGTGACAACTTGAACAAAGGACCTACTAGGACGCAAAGCCATCATTAGCACAGACTGACCGAGAAATCGGACAAAATAAAGGGTGGGGGTGGTGAAAGCGGTACAGTTCTGTTATCAGAATTATAACCTTTAACCTTGAGATAAAAAGGTCAAGTACTACGTGACATAATTAAAAAAGAAATACATAGTGGGTAAAAAATACAGACCAATAGTTTTAGATCTTCCATTATGGTGGCTCAAGTATGACTTCAGAACCTCCGCCCACAAAAGTGATTAGACTGAGAATGAACATTGCGGTAAATCAAAACAATGGATACAACTATTTCCAATCGTAAACATTCATTATTGTTAGTTTAGATCTATTTATAATTAATTATAGGATTGAGTCAAAATAATGTAATTTCCCTCAATATACTAAAAGCGAGTTGTTGTTTTTTTTTAAATTTTTTTTTTTACATTTAACTTCTTTAGACAGAACTGGAAATGAAAAATAATCAAGCCATGAAGGTAGAAGATAAATAAAGTTTTTTGATCAGAAATCGACATGGTGTACGATTCCGAGTAACCTGTTCTATAAACATCTACTAGATCTGTGAATGTCACGAAACGCTAGTCACACTGTTCTAAGTAGAAATCTTGCTCTATCTTATAAATGCGGTCTATTATTATTTTCCATTATAATTCAGATTTTAATCCCAGTCTTTCAAATAGTATAATTAGAACGAAGACGAGACATTCTATCTTTTTTTTTTGTCGCTTGAACAAGACTGTAATCTGACGATACTTATAGTGTTAATTGTGTTTTATTATTAGTTTTTAAACGTTTTCAAAGTTGCTTACTATTTTTTTACAAGACATTTCTTATCAAAAAGTTTTTATAAAAATTTAAAAAAAAAAAAAATCTACTACGCTGTCTCTCTAAAATAAAACTATTAGCTCCTTTGTCTTTCCAAGAGTCGTCTTTCAAAGACACTTTTCTTTTTGATTTAAATATCGGCATTAGATTTCATTCATAATACACTAGGTGAAGGTGCTAAGCATGTTTTCTTCGGGCAAGAGAACAAGTTCTTGAGTGTACAATATCTCAATAGCCCCTAGAGATAATACATTGAATGCATTTTTTTTACTTCGGGATCAAAGCAATAGGTATGGCTCTTACAATATCAGTACCGGGGAAGACTTTGTATAACATGTAAGTGTGTTCGAGACATAGAGATAGAAGGATAGCTAGACTGGGATAGAAGATATATAGAGTGAAAGAAGAGAGAGAGAGACAGAGAGAGAGAGACAGATGAAGAAAGAAAGAGGGACACTCAACTCTCTAGTTATCTAAAGCACTTTTCTTGGTAACTCTGTTTAATTATTCCACACAAAAAATGAAGAGAGTAATATATTGTAGTGCCACAACAGGTCTGTGGCACAGACTATTGCTACCATCGCACCTCTGACACAGACAATTGCTACCATCGCACCTCAAACACAGACTATTGCTACCATCGCACCTCTGACACAGACAATTGCTAGCGTCGCACATATGTGTGCCCTTACAACTGTCACTGCTTGCACGTGTTGGCACGTCTCTCGCTCACCTGAGAACGCAAGCGGGGCTACTCACTCGGGTCACGCTGTTGTCATGCCAAGCAACTCCCCTCCCCCAAACTACAGGCAAGTCGGTCACGCTTGTATTTCTCTATCTCCAACTACCCGATCCCCAGCCTAGAACCAATGGGTGTACAGTCAACCCACTCGAAAAAAACTCAGAGCTGTCACATTCTATCTTAAACAAGAACTGGTAATTGTCGAAGGTCAAAAGCGATTGAATAGCACCCAATAATCAACCGATTCTTTGAGCTAGATATTAAGAAATCGGGGTTCTATTGTATGAATTGAAGACGATGATGTGTACATCTATATATATGAAGACTGATCATAAGGTCTGCGCTCTCGATTATTGCAGTGTTTTGGGCCGTGTCTGCCTTCATTTTTGAAGTCCTGCGGACATTTCTGGTCTAGGATGCAATAATCTTCATTTCTGAACGTCCCAAACGTAGCTATTTATATTCTGGACATCTGGAAGCGAGGTGGTGGAGTTGTAAAGAGCTTGGCTTCCAAACCGAGGAGTCCCGGGTACGAATCCTGGTGAAGACTGGGATTTTTTATTTCTGGATTCTAGGGTGACTCTAAATTCACTCAGCTCTAATGTTACCTGACATTAGTTGGGGAAAAAGTAAAAAAGTGGTTGATCGTTGTGCTGGCCACATATAAGTAAAGGTGGTTGATCGTTGTGCTGGCCACATATAAGTAAAGGTGGTTGATCGTTGTGCTGGCCACATATAAGTAAAGGTGGTTGATCGTTGTGCTGGCCACATAAAAAGTAAAGGTGGTTGATCGTTGTGCTGGCCACATGACAACCACGTTAACAGGGGGCCACAGAAACAGATAACCTTTACATCTTTACATTTGCGTTATGCAACGGTCTGAAGGGAGTACTTTCCTTTTAATATTTCAGCTAATGATGATAAAGGAAGTTTGTGGTACACACATGCACGTTGGCGGACCCTGAAGGTCAGGTCATACTAACACATATACATAGTTTCACAACTATAACGCATATATCACTCCAGATTGATACAAACTGTCTTTTCAAAGAATACTTAGAAACAGTTGGATACGTACTGAAAAAAAAAACAAACATTTAGAAGACTTGAGCCCTCTAGTTCAAGTTACTTTCTTTTAAAGCCATCCCGGAAACCTTCCAAATGCCCCATTCCCCACCCCTAACTGACGCACAAAATTATTGATAAAATATTCCAAATACACAAATCTATTATTGTTACGTATATCTATATATTATTAATTTTACATGTTACATTCTCAATCTATACCATAAGACTTCGCATTCAATAAACAATCGAGCAGTTGATATATTCTCAAATCGTTCCCAAATTCCACACCTTCACTACAACATCTAGTGCTAGTGAAGCAGTCTAACCTTTTCTCTGAGGTAAAACTTTGCCTTGTGTTGAGACATTGAGATAGCGAATATCGCTGTGCGTGCTTCCTCCTCAGCCCCTGGCAAACTCCAACTACCATTCTCTCTATCTCCAGCCCTGGCGACCCCCGACGACCCCCATCAGAGTGAAGACTGGGGCGGTGCACACAGACGATAGGGGTAAGAAAAAAAAAATCCTCGGCCTGCGGCTCAGCTAGTTTCCAAACGAGGCCCTGTTTGTGTTAAGGGCTAATTGTGAAAATTAGCAGACTTAAATGTCCGGGACAATGAGTGTTTATCGTAGCAGTTGATAATTCGGAGACGAGACCCGATACGTCACGAGGGAAAGCCTCGGATATCTCAGCGAGAACGCAGGGAGGGTCTCCTGACATAATAAACATGGCGGACTCTCCGGAGTTGAAGAGAACAGGGGGAAGAAAAACCCACTCACTAAAAATAGATCTAACCCTAACCAAAACAGGATTGAAGCAGGGCATAAAAATATAGAATAATTTGAAATAGTTTTCTATAAGCAGCTTGCTTTGGGGTTCGAATCCTGATTCCAGTTTATTAAAACAGATTGTTTTTTTTTTTAAAAAGGATAGAAGGTTATGAGACGTTCCTGTGTGTAATGGGTCGAGAATATAATACAGTAAAGTTTCCCTTTCAGACATTGTGGTCTATAGGGCAGATATTGTAAAGGCCATCTGTTTCTGTGATCTAAGGTTAACGAGGGTGTCATATGTCAAGCACAACGACCAACCGCCTTTATTTTTCCCCAACTAATGTAAGGTATCCATTAGATCTGGGTGGACTCAGAGGCACACAAGGATCTCGAAATTAAAATCTCAGGATACAAACCCGGGGATGTCCGGTTCAGAAGCCAATCACTTTACTGCTCAGCTGTTAGGACCACATGTATGTAATGAGCTGTCGTTTATTTCATTTCTATGTATGAATTTCTTGCTATTGGTGCATGTTCACAAAATGGTAGTTATGTGCACCGACAGTGCCGTAAAATGCACTCTGTCTACTAAAGTCACACAAATGTAGAAAGATTTTACAAAATCTATTCTTTTGTTTTAATACATTTATAAGTAAATGACTATAAAAAATTAGTTAATAGTTCTTGCGATACATCATGAGATAGTTCTAAATTTGCAATTCCCTCCTATTTTGAATATTGTTAACTGCATCTTAAGCGAGTCAAACTTGTGGAGGTTTGGTAAAAAGACATTTAGTTCTGTTTAACTAAGAATTGCATTTATGCTCTCTTTCTTACTTGCTCTCTCTCTTTCTCTCTCTCTCTTTCTCTCTCTCTCTTTCTCTCTCTCTCTTTCTTTCTTTCTCTCTCTCTCTTTCTCTATCTCTCTTTCTCTTTCTCTCTCTCTCTTTGTCTCTCTCTCTCTTTGTCTCTCTCTCTCTCTTTCTCTCTCTCTTTCTCTCTGTGTATGTGTGTGCTTTGTGCCCAGTTCCGTGTACTTTTAGCAAGTTTTTTTTTATATCTCATTATAATAATATCTGTAATCTTTAAATCAACTTGATCTCAACACCTAGATCTTATCATATCACCTAGATATAATCTCATCATCTAGATATAATCTCATCACCTAGATATAATCTCATCATCTAAATATAATCTCATCGTCTAAATATAATCTCATCACCTAAATCTTATCACCTCGATATAATATCATCACCTAGATTTAATTTCTCAACAAAGCTAAGCATATGCCTCATGATCTTATAACAACTCGAGGTCACCTCAGACCCATAGGTCATTGCCACTTCTGGTCTTGATAGAAATCATCAATACCGAATTTCTTACTTGTGTAAAAAACAAAACACTTCAGCAATTGTTGGACACCATTGAAGATTTCAGCATGTCACCCTCGTTTTGTTTTCGAAATTCAAACTAAAATTCAAAGCCTGCGTCTTAAATCAATGACGTCAAACGTCAATGTTAATTAGACCTCGTGGGAAAATCGTTTTATTCTCGTGATTTCTCGCCGTGTTGAAGTGTGAGCGACTTTTTTTTTCCTCAAGTTTCTAGATCTGCAAACATAGCACGCGCTCTATCAAGTAATTGTCCCTGTAAAATTACATCAATTCACAGTTCCAGTCAATGATGAAAATAGTCAATCCAGGGACACTGAATTTTACCACCTTCGTCAGCAACTTCTTTCCTGCTTGAAAACTACAAAAAAAGGTATAAAAAAACGATTAAAAAAAAACGCCGGAAAGGATGCGAGGCACGTGGATAACTTCAAGTAAAAAGGTGAGTGTTACTAGAAGGCTCTTACTCACGTGCGCCCTACATGAGCTGGTGGCCAGTGGCCTTTTGTTGAGCTCCTTTTTCCCACGAAAACAGGACTGCACGGTAGAGTGGCATCGTTCCCACGTGACAGTAATGGATTGAGCTGCACGGGGGTGTGACATGACAGATATTGCGTTATAGTGCAACCGTTGGCTTTTATAATGGGCTTGCCCCCCAACTAATACTACTGTGAGGGCGCGAGGGGGGCCATCACAAGATGAAAACAAGGCGTCCGACACAATTGTCAATAAAACCAGAAATAATTGAGTCCATACAGTCATTTCAGTTTTATCGCCACACGGCGAGGATTAGAAGAGGGCGAATTGTGTCTCACGTACGTTGTCAATTCTCATCACTACCGACATTGGAAATCAGACATTTTTGTGCTATGTGTGTTTGTATGCGTTATATTTGTCAGCTAGTTATGTCAGACATAATGTATGCACGACCTCATGACATAAGAAGGATCGATACACACACGGCCTGACACAAACAAGTTTTAATGAGTGAATAACAGAAATAAAATCACAGACATTGAAGTGGAGGATACAGAATAACATTACCAACTGGAGATTCAGTAGCTTTGGCCATTGCTACACAGAATAAGGGAGAAAGTTTTGAGTATTCTGTTTTGTTTGACATTCTGATCAGGACTCCAGATTGTAACAGAAAATAGAATCTATTTGAAGCAGCAGTTATAAGCTGCATGCAGACTGGCTTCAAAAGTTGAAAGGTGTCGTAAATAGATACACGATTGAGTTAAGTGTCGTCACCAAACTCTCGACAAGGGCAGACAATACTTACGAGAAAGAAATTTGATGGTTGGGGGAGGGAAGATTGAATTCAGAAAATTTTTGGGAAGTTAAAAAAAAAATAAAATCAATTCTAAGCATACAGGTGGACCCGACCGCCTTTCAGAAATTGTACACTAGTACTAATCTAATGTCCTAATTACTTGTATTGTGGTGGACGACAGTTGAAGATGTTTTTTTTTATTTCGACCATTTCTAAATAAGGAAGTAACTTTAATAACCTGCTAATGAAAAAGTATCAGGACATTTAGTACACTATTGTCCGTAATAGAACGATTATCTGGAAAGTTGTATGCTATGTTTTGTTATGTAAAATAAATTTTCCATTAAAAGAAACTTAGACATAGTATTTATATAATGTACCTAGACATAGTATTTATACATTGTACCTAGACATAGTATTTAGACATTGTAACTAGACATAGTATTTAGACATTGTAACTAGACATAGTATTTATACATTGTAACTAGACATAGTATTTATACATTGTAACTAGACATTGTAACTAGACATAGTATTTATATATTGTAACTAGACATAGTATTTATACATTGTAACTAGACATTGTAACTAGACATAGTATTTAGACATTGTAACTAGACATTGTAACTAGACATTGTAACTAGAAATTTTAACTAGACATAGTATTTAGACATTGTAACTAGACATGGTACTTATACATTATAGCTAGACATAGTATTTAGACAATGTAGCTAGAATATTCATAGTAATTAGTCTTTATAAAGACTGGTCCTTTAGAATAAAACAGACCTTCCAATTGCTCTTTGGATCCCGCAGGTCTACGCTCATGTATGAGAGGCTATTTAAAAATAAACTGCTTGTAAATATTTTACGTGGGAACTAAAATGCCACCACCAACAAATCAACGGCCACCACCAACAAATCAACGGCCACCAGAGAGCCTCCTTTATGCCCAGCTGAGGAATGCACCCACCAGCGCGTGCCTTGCTTGCTGCGACCTAGAGGTCAACTAGTGTATTTGGTTTGTGTATCCGTGGTACCGGCTTACTATTTCATAGTCTTAGTAACTCTACAAAAGTGTGCAGTAATAAGAGTCATTTTACTTCAACAAAGAAAAGTCTCTAAACGGATTGAATCGTCGCTGTTTTTTTCTACTTTACATTCAGACTCCTGCGTTCAGTGAGCCACGTGTGCATGAGTAGAGCTAGTGAGTACATGACCATGTGTACCTGAGTACAGCTA
>JADKLZ010000003.1:17715732-17727322 GCA_021533235.1 Biomphalaria straminea
ACACAATAGAAAGCCCTTCCCTTATTATTTTCCTTTGTGTGTTGAGCTACACTATAGTGACTAACACAAAGTCATGGTACATTGAATCCTGCGATGAAATCATTTTATTTTTTGGGATGAGGAATTAATTGAAACAACGACATATTGTTCACACATTGAAAAAGAAATTTCGAATTTCCTGGTTAAATCCTGGTAATATGTACGAGCTACTAGGCTGCTGAGAACCCTCTATATTCTATAAAGTAAATGTGAATATTAGGCAAGCAAACAATTCCGTGAATATTTTAAGTTAAAGCTGGAGTGAGGAATGAGGCTGTATTTATTGGATCTTATTGCTTTGTCAGATTGACACTTTTATAGACCTAGATAGATAGAGCTGATAGAGTTGATAGAATTGATAGAGTCGATAGAGTTGATAGAGTTTGTCTAATGTAAAAACTTTTCGCTTTCAGAAGAAAAAGTATCCGTTGCATCAGAAAATTCAAAGATCTAAATATCACGATATTAGCTTTTGAGATCTAAACCGAAATGACGGACAGACGGACCGACCGCACAAAACTAAAAGTGGCTATTCCCCTTTCAGAAGCCGCTAATATGGGACGACTTTGCAAAGGGGGAATAACTCAAATCAATAAAATCATACACTTACAAACCAGGGCCGATCCTAGGCATAGGCAAACTATGCAACCACCAAGGGCTTGCTATTGATTGGGGCTAGCAAAGGACTCCTACATATTTCTTAAGAGAAGAAATTGGGAACGTTGTCCTCATTGATCTTATTGGAGAGGATGTACTATGTTTTTAATAAATACGATATTTTTTTTACGCATTATATTTTATATTTTTCAATTTCCTTTGGGGCCACCAAATTCACACCGCAAAGGTTCTCGAATTATCTAAGACAGGCCCTGTTGTAAAAAAAAAAGCATGTATAAACAAACAATGATTTCCTGAACAAAGATTGACAACCGCTAAATTTAAGTAAATAAGTCTCTCTCTCCTCTCATTCTCCCTTCTCTCTCTCTGTCTCTCTTTTTCTCTCAGTTCGAGTAACACTGTTTTATCATTCAATTATTTTGCTAAAGCTTCAAAGCTGCAATTCTATAGAATGCACTCCGGACTGATGCGTCTTTTGAATGTAAGCCCCTCACACTGTTCAGTAACCCCCATTTGTTTCTAAACTCTAAAGTAACCAAGCACACTAGAACTCAGCGTAAGAACTTGTCTTTAAAAAATCCACATTTTCCAGACGCCAAACTTTTTATCAGCTCAACGACAGGTCCGTCTCCAAAATGACAATATAATAAATCCTAACTGTAATTAAAACGAGCACATAATGGGCCCTCAAACACACTCATATACACATATACAGTCATACACACATACACATGCTGACATACTCCTACACACACACACACACTAAAATAATGTTTTTCGCAGTTTGAGTTTTTTTTGTGCCGGTCAATTGCAATCAATTTATAGTAATAAATGATCACGGCAGAAAGAGTCCAAGAGTTCCCCCCCCCAACTAACACTGGACCCTAATCGGGGCGAGAACAGACCGAGCTGTTTAAGTCTATTGAATATAACACGAGATATAAAGACTGGGGGGTGCTGAGTGTAAAAGGGGGGGGGGGTGAACAGTGAGTACAATAACAAAACAAAAAAGAAGAAAAAAAAATCTCATGACAGAAACCACAAGCGTCAGACGTGATAAGTGGTATGAACGGCGTTAGACGCTGGACTTGTAATTAGTTCTTGTCACAAAGATATTAGCTGTTCATTAACTCTGGTCTTGTTAGAACACACTGGGATTTACAACAACAAAAAAAAAAAGGGAGGGGGGGGGGAAGGCCTACTAAGGAAAAACTTGATTTTAAATTGAGGCAATTACAGTTGATTGTTTCTGCTAAAGGTAATTTGGGCAATTATAAATCCATCAGCCGATATCAATGCACCGTTAGGAAAACAGGATTGTTATTTACCAAATGAGGCAAGTACGTAACATGGGTAAGGCGTTAGGCTTAGTCCGGCAATAATTATTATATCTTTAGTTGGGAATATGGTAGTTTGGTGTCTCAAGCGCGTTTTTTTTTGTGTTTTTTTTTGTTACTGTAACAACACATTATGTGGGGGATGTTTTGGGAAGCAGAGTTCCTTCCATGCACCATTGCTGAGCAAATTGAAATAAGCTCATTATGAGTGTGTTTGTTGTTCTTGACTCAGATATCTGAAGTATCTCTTATATCGTTAAGTAATGTATTCCAAACATTGGTCTTCTTGGACAAGAAACACAATGCCAGATAGAACTTACTAGACTATTTATAGCATGCAGGATTGTTCAAGGAAAATTTTACAATTTTATTTTTATTTTAAATAATTTCAAAACTAAATCATGACAAGATGCTCTTAAGTTGATGTATCTTATCTTTATCTTAATCTTATTTTATCTTATCTTAATCCTATTGTATCTTATCAATTACAGCCGTTCCTTCTTAACAAAAGACTATGACGTGTGTCAATCTAGTCGTGAACGTAAAGATTTAAACTCTAAGCCTTTGGCTTTCCTGGCTGATTCAGGCAACTCATTCCATGCTCTAATAGTACTAGGGAAGAACACTTGCAAAAAATGTGTTCCAGCGTATTAATCACGGTTTGTACATTTCACTCTGGTCTTTCTGTTTATTGTGTTATTATAGGATTCTTGGTTTAAAGTACGCCTCAACGTGGCTTGGCTTGGCTACCTATAAAGGGGGCTCGAGGCTCGACACCCAACACGAGCAGAGTTGTGTTTACTGGGCGCCCAAAGGCAGTACGGAAAGCCTTCTCCCAGATACACCTTCCCCTAATTATAAATTATTACTACTTAGCATTTGATTCTTCTCTTCTGAAGTGTATCTAAGTTTAAAGATTTCACTAATGAGGATACTCTAGACAAATATGAATATATATATTGAACGGTCAATATGTCCTCTTACATAGAGAGTGTATATTGCAATATTGGTCTAAAAAGTAATAAGCAAAATGTGACACAGTTAACAATAATCAGGTTTGAAAACACCCAGTCCAAATACAGATGCATCCTACAAACTTATAGAAAATAGAAAACGATATACTATTTCGCGTCACTTCAGAACAGGATGTAGCCCTTGTAACAGGCGAATAGACAAAGTGGAAATAGCTTTACAGACGTAAAGGAAGACTTTTTTCCGAAATCACAGCAACGTTCAGGCTACATACAGGCTACATACAGCTTACATACATGCTACATACCATCATCCTCATCTCAGCAAGAGACACCTCCCTACAAGAAGAAATAAAATCAAGAACCTCAACATTTTGGTGTACGAAGTGAGACAAATATTTTTGTTTCTATATTGGATTGAATGACAGTCATTAGACACGCAGCTTAAGCAGCAGATACTAAGTGATGTAGCGATAAATCCTTAACAAGGACGTGGACATTCAACGAGTCCAGTGGTCCACTTAGACACTGGCCAAAGTTTAGTAAGCACTCTATGGAAAGAATTCAACTAAGCACGCGTACGAAGCGATTCGTTCATTTCCGGCAAGTTCGGGTTTCGCCCGAGCATCATGGACTGTCAACACTCATTTGTCTTAATCATTGTTAATTCTTCCGGCGCTTCAAGGTCCTACCCCTGGTTCTGAAGTCTGGTTACCAAGAAGAAGAGGGGGGAAAATCTAAACAAAACAAGCCCATTCCTTAGGGGCGCATCGATCTGAGATCGCCATTAGGCGAGTCATGAAGGGCGCGCCTGCGCATAAGACGTGACGATCACTTCCGGTTCTCTTTCAGTTTCTGGGAATGTCAAGCCGGCGGAGGCCTTTTTCAAACTCTTCCCAAACTCGCATCTCCTTCCCAGCCGGCCCCTGCTATAACTACTGATGATGTTTAGGCGTGACCTAACTGAAAGAAATAAAATTGCAGAGTCAGAATGATATATTTTCCCTACTGCCATTAAAGCTAAATTTAAGAGTAATTGTGGATAATGGGCGCGAGAGGAAATACTCGGCCAGGAAATGGGGATTTCTTTATACGCTTTGGCATCAAAGACCACTGCGCAACTTGGCAGTAATACTGAGTGATTTGAAATTAGATCTCGTCTCATTTCTGCCATTCACCAGTCAACGTTACCACTCTCCTTCCGCGCAAACACAGACACATTTGTTGTTTTTTTAACCCATTTATATCGCTAGTTATTGGACATTTTCTTTTCTTAAAATATTTTAACGAAACAAAATTTAGAATGTCAATGAAAACTATATGAAAATGTATTGGATTTTTTCTTGTTTCAATTTGGCTTTTTTAAATCTTGAGAGCTCAGGAACTCTAGATGGTGTCTGACGCACTAACTGACTTTAGATCGCAAACTAAAAATGTGTGAGCACATCCAGGATGTTGCATAGAAAGGCCTCATGGAAACTTTGCATTGTGCCGAAACTGGCATCCACGAAGTGGGGAGCCCGAGCAGACATGCTCCGATCACTGTATTTAGGAGCTGTCCTATCACAGATTGACTACAGCCTACCTGTGCAAATTTATGGCTCTAGGACTGCTTGATAAAATACAGTCCCAAGCACTAAGATTTGCCTGTGTTACCTTTAGGACAAGTCCAGTAAATGCGGCTGAAATAATGGGGATATAATGGGGATCTAAAGAGAAGAGCCAATCTCTCATCCTGGCCATGAGATAAAAGCCTTTCCCTGGTCACATGATTCAATACAGGGACGAAGTCTCTAACCATTTTGGACATCTGACAAGGTATCAGTTGCTTCTGGCATGTTGAGAAGCTCTTTAAGAATTCTGGTATCTGTTGATCCTAGCATGTTATAACAAGACTTTCAGCATGTTGATCCTGACATGTTGAGTGTTGTCTTCATTGTAGTTGCTTCATTGTTCAACTCATGGACGCCGCTAGTGTCCTAGACAAACTTCTGAACGCAATGATGGACTATGGTTAACAAAACTTTATTTTATTTTGCAAAAAAAAAATTAAATTAAGTTTTAGGGCAGGTCGAGAATGGACAATAGAAAACAATAAGCAGACAATGAACCTGTGTAGAATTTGATATTTAATGTCTCTAAAATATGTGAAAACTTTTTTTTGTTACAACTGTGTTCTGCCCAATCACGTTAGTATGACTAAGTCTACCACATAAACAGTTTTCTGTGATTTGATTTGATCCGTAATTAATTTCATGATCTTAAATGTAGTAGTGTCTTGGCCTCGTTCACCGTGTCATAATAGTAAGTTGTAATGAATACATTACTCTAATGGATTAGATATTTACATTTCTCATTCAAACTTTTTCGAACAAGACACAGCCTCAGTTGCAGCGTGTCTTTGCTTTGCACCTTTCAGACTCCCCCCTTCCCTCGGATACCTCGGACTTTCCACAATGCTCAGTCTTTAGAATCGGATTTATTGACATAACAGAAACAGACGTTCAATTCAGCGCTCATACAAACTCAATTAATAAAATCGATACATCACAATGGCATCGCTACTATCAAGTTGGAGTCGAATTCTCTTATCGTTTTCTTGGTATCGTGTTCACTGTTAAGTACAGCTATGTTATTCTATTACTGCCTCTTGTTTACCATCATCTTCGCCCTGGTGCTGATGAATTACTTAAGGAGTTTTTTTACTTCCGCGCGATTCCAGATTGACGCTGTCAATAACTCTACAAACTGTCCTGTTCTTTTGAAGCGCATTTTCCAGAGGAACAAATGTTTCGCGTTGATGTCTGCGCCTTTTTATGGCGCGCACTCGGACGGATGATGGGAATGTCTTAATAGATTGTTTCTTGCTATTGTCCTCGGCATGTTCTGTCTGCGATTGCTGCTGTAATCCGTCACTGCGCCGGTACGCGAAGGATAGAGAAAATAAAACGTATGAAGTGTTCAGTACACATGGTGTCAGAGTGAAACGCAGTTTGGTGTTGATATAGTCTCACGTGTGCTCTATGGCGCCAAACATTATATCCAATAGGCAGCTAAAAATGTCGTTAATTTCAAGTCTAAGATTAAATAAATGAAAACTGTCTTTAGTGCTACAATCTTGTATTAAGCTTTTTTTTTTTGTTCTAAAATTGTTTGGAACAAAACGACTGCAGCTGAAAGTGAAACAAAAATGTAGGAGATTTGAGAACGATATGGGCAAAAATTTTTGCTTGGGGCAATTTGAGGTCTACATGGGCAGTAATTTTTGAAAGGGCTACTTGAGGTCTATATGGGCAATAATGTTTCTGTGGGGCAACTTGATGCCTATATGGGCGATAATATCTGCGTGGGACAACTTGTGTTTCTATACTTTGCCTTAATCGACTGCTTTGTCTATCTGGCAATCTACTCTTCCACTGTCCACTTTTATATTAACTTTGGAAACAATTGTTTCTTTACCTTGGTTTCACTCGATTGATTTCATTGACACTTAACTGTAACTGTATTGAAACATAGTGTGCACAAATTTTACTGCGTGATTAGTGACCCGGAGTGATTCGACCTGTTTATTCTCTCCCCCCCCCCCTCCTTTAAGATGGCTAACAACAAAAAAAGAGTGGGGGTTTACTATTAGGGATTAGAACTTGACCCGCATAAACCTCAGCAAGGCTGCAGAGAAATGTAGACTGCATTATTAGTGTTTACTTATTTGTCAACAAAGCTACGAGACATGACGTGATCGAGTTTTTTAAATTGGTTTAACGCTTAATGTATTCATAATAGCTTGACTTGCTAGAACTTGAGCGATAGCTTGTCTTTGAAATGCTAATGAGAAATCAAAACGGTTATTACTATAAAAGTGTATTAGACATAAAGAAAAGAAAAGGGTAAGACCAACAACTGACAAATCAACAACTAAGAAGTAATTGTGTATGTGTCAGCAAAGATAACAGCAGGGTAGGACTACCGTAGAACTAGAGGAAGTGTGCTATGATTATCGTGTGCAATGATTATAGTGTGCAATGATTATAGTGTGCAATGATTATAGTGTGCAATGATTATAGTGTGCGTGTGCATGTGTAAACTACTCTATTTCCTTTCTATTTTGAGACATACTCAATTTTTTTTTTCTGAATTGTAATGATAACAATCATGGGGTTATTTATGTAAATGGTATTTATAATACTTGTTTAATTTTAAGTAATTATTATGTCTGATATAAATAAATTAATTAATTATTAAATAACATAACACACATATAAAAGATAGGATGTGTGACTGATAGGAATAGACCGCTTGTTTAAATAATACTAATAATAAATAAATGTTTAAAGTTTCAACTTAATTCAATTCATTTATCTAAAATCTAAGGTGACCATACCCGACACATTTAACTCTATCTGTAAATACTGAAGGGTTAAATATCCTTGTTTATATCAAACAAGATTATCAATAGGCTGTACTTATTTGACTAATTCGTTATCCGTTTTTTTTTAACTTGTTCATTTACTGTCTACGCCAATAAATAACTGCAAAGCCTCAATGTCCCATTCGAGAATGGGTGAGAGAGAAATAACGTCTTCAAACTTTTTACTAAACAGATTGAGTTCATATGCGCTTAGTAAATATATGTATTAAATTGCATTACAAAACCTTTTTTTTTTTGGTTTGCTTAATTAACTGGGAACTTCTCGGTTATTCTATTATTAGTCCCCTAGGATGTCATGTGACCAGCACACGACCAACCGCCTTTACTTACCCAAACTAATGTGGTTTAGGTGTCCTAATAATCGTATTAGTCAAAATACCCAAGATTCAAACCCAGGACCGTAAGGTTCGCAAGTCAAGCACTTTACCACTAGGTCACTACTTTACTTTTATTCTTTTAAAGTGTGTAATAAGTTATTGATAACCACCTCCCACTTTTTCTTTTCTTTTTAAGTTGTTTTTTTTTTTAATTTACACTCGTACTGTGTCAGTATAGATCTATCTAGATGTTTACACTCGTACTGTGTCAGTAAAGATCTATCTAGATGTTTACACTCGTACTGTGTCAGTAAAGATCTATCTAGATGTATACACTCGTACTGTGTCAGTAAAGATCTATCTAGATGATAACACACGTACTGTGTCAGTATAGATCTATCTAGATGTATACACTCGTACTGTGTCAGTATAGATCTATCTAGATGTTTACACTCGTACTGTGTCAGTAAATATCTATCTAGATATATACACTCGTACTGTGTCAGTAAAGATCTATCTAGATGTTTACACTCGTACTGTGTCAGTAAAGATCTATCTAGATGTATACACTCGTACTGTGTCAGTAAAGATCTATCTAGATGAAAACACACGTACTGTGTCAGTATAGATCTATCTAGATGTATACACTCGTACTGTGTCAGTATAGATCTATCTAGATGTTTACACTCGTACTGTGTCAGTAAAGATCTATCTAGATGTTTACACTCGTACTGTGTCAGTAAAGATCTATCTAGATGTATACACTGGTACTGTGTCAGTAAAGATCTATCTAGATGTTCACACTCGTACTTTGTCAGTATAGATCTATCTAGATGTTTACACTCGTACTGTGTCAGTAAAGATTTATCTAGATGTATACACTGGTACTGTGTCAGTATAGATCTATCTAGATGTATACACTCGTACTGTGTCAGTAAAGATCTATCTAGATGTTCACACTCGTACTGTGTCAGTATAGATCTATCTAGATGTTTACACTCGTACTGTGTCAGTAAAGATCTATCTAGATGTATACACTCGTACTGTGTCAGTAAAGACCTATCTAGATGTATACACTCGTACTGTGTCAGTAAAGATTTATCTAGATGTATACACTGGTACTGTGTCAGTAAAGATCTATCTAGATGTATACACTGGTACTGTGTCAGTAAAGATCTATCTAGATGTATACACTGGTACTGTGTCAGTATAGATCTATCTAGATGTTTGTCTTTGTCTAAAATATCTTTGTCAACATCTCTTTAGAGTTTAGATGTTGAACTTGGCTTGGCTACCTAGAAGGGGGCTCGAGGTTCGACACCCGACTCGGGCAGAGTTATGTTTACTGAGCGCCTAAAGGCAGCACGGAAAACCAACTCCTAGATACCCCCTCCCCCCACTGGTCCACAAATGAGATTGGACCAAAGCGCTCTGAGCATGCTATAAGCTATAATAATAATAATAATAATGTTTACTAATAATAGATCTGTTTAGAATGTTTACACTGCACCTCTCTCTCGCGTTCACTTCTGACACCGACTAGTAACACTGTTTCCAAAGCTAACGACTAGATATAAGGCTTAGAGTTACGTACATGGCGAAGAATCACGCAAACCACTTATCAAAACTACAAAAGGATTATGGAAGTCACGTGGTCCATGGTTTGGGCTAGAGAAATGGGCAATAAAAAAGAAAGATGACGTGAGTCCTTCGTGTGTTGGGATCATAAGCCTCTTTAACCCTCTCCCCCCTTCCGACTGAAAGAATTTCAGAGAGGTACATCTGCCATTGGGCTGGGCAGTAAGCGTTCCGCTTTCAGGGCAATGGCAGGTAATAAATGTGAGCAGGGCGTCAAATTGAAGTCTCCTCTCTACAGTACGCCCTAATCGCCCTTCCCACACACGCAATTATTGAAGGGTATGAATTAGGTGGTCATGGTGATAGTTATCTAACTGTGAGAAGAAGTGTTCAGAGATTGTCACCAAAGTCTAGTGAACGGAAGAAGTTTTTCCCTTAGCAAATATAACGTAGAATGAGAGAAATATCTTTGTTCAAAACATCTCCGTATTGCTATATCCCTCTTTCTCCTTCTCTCTCTTTCTCGTTCTCTCTCTCCCTCTTTGTCGTTCTCTCCCTCCCTCTCTCTCTTTCTAGCGCTCTCTCCCTCTCTCGTTCTCGTTATCTCTCTCTTTATTTCTCGTTCACTCTCTCTCTCTTTTCTCTCTCTCTTTTCTCTCTCTCTTCCTCTCTCCCTCTCTCTTTTTCTAGCGCTCTCTCCCTCTTTCGTTCTCGTTCTCTCTCTCTTTATTTCTCGTTCTCTCTCTCTCTTTTCTCTCTCTCTCTTTCTCGTTCTCTCTCTCACTCTCTCTATCTTTCTCTTTCTCATTTCCTCTCTCTCTCCCTCTCTCTTACTCGCTCTCTCTTCCTCTCTCTTTCTCTCTCTCTCTCTCTCTCCCATCATGTCTTTGTAATGTCAATTATCATTTCTTCATATCATGTACTCTCTGAAATTCTTCTCCAATGCCTAAGTCTCATTCTAACGCCCTCCTGTAACGTGCCATTATGGCTCTAACTAACGAATTTATTAAAGACTTTGGACACGAGCCCTTTGTCTCATTGTTTCGGGTTAAGTTCATTTTGACTAGTAATACATGTCTTGATTATCTTGACCTGTCACGTGTGCGGCCATTGCCCATGTCCATCTTCTCATCTGAATGACAAAGCAAAGAAAAAAAAAAACTTGTGATAGTCTCTGCTGTCTACGTAACGCGATCCTTGCCACGGAGCTGATCGGAAGGCCCATAATCCTTTTGTTCAGATTACCAGATGCCATCCAACCACAAAACACTTCAGCCCTTTCCCCCCTCTCCCCGTGTCTTCCCCTTCTCATCTATGGTCATTATTTTCACACTCACACACAAACGCGCGCGCGCACATTGCTTTAAAAAAAAATGACATTTTCATTCATTAGTCCTTGGCGTGGGTGTGTGTTGGGGGCGTGCAGTGGGCTAGGTGGTATCAATCCTGGTCAATAACTTCTGGCTACAAGCGATCACCTCGTCAACCAACTGCCCAGATGCCAAATGACGATGCCATTTTTTTTTTTTCACAATAGAAAAGAATTTAGGTTCATTACAAAATGAACAGCGGTTCATCTAATTAACGAAAGCATCACGGAGTTGAAACTAAATACTGTCACTTCCTCTTCAAGATTTTGTTCCGGCGCTGATTTCCTGTTGTGTTTTCTATGGCGATAAATTCTCTAAAGGATAACCACAACCAACAAAAATAAAGAAAATAGAAAAAAACACGCAACATTAAATACAAACGTTTTTTTTTTCCAATTAAATAGGCATAGATATATATTTTTTTCACAAAAGGTATTGACACAGGTAGATTCTACATTAGGATGATCAAGCTAGTAACAAACTTGCATGCTCTGTTGTATCGAATGGTTTTTACTTTTCAGTATCGGCCCGACCCACCTCTTCCTAATTGAACTTTATGACCAGCACTCTAATTACTCCAAGAAATGGAACGTAACAGACGCCATGAGAACGAGATTTCAGAAACTTTAACTCTAGGAAAGCGCATACTGGTAAAAAAAAAAGAGGGGGGGGACGGAGAATTTTTTATTTTTTTTATTTAGAGTGTGTGACTAATAAACATTGAAAGAAACACTGCTTTAGATCTAGACTTGACATACTTTATTATGCAAAACAAATCCCTAAAGACATAAAAAAGGTAACTAAAACAGGGTTAGATCTTGACTAAAAACAAATCCTACGTTTT
Organism: Biomphalaria straminea; assembly: GCA_021533235.1. NCBI lineage: Eukaryota > Metazoa > Mollusca > Gastropoda > Planorbidae > Biomphalaria > Biomphalaria straminea. The sequence goes on from JADKLZ010000003.1 coordinate 17,727,236, forward strand.
AAAGGCTAGAAAATAATATAAGAATAGAGCTTTACAAAAAAAGTCACAAGACTAGATCTCTAACAATAATACTAAGTCACAAGACTA
>JADKLZ010000003.1:17747609-17771808 GCA_021533235.1 Biomphalaria straminea
CGCTGTCAATGGCACTAATTTTTAAGACTATACTCGTAAATAAAGCCATCGTTTTCATGACCCCCGCGACACAAGCGGGGCCGGAGTTTGATCTTCTGGAGCCTGTAATTTTCAGACATTTGTCTCAATCTTCTATCTCATTCGTCTCTGACGTTTTTTTTTTTTCCAAGGCGGTTTCTTTCTTTCCCCCCAGATATCCCAGGACTAGGAGAAGGTCGCGTTAATGACGTCATGATTAGCCCAATTGTTTCATGTTGTGTGCGTCGTGTGCCAGGAAGTTAAAGAGAAAACGTGGGGGGAGGGGAGTAGAAAGGTGGGGGAGCAGGGTTAAGAAGTGGGGGGGGGGCGTCTGGACTGATAAGGGGTGGAATGGAAAAAAGAAACTTTTCTCTGACTTCTGAGATTGAAACTAAAACTATCATTGACCTAACAGTGACTAGGCCCCACGCTTCTAACAGAGTTCGCTCTCCGTGGCTATCTCTGCTCCCTAAGGCGTTTTCTCGTCTGGACAGAAACATTTTCGGTAGGCGGAGGGGGGGTTGTTAGCAAAGACGTCTCAAGAGTACTCGCAACTCTGCGATCCCTGGCGTCGGCTCGGTGACTATTGTTGGAGCGAGGCCAGTTTGCCTTTGCCCCTATGCCCCAAGGGAGAAATGGAGGAGGGGGGAGTGGACTTGGGACTATCGCAACAATAAGCGACGCTAAAAGAAGAAAAAAATCATTGACCGTGGTTCCTGGGCTAGTCAGTTCCTTCAAGTGAGCGCTGCCATTGATTGAGCTTGCCTTGGCGAGAGACAAGAGTGCTTTACAGACAGAAGCACTGTGAGTAATTGGCTACTCGGAGGAAATCGCTTCAAATTTGTTGGGTCTTCAAATCAAAATAATTTGCCCGGAGGTGCTGCGGCCGTTTTAAAGAGAGAGAAAAAAAAATAATACGCCGTTTCGTAATTTACTCCAATGGAAGAAAATGGACGACATTTAGGAAAGCGAGTTCTTCATTAATAAACTCTTTTATAAAGTAAAAACAAAAACAAAAAAAAAAGGATTACACTACTGCAGACAGACAGACAGACAGACATACAGACAGACAGACAGATGGATAGATAGATAGATAGAAAGATAGATAGATAGATAGATAGATAGATAGATAGATAGATAGATAGATAGATAGATAGATAGATAGATAGAGAGGCAGATAAATAGATAGATAGATAGATAGATAAATAGATAGATAGATAGATAGATAGATAGATAGATAGATAGATAGATAGATAGATAGATAGATAGATGTAGATTTGAAGTAAGGATATATACTTTCCTTCTAATATTTTGAAAGAAATAACTAAATAATAATGATTGATGTATCTTGGTAAATATTGGAAAATATAATCAATAAAAACACAATATTGAGTAGATCTAAAAGTATAGATACAGGAAGACATCTGATAGCATGTACAGCGTTTCATACACCGCACATTGTATACAGCCTTACAGTTCAAGTGTTGACTACGTTTGAAACCAGATTTTATTAATCAAATTACTATTAAGCTAAAAAAAAAACATGATATAAAAAAAGCCACTACCAAAAAAATTTTCTTAATTTCGAGTCTAGCCAAAAGAACGTAACACAGTTTGATCGCATAAAAGGAGGGCGCATTGATATACCCCACACCACAATATTCTCTTTATACATAAATATATTTTTGATACAAACTGTTTTAATCGTCAATACTTTTTGCGAATTGAAAATTATGAAAGAATGACAAAGAGGGAGAAAGGGAGGGAGGGAGAGAGCAAGAGAGAGAGAGAGAGAGAGAGAGAAAGAAAAAGAGAGAGAGAGAGAAAGTAAAGAAATAAAAACTGTTAGTCAAAGAAAAAGATGAGAAAAAGAAGAGAGGAGGGGGGAGTAATGTCTGGTCTTTCCCCCTCATAAACTACCTGACGGACATGGCCTGGTCCTAGGCGTTATTAAAGGAACGGCAACTCATCCCTGCAGACCCCCAGAGGTAGATACGTTTAACCTTTTGCTCCTCAAAGACCCTGCGCCGCAGCGGCGATGTTAAAAATAGCCCACTGATACAAGGTGTTACAAAGGGGCGCCCCTGTGAACGCCACGCATCGCAACTGATATCAAATCCCAGACTTCTCTTTGCATGACTTCATTGGTCTGTGTGTTGCAACTAGCGCCAGTAATTTATTTACAGATGAGTTCGTAGCAAATCTAATCACAAGTCTGGCACCAGGTCTACTACCGAATGTCAGGACAAAAAGAAATTCGACTACCCAACTCCTGAAATGGAACATCGATACCCATCGGTATCGAATATGTAGGCCTATAACAATTAAAAAAAAATACTATTTCTATTTTATTTCTTAAATTCCCTACAAAAAAAAGTACTTCTACATTGTAAAACTGTCTCGACCTTGTTTTGACTAATCGAAAAATACTTGTATAAGTTTCAAACAATTTATCACGTAAATTACATGAACATAAAGATTGTATATATAGAAGTTATTTATATATAAATAGGAAGCACATCCTACACCCCTCCCCCCCTCCAAATGACCTTAAAAAATAAGTTCCAATATTTTGTTTTAAGAGCTAAGATTCCCCTCGAAGTCCCAAACGATTACCAGTATCGGTTCTTTGATCCCTAAGTATCCCAGCTCTGAGACAATTACCTGTGTTAACCAGACTATGCATGCAGATAGCGATTCATTTAGAAACCTTTGAAGACGTCGGCATGGAGGGTGTAGCATTGCTGAGCAGTTTTAGAGGCGGGGGGGGAGATCTTGGCCTCTGAATAAATGTGCCCACGTTTGATGCGTAATTGGACCTAACGTCTGGCAAAGAGATTACAGAAAGGTGCTGCTAGAGCTCCGGGACTGGACCATGAATACTCTTTGTTGCTTTTCGAAATATGTTCTGCTTATTGCAAGAGACTTTTAAAACTTTGAATACGTAATTTAAAACATTCCGTTTCAAACATAAACATTTCTATAAACATATTTACATTTTGTAGTATCAAGCATTGACCTTTGTGTATGTTTGGTGTTGATTATTAATTTAATAGAGATACTATTGAAAAATGTTCATAAGCATTGTTTATAATTATTAACAATAAACATTTGAAATAATGTGTTGTTTAAGTTGCGCGCGTTTCATTTCAGCCTTATTATTTTCGACATTGTGATTGTTATCTAGACGCTTAAAAAATTATCAATTTGTATTATAAAGGGTGGCATTCATAATTTTTTAATCATTAAATTATGTACGATGGACTATTTTCAAATTAAACATTGTCTCTGAAGGACCCGGAGCTTAAATACCATCATTGACGAGTCAACCCAGCACGCGTTGAGTTAGAAAATAACTTTGAAATAATGGTAGGCATTGATTCTAGCATGAGTTAATGTTGTGGTTTGACTTCTTGACTTGTGAGAGCTTCTATTGTGATTAAAAAAAACTTTAAAATACAGGTGGACATCGCTTGTTCCACCCCACTCTAAACACAAACACACACGCGCGCACCATCATCTGGTTCCGAGCCAGGCTATAACAAGTCACTTTTATTAGCAAACACGCCCGGACTTAAATAGCTAGCACCACCCAACTCCCCACCTTTGCTTGAACTCGATAGTACTCACCTCAACACGAAACACGTGAGTTTAGAGACGAACGTATCAAAGGACGTGAGTATCCCCACCCACCAGTTTCCTCCCTTGGATGTTTGAAAGTAGCAATTTGTTGTCCATTGTTCGCTAATTCTGTCACACCCCCGAATATTAGCGGGTGAGCTGAAAGGATCTCTACCACCTGAGACATTATCGCGTGTCAAGATTAGAAAATATTTTCCAGCTATTTTTTTTTTTTTAATGAACGATCGATTTTCATTCTTATTTTGATTAATATTAGAATGCGGAATTGACAATGTACGAGGAACTTCTAAACTACCTGAACGTTTTGAAGGTCAGTTAGTATAGTCACCGTTTTGAACAATTTCTGCAGTCGACATAAAAAGAAAAAAAAACAACATTGCACTCGCTTAGGCTTTCGCGATAATTTAGAGCCGTAAACTTTATAGAAAACCATGTTAATGTGCGAGTATCGAAAGTTTGTTCCTTCCCTGTATGAGTGTGTGTGTGTGCGAGTGTGATAATGTATGTACAATCATAGTTTATTTATGTATGTCTGTGTATGTTTGTTTCCGTACGACTGTATGCTTGTGGATATTTTACTCTTTTTTTTCCTCTCTTGATAATGGTCAATTTGTATCAACACAAAAATGATTTTGTCTTTTTTTTTTGTCTGTTATTTCTCATCTCCGCTAATTTTCGATTAGCTACTTAAATCTGTTCTTTGACCAATGGTCACTTCAACGTCTTCCGATTTCCGGTACAAATTGGTTCGTTCGCGTGCTTACCCCGCGGTCAACGAGCAGTTTCTATTAGCTGGACTCCCAGCTTGATGATCTGCGGACATCCAATAATAATTACAACGTTTGTGCTTGTGGTCAGTAGGGGCCCCTACAAACAAGCTCGGACATTTGATCAAATCAACAAGAAGGAATGGGATAATTGTGTGGACAGATCTAAAAACAAAGGGAATACTTTATCGATATTATGTTTAACAATGTTATGTTTAACGATGTTGGGTTTAACGATGTTGTGTTTAACGATGCTGTATTCAACGATGTTCAGTTATTCCTCTCGTTTTTCAACCATCCAATTAGCACTGCTAGTCAAGTGTTCAGATCTGGGTACTTAAGTTGGCCAGACGTAACTTAAGAAACTAACATAATGGACTAGATGGCCAGGACTCAAGCAGGGCAAACAAATCAGTTGATATGTGTTACAGAACAGATTGGGCATTTCCCCAATTACTTGAATGAAAGGACAAAGTAGTTGATTTAATGTGAATTTACTGACTTGACTTAATAGAATGTTGTTTTTTTAGTTTGGTTTCTTTCTTGCTTCTATTTTAGAAATACCATAACTTTTATTTTAAGGACTAGTTTACTTTTTGGTGTATCAGGAAGACCAAAATATGGAAGTAACGATGACCATGTAATTTGTTTTAATACTTTTCATCGCTGTAAAAACAAATTTAAGAAGTCTTTACCCTGCAGTACAAAGCAATTATTAAATATTACGTTTTCAACGGTGTTCTTACAGGTACAGCGTCTTATACACTTTCAACAACAACAACAACAACAAAAAAAAAAGACAATGGGTGTCATTGTATCTTCCTATTTTTATTTTAATTGTATATTTTTTTTTTTTTTTTTTTTTTAGGTTAAATTACATTACCATATTTCCTCAATAGAGTTTTACCTTTTATAACTCTCTTACTATCTTATTGCTTTAAACAAGATACACATTAAAAACATTTTTTATAAAAATACAATACTTCCTTTATTCAGCTTACGGGAAGTGACTGTTTTTCTCTTTATGACTAATGGATGTTGGATTAAAAAACTAAGGAACATTTTTGAACCACGCCTCTACCCCCTTCACCCAGACAACGAGTTCTGGTTAAGCGAAAGTATAAATCTACTACATTTTATAACATTCCATTGATAGGCCTTTAGATCTACATGTAGAAAACAATGTGCAAAACTTTCCTGAAAATTAATATATACTCTCGAATCTTTAAAACTGTACATTCGGAAATTCCCGAAAGCGATAGTCCTTTCAAGAACGAAATAGTCTTTTCAAAACCAATGTTGGATCTAGACCTAGGTCTAATTATCGAGCCAAATTTATATTTACTTTTTACTTTAAAAAGTTTAGCGGTCAAATTAGAGTTTTCCCCATGTGACCCAAGAGCTAGTAATTTTTTTCTCAGCGATATACATCAACTGTTAAATTTATAGGAAAATATTCAGAGCCGTTTTTAAGACCAGCGTCCAGATTCCTCCACCTTTTATAATTAAAAAAAAAACAATCCGAAAGAAAATGTAGTTTTTCTATAATTTCTTGAAAATAGGATTGTGCTATGAAAATTAGTTCGGAGTTGATTCCAAGACAATTTTGAAAATCCCAATGATACAATCTGTGATTATTGGATAGCTACCAAACGATAGACAGGATTTGAACATGGACTCATAGTCAGTACAGTCCGAAATGAATACTACACGCCTTGAAATTAGACACATCTACACCGCATATAACTTACATCTCCCCCCCCTCTCTCTCTCTCTCTCTCTCTCTCTCTCTCTCTCTCTCTCTCTTGAACACTTTCCACACATTCTGCATGCTTGACCAGGCTATGCTTGACCAGGATATGCTTGACCAGGACACTCACCTGTGTTTCCGTCAGCTGCAGTTTGACCGCCAATGTTTTTCTCTCTTGCCCCACCACGTAGTGGTTCTTTTCAAAGGCCTGCTCCAGCTGCAACAGCTGCGAAGGGGAGAAGGCGGTTCGGTTCCTCTTGGGCTTTCGATAGGGATGAAACAAGAGGCCTGGAGGGGGGCCCACTGAGGACAGAACAGAAACAAGTCTTATTGCAAGAAGGATTAAGAGACAATATTAGATGCAGCCTGCGACCGAGGTATTCATTCCCTAGTGTTAATGACAGACACAAATCTCTAAAGTAGCTTCTTAAAACGCTTTGCCGAGTTTTGGAGTGTAAATTAGATCTTGTTGGGAGGTCGTTGTTAAGTATGCCTTGGGTCTTGCCTAGATATTGTGTTGCAGGTATTAGGTTTTCTTTTCTTCTCTGTATGTATGCGCGAATGGATACCAAGTACGCGACTAGGTCAGCGTATATGTGTTCGCCTCATCCAAGTGAGATGAAAGTGTTTGTTTTTTTTGTTCTGTTTTTTCAAAGGCTATGGAAACTATTTTTTTTTTACTTTTGCTACTATCAGTTTTATTTCTGATTAAATCACATTTAAATATCAATTGTGGTCTTCTTAAATTTTCTAATACAATGTACCATTTTCCTAGTCTTATTAAAGTGAAAGAGAGAGAGAGAGAGAGAGAGAGAGAGAGAGAGGGGGGGGAGAGAGAGAGAGAGAGTTGTCACAATACAGAAGACAGTGGGTTAGATATATACATGGGTGTAGACGGCTTTTTTTTACAGAAGGTTAAAAAATGTAATGTCTATGTAGAAATATAAAGACATATGGGCCTTTAATTGTGACACATTATTTTCTCGTTATTTCTTTACACAGACACACACACTAACACACACACACACACATATATATTATTAGAAATCTCAATGCGTAGCTGTTGTTCTTCGTATCATTAAATCTCCTAATTTCCCAATCTCATCTATCTATCTATCTATCTATCTATCTATCTATCTATATCTATCTATCTATCTCTATCTATCTATCTATCTATCTATTTATCTTTATATCTTCTGTTTGTAGCCGAATACAATTATCAATTATCGATGGGTTGGACTCTCTGCGTCAAACATATGTGAAAAGGAAAGAGTAACTGTCCAGTAGTAACAAAAGAGATTCTATTCCAAGACCAACTGCCACTAATGAAATTGTTCCTTGTATAGCTCCATTCTTTTTTTTTTTTTTTCTTTTTTCTTTATTTAGTTGGCATTATAGCACCCTCGACATTGTTTAGTTTCTCGTGAAAATCTCTTAATAAATTTTTATTTTTTAAGTAGTGTCTAGTAGATAATTTTAAAATCGCGTGTACCCTAGAGCAAGTTATTTCTGAAATAATTGGAAAAGTATTATTAGTGTCTTTCCCTGGCCAGCAAGTGGTCTGGGATGATGAGAAGGGAGCGCTGATTTCCATCTTTTTTCTGCATTATGAATTACGTATCTAAAAGCTTTTTTTTTTTTGGCGGGGGGGGGGGGGGTTTTTTTTTTACGCTCACTATATATATATATATGAAGAGAGAGAGCTGGGAGGTACGAAAGGAGAGAGCTAAAAATAATTAAATAAATATTTCTAGAATTAATTCCAGGAAGGTCAACTTGTAAAGTTCACGTGTTCTTCCCAAGACTCAACCAGCAGCACGTGAAGCGACCCGCCACGATAATGACGCGTAATAATTCTCTAACCGCCCCCTTAACTTCATGTCGATATCACAAGGCCAGCTCTTCTTTTTAAAAAAAAAGTAGATCCCAAATGTCAACTTTAAATAACAGTACGCCATAAAACTAATAGTTATCTTTTTAAAACCAGTCCAGTTTGTACGTCATCAGTTGTCTATTCTTCTCCAAAGAAAACAAACACAAAGTTTTTCGTAAACTCAACAACAATTTAATGTTAAAAGCCAGCGGAGCGTTAGCTTGTTCAGAAAAGATAATGACATATGTAATTGAAGAGAAAGGCAAATTACATTTTTTTTTTAATGTCTTTCTTCAAATCGACGAATATTAAAGCCAAATCGCACGAATTGACGGAGCATTTTCTTCCACAAAGAAACTTTATTATTAGAGTCATTACCTCTAGAGCACGGCAACATTTTTGCCCGATTTGTTTCGTTAAATAAGCTTTTACTTGAAGAAATAAAAAAAAAAATAAGTAAACGTTGCTATGGTTATGTTGGCAGACGTGCATAGCATGATGTCACGTTGTACTGGTCGTTAGGACATGCGCACAGAAATGATGTGGAGGTTTCGCCTCCATCTTTAATGTATTCATTAGTAATTTATATCTAGTTATACTTTTTAATAATTCTTATAAACTATTTAATGTTTTGGGGTAGAGTTTGCTTTTTTAAACGAGGATGGTATTGGGGAAAAGGGCATTTAAGAACATAAGAACTGTGTTAAAACTGTAACTTTAAATCTCAATAGATGCATAGTATTCATGGTTGAAGCCTGGTCATTTGATGGACGACATTCGGAATGAATAAGAGAAAACTGACCTACATGTTAAAAAAAAAGTGTAACATTAATTCATGAACAAAATATGAACATAGTCTGAGCATAACAGGAACATAATATAAACATAACCTTAACATAAGATGAACATGACATGAACATATAATGGATGGCTGCCTGGTCTTGCGGTTTGCGCGCTGGACTGTCGTTTGGATTTATAGATGGTCCCTGCCCGCTCCCATCCCCCGTCATCCTGCGGGAGGTTTGGACTAGGAAGTAAAGTAACTTTAACTCTGAAAAAACATCCGAAATAGTGTAAAACTAAAACAAAAATGTAACATGAATTTAGCATGAACTTAAAATGAATGTAACAAGAGTCTAGCCTGAATATAACACAAACCTACCAAGCTAATGAGACATTCAAGACATAAGGTGTATTTTTACTTTTTACAATTGAAATCAAGTGTGTGACTTCTTCTTCTTCTTCTTCGTTCTCATTGTTATGTTGGAGGGTTCAGATCACTACACCAATATCTGAGATGAACTGCGCAGTGGTTTCCAAGTCAGGGAGCTCTCCATATAGTTTTCTTTCTATTGGGGTGTTTTGCGGCCAGTGTCTTAGACGGGCATCTTGGTAAAGAGCGCAGTCTTGGAGGACATGGTCGGCATTCTCTGATGACACTCCACATGGGCAGATATCACTGATTCCAATTTTGAGCTTCCGGTACATGTGTTGTCGCATTCTGTTGTGTCCGGTCCTAAGTCGAAAGATTACACGTTGATCTTGTCGGGATAGCTTATAGTAAGCATCATCTTTCTTGTGATTTGGATGTGAGCTTGTCCATTTCTCAATTATTTTATTTATAATTAATTTCTTCATTTCTTCCAGGTAGAGTGCAGAGTTAATTTGTGAGCCACTTCTTCCACCCTTAGCGAGTGCGTCAGCCTTCTCGTTTCCCTCTAGTTGAATATGAGCTGGCACCCACTGAACAACAGTCTTTCTGCTGTTGTTGTTGAGGTTTGTCAGTGCTGCTCTGAGGTTTTCAACACAAGAGAAACCAGAGTTCTGCAAGCCTTGGAGGGTTGTCTTCGCATCGGTTAGTAGGACAATCTGACTGTGTGGGGAACTTGGATGAATTGCTAGAATGTTAGCAGCTACTGTTAGTGCTTCCCTTTCTGCTCTGTGGCTGTCAGAGAGCCCACCAGTTGCAATGGATTTTTCTAGTTTTTCTCCATCTGGCCATTCGATAAGAATTCCAGCTCCTCCATTTGTGGTGGCTTTATGAGATGATCCATCGGTGTAAACTCTGATCCACTGATCGCTAGGATAATGGGTTTGAAGAAAACAGTTAACTATTTCCTTGAGCTCTGTTGGTCTGTAGTCAGATTTTCTTTTTATGTTTTCAATATGGTCCCTTATAGTAGGAAGTGTGTGACTAATCCGTTACATTTTGAATGAAACTATCAGGCAAACAAAGAAACATATTATCTTTGTATTATCTTCCTATTATCTTCAAATTATCTTCATTATAGATCTATTCCTTTTCATTCCATTCACAATGTGCCACCTCAAACTACCCCGCCCTCTAATTTTAACCTACAGATCAATTTTAAAAAATAAAGAATCAGCTGATATTGTTTCTACTAATATTAATTATACAGGAACACACACACACAGACTCACATATCCCAACATGCTCAGTGTCATAGGCTAAACATAATTTTAAAAAAAAGAAAGACATAACACAAGACAATAGGCTACCTGCACAAGGCATAGTCGATCAAATAAGACAAGCACGTGTCACGAGCGCGCGCACTCATCCTTTCATGTCATTTTCCAGGTCCCCCTAGAGTCCTTGACTCCCCGGGAATTGAATAAAAAAAAATTATACCAAATGTTATTGTAATGTTAATTTGATTCTCTCTTCATGTTCATTGCTACTTAAAATCTTCGACCTGTCTACCTAATGTAGGAAATTATTCACTTGACTATCTGGTTGTCTTGTAGTTAAGTTAAATGAGACTATATAGACTAACGGCATCTTTCCCTCTCTCTCTCTCTCTCTCTCTCTCTCTCAGACCGCGGGGCAAATATACAAAAATCGTAAGAGCGTGCTTCACCTATTAAATTTTTTTTTCTTGTACAACTATTTTACTTCAGAGCAATTCTCTTAATACTGTATAAATACCGTTATTAGGTAAGCTCACATGGTAGGCTACATTGAAGTAATGGGGAGATAATGACTTACAATCAATCTGTACCAACGCTATAACTTATGTATTTAAACATAATAATTGACTCAATTGACTTAAATTTGCTCTCAAAGGATCTTGAATCACTTTTCGATCTATCCCACCGATAGAATGAAAATGCTAGTAGGTCTATGACTCTCCAATTTAATGTCAAGTAATTTTTGCATTTACCGAAAATTAGATAAAATTAATTTTGATTTTCAAGATTTCTTATTGGCTTCGAAGACTTAGAAGCAACCATACATAAAATAAGAATTATATTTATTTAGGAGTTCTCGAGTCAGCCAATTATCTACTATTCGTGAAAAAAAAACTATTTTGACTGACAAAACATTGAATTTAAATTGAATAGATTTGCCGTTTATTGTCCTAAAACATTTCGCAATGACATCGCAATGTAAATATCTCACAACATAAAAATGTTAAGAACTTAGACTGGAAAAATATGAGAAGCTAAACCCGGAGATAAGTAGAATTTGAAAGTTAACTAAATGAAAAAAATTCCCACTAGCTGAGGGGATAGTGACAACTGACCTCGCAGACACTTTCAAGGCCCTAAATATCTTTAAATAGAATCTCGTTAACTCTCAGAAGTCGGACATCAGACTTGCCACCTGACCAGAACATTCCCCAGTGGACATATAATATTATATATATAATATTATAATAATCGTCCATAGGCACCCGTACTTTTCCTTCCCGCTCAAATGTAGAACTTTTGATAATTTCTTAAATGAGTGCCCCTCTCGCGTAAAGAACGTGGAACAAAGATACCTTCATTAATGTCAATACTGAGTTAATATATTTCAAAGTTACTCTAAATTTCGATCGAAGCAGTTTCCTTGGTTCAGGTACAAATACGACTCATACAATTAGATCTACATTTGGTTTCCTTAAATGAAAGTCCAAGCACGCTCCGGTTTAAGTGCCCAATTATAGGGACCTGGATCAGAAGAACGTGCCGGGTAATTGAACTATGGGCAGAGGTGAAAAGGAAGGTTGAAATCGTGAGGCATTGCTCAAATTTTGACATTTGAAAGAGAGAAGATTTAGGTAAAGCTAACTTCACGCAAGAAAGACATAAACAGAACACACACAAAAATTAATTTTACTTATAAAGAAAACCAATAGATTGGAAAATTGGCGAACGTCTGTCAGTCAATAAACGTGAAGTCTTATTTAAAGCAATGTCATTCTGGGAAACTGGGAAATTAAACAGAGGAAAGACTCCAAGATGTCAAGTGGTAGAGCATCGCTTCTTCAGTAATTTACCGGTAATTGTGTGTGCATGGCTTTTATGCTGAAAGTTTCTCTCGCTCTCTCTCTCTCTACTTCTTCAACTTATCTATCGTCTGCAAGATATACCATCTACACCCCCCTCCCCGCCTTGTGTTCCCAGTCATGAGATAAATGATTTTCAGCCATTGTTTTGATTACTTATATCTGAGAGGGGGTGGGGTGTAATTGAAGTTAGGCGACCCTAGAGTGAGTGGAGAGACATCACATGAGGAAGACATTCTCTCGTTTCAAATTGCCTGTATATTGTTTTAACATTTCGGATGATTCGGTGAGTAATATCCAGATCTAGGCTTGTCGCGTGAGTATTGACAGAACTATTGCACTTATGTGTGTGTGCCTGTTGTTTAGTCACTGTCACGCGCTATACCTAAATGTTGATATTCGCATCTTCTTGTTTGAAACCTACAACAGTGAGTGTAGTCTTGGCGTACAAAACATTTATAACACCAAATGAAAAATAATAAGAAAATAAATAACTAAATTGAGAACTTTTTGTTCATATTTCTCATTCTTTATCCTATGCATTAGAACTAGCTTTGGGTTTTCTTTTTTTTTTTCACATGATATCTCTCATTAATTCAATATTTGCCTCGCAGCTACGCTATAAGCTACCCCGTTAGAGAAAAACCAAATAAGTCATGATCTGTCTGTCCGTCATCTGTCTGCCATCTGTTAAGTTTATATCTCCAAAACAAAAAGAATACCCCCCCCCAAAAAAAAAAATTGATAGATGTCTGAAACGCACAAACACACAACCATATATATAGGCCTATATAAATTTATTAATTTATCCATGTACCAATGTATCTATGTAAATATACTATTAATACTGTAACTTTTTATTAAAACTTTAGATGGGAGTGCGATTGACCCTTAAGAGCCACCCTCTGGTTTGCAATTAAGTACAATCATGTATATTGTTATTAATTTAATTTTTTTTTATATTTTAAATGGTCTGACTTATTTAGCTTATTTTTATTTCTCTATACACGAAAAGACCACATCTAGTCTAAAACAGATGAACTGAAAATGTTTTGAGTTTGCCATTTCGTGTAATGTTGTAATAGAAGACCACGCATTTCCGGAACAAAACTCAAGTACTCATTGTTGATTGAAAACCTGATTGCTACTGAAGTTTTTGTTCCCTCGAATTTGTCTTGAAATGTGAAACTCCGGACTATCAACTAAAGTTTTACAAAAACGACTGTTATCTAAACGATAGTTTATGTCTATTTTCAAAGTCCAAACTGCAAGATAAAATTGTTAGATTTATAGAGGTGCAAAGATTATGCAAAGAATGTAAACAGTTATATTATTATGATTTGGAGATGCAAATGGAATAATTTAATTCTGATAATTTTTTAAAACCGAAAAATAATTATTTCGGCCATATTCATAATCGGCCATGCTAATACTCGTGTCGTAAAAAGTATCTTGATTTATAAACATAGAAATTTATACAATAATTCTATTTATAAATATAATATAATATATTAATGATAAGGAGGTTCCTATGTTTCTATGTTATTACTGTAGAGCCATCAATAAGTCCATGGGACACTGGCAGAGTAGAGCTTGTGTATACATTTTTTAGATCATAATCTTTTATGGATTTATTATTACCTATATAGATTTATATGCTATCTATAAGCCTATCCAACCAAGAACGAATCTAGCTCTTCATTATGGAGTATGGTTTTAAATGAATGAATATATAATGTCATTTAAAAAAAATAGGTTTTGAAAATGTTATTGTGTAAAGAGCAAGTTGGTGTCAGTCCCTACCTACAGTCTACCCAGTGCTTTCGCAAAGCGTCTAGCCTAACAGATTTTGTAACTGCAAGACGCTCACTTTAATAATATTAATAGTCACGCTCAGGCTTCAGAGGTATGTAATTTAGGTTACCTTCCTAAAATATACGGGATTGTCATTTATAGATAATGTCATACTTTTTCCTTACGGTTTATTGGTGTATGAATATTTTGTACAAACAGAAAAAACAAAGCGTTGTCAGTGGCTGTGGGGAGTAGGTGTCTTGCGTATTCTATAACGCCCGCAGTGATCTAAGGAACCCGAACGCCAGGTTTCATAAAGATTGGTCAAACCTTGCGGATTTCTATAACGAAAATACTTACACCTTACATTCCTTAAATACATATATTTCCTATATAACAGATCAAAGTAACTTCACTCAATAAATTTGAATAAATAAAACAATTTCTTAATTCACAATAGTATAGTAAATTAGAAACTAATGCCAAACGAGGAATTTATCGCAATTTGAATTATCCGGTCACGGTTAATTTTTTTTATTTTGTGTTTTTAAAATGTAATGATGGTGCAAAGACTACACGATCATTTACTTCACATTTGACATAATCCAAAATAATTACACCATTTTGATATTATGTTTCTTGTTAACATTAGTATAAAAATATCAAAGCACATATAAAGTGCATGACTGAATAAAGAAATTTAAATCTTACTTCATAATACACTTCGCGTCTACAATATCTATATCTATATACTTATACTATATAGTACAATTCTGCTTTTCATTGAAATTATTTATCCCATAAAGAAAGTCTATAGTTTACTAATAAATGAGTATTATGTTTCATGTGTCAGGAAAGCATTGTTTGGAATCATTATTTACTTAGTTGTCACAGTATCAACATACATATGGATATTAGACATAAGGAACATAATGTATGTCTTGTAGCTAGAATTAACTCTTTCTCTCCGTAATTATTTACCGTATTATAGTGAAATCAACGATGGTATCGTCAGTTAGGAAGGAAAGAGTTAATTTAAAAAAAAAATTCAGGTTGGCTTATTTTGAATATAAATTATAATTAAAAATAAATAATGCCATCTTTATTAAGCTCGATTTTACAAGACACGTAAAATGATTTTAAACCGTAGATTTTTCGCTTGATTTATACATACCTAAAGTTAATATTACAATAATATGTACTGTTTAATATATAAGACCTTCTACCCTACCTTCTACCGTACAAGTTAAACCATTACATGAGACTAGTGTTATGTGTTTTTGACATACATTTAGTTATTGGAACTGCGAAGTACTACAGCTAGAATAACGATTTATAAATGTCCTAATAAAAGTTATCTTATAACGTTATATCTCTACATAAAGCCAACTCGAGATGGTATACAAGAATGTTGACAATTAAGAATAAAACAATGTATATACTCTTTAGCTTAACACAAATAGATTAAACAAATACAAATATATTTATATTAAAATAACTAATATATTTTTCTATTTTAATAGTCAAATTAAAGGACGGATCAACATGTAGACACCGTGTAGAATAATTGTGTAATACAATTACCAAGTCCAATGTGGATGAGGGAACACATATAAGGAACTTCGTTTATTACGTAAACATAAGCGGTATTGCACTGACGCGCTAGTGTGCAAATGTACATTAATATCTATATCTTATTCCCGAGATCTTATATTTGAATTTGAAAGTAATCAGCAGGACAGAGGACAAAGAACAGTGAACAAAGAACAGAGAACACAGAACGTTGATGTCACCTTATCAGTTTTTTTTTTAATTATTATTACTTTGTAATTCATGTTTGTCTTTATTTTCATGTACATTGATGCGACTTTTTAATGGAGAGGAAAGTTTTTAGTGGAACTATTTTAGATTTGTTGATGCAACTCTTTCTTGTGATTGTGTCAATATGTTATTAAGGTGTCTACACTAGCCCCAATACACGCTCATTTAAACAAGGTTAAGATAGTCTATTTTAAATAGCAAGAACTTATAATTAGACCTTTGAATAGTCAGTTTTTACTTATTTCACTATGTCGTTGTGTAGGTCTATCACCACCAGACTCATTACAAATAGAATATTGAAGCCTATGCAGTGGCGTCACTAGGGTCGGTGTCCACCCGGTGCGGACCGCACCCCCCGCACCTTCCTAGTGACGCCACTGAGCCTATGCAGTCTTCTGCAGTCATTAACTTTCATGAACAATGAATCTATCAATGTTTTATTTTAAGATTTATTTTCATCTTTTAACAATTTCTTAAGACATTAAAAACTTTTTTTTTCTGAAAACGGTTTGAGCTGAAGTTATATTTAGTTCGCCTTCGCAAGCAGATTTTGTTGAATTATGATAAACAGTTACTTGATAAATGTTTGTTTAACAAACTTACCTACGACAACAAGCTTACATACAAACTCATTTATCGTCTTAAGTAATTGTCCAATGAGTTGGGGTGGGGGAGGAAAGAGCTCAAAGAACAGACCGATCTCTACATACGACATAATCAAATCTAAACTAATGCCTTATGAATGATTAAGGTTAAAACTGTAAGGAAGTATACTTACTCGGATACCGTGAGTGCATGAAGCCTGGGTACCTCGCAGCCAGAAGCGGGTGAGGTTGGTGAGTCAATTCACGTGGTAGGTTGTACAACAGAGGGTTGAAATGCGTGAAATGGGAAGGTACTCCAACACTTAGTGGCCCCGGTGGGCCCCCGGAACCGTGAAGCGCCCCCATGGACGCTATTGTCCTATTACACACTCTAAGGGGCTGGTAGAGTCCACTAGTGTCCAGTTGTCCGGCGTGAAAATTATTAAGAATGTGTTTAAATTCCTCCCCTGACCACGCACTCAGTCTGTTTTCCGATTCTGGAGTTTGGGACTTCTCAGCTCGAGGACTGGAAGGGCTGTTCGAACGAGACGACAAGTGCTGTTGGTGTGGGTTCGAGCCCCGGCCGTCCCGGTTGTCTCTAAAGTCCCTGAGGTCTCTTTCCCTTGCCGCTTCTCTGTCTCTCAATTCCCGGATTTCTCTTAATTCCCGTTCCCGTTCTCTCATTGTCTCAATGACCAGCTCTCTTTCCCGGAGTATCTCGACTTCTCGCTCCCTCTCTCTTGACTCTCTTTCCCTCATTTCTCTCATCTCTCGCTCTCTCTGTACTTCTCTCTCCTTCTCTCTTTCCCTCTCCCTCTCCCGCTCACGAAGTTTCTCATCTCTGCTGGGCTCCCTGCTCAACACGGGTCGGATGGGAAAGGGCCTTGGCGGCGTGATAGAGGGCGCCGGCGGGGAAGAAGGCGAGCTATCGGGGTTGCCGATAAGAGACTCTATGGAGAAGCCGTGGCGTTTGGGCACGGATGGAGTGTTTGTGGTGGACATGACTGCTACCGCTGCGGTCATCCTTCAACCGGCCAATGCAACAGTGGACAATGAAGTTGTAATGTATTAGAGTAGAGAAAACTCCAGAAAAGTCATTTGTGAAATGTTTAGGTCCTTAGTGCATTGATAAGTCCACAAAAAAGAAAAACCCAGAAACAAGATCTATTTGCACAAAGTAACTTTATCTCCTGAAATATAAACGAGTGTTTATATAAATTATTTATAGTAAGACGATAAACTTAGACTAAGTTGATAAAGAGGCATAGACTATAAAATACTTTTAAGGATTTCATCTTAGAAATATTTGGTTATATTACTTTAGTTTGTTATAGCAAAGAATTACCCATAGACATGTCTCAAATTTAACTACTTAAAAAATTATATAATCAGATGTAACGAGAAGTGATGAACATCAAAAGTTTTAAGAGGTTAAAAGTACCGTTTGCTCTAAACTAGAAGTAGGCCTATAAACGGATAGATAGGACCGAAACAGACAGAGCAAACCTGTATATTAACACGGATTTTAAATAGAAAAAAAAATCATTTAGAACATTTGTATATTAAATGAAATTATACTTCTATATGTAGCGACATTTTGGTTTCATTTTGTCTAAAACCTTCTTAAAACACAAGTTTAAATATGACCTACTTTACTAAGTTGGCAGACGTATCCAATCACAAGAATTGTTACTAACGTTTGAAACAAAGAAATGTGGTTTTTCGCCGGTTTAAGAACAGCTGTAATGGCACATTATGCAAGGCTCCAAATTTCGAAATGGCACAATGAAATAATTAAAACAAAATCTGGAGAAATTGTGTATTTTTGTTTTTGTAGTAGTGACTAGCTGGCCCTCAAGTGACGTCAACTGGGCACTATGAATTGAAACATAATAATCTCCCTTTGCAGCTTGTCGCTAATGTCCAAAACACTGGTTGGAGGAGAAGTTGTTTCTTCTCTTGTCTTGACTGGTTATGGCCTCCCCCTCACGCGTCAACAATTAACAGTCGTACAACTGATGCAAAGAAAGTTTCAGTTTTTTTCCCTACCACTTCTGCTTTTTTTTTTTCTCTCTCTTTCTCCCGCTTCTCTCTTGTACGGCACCCCTCTCCCGCGCCTTGTCTGTCCATCATGCCATGCCATGGTAGACCTGACGTCTTTTACAAGGTCTTACAAGGCGGGGCTTCAGGGCGGCATCGGTCTTTCATTGGCCGCTGATTTATTTTTTCTCCTACTGTAGGATGCGCCCGGTGTGGCGTGGCATTGATTTGTGGGAGGTCGTTAGGGAGCAAATGTAGCACCGCATGGGGGAGTCCACGTCGACAATGTACTTGACTGCCAGGGCGGACTGTAATGAAAGCAAATAGCAACGAATCACCGGTTCAGATGAAAGCAGAGTATTCACGCGGAGATAGGGCAATACATTGCCATCTTTTTTTTTTTTGTTATATATTTCCTTTAGCTCAATTTAGAAAGACAGAATCTTCTCTTCTACAGAATATTCTCTCCAACAGCACAATGTGCAAAGCTGCTCTTCATTTGCTCAGTTTATTTATCTCTTTGTAGCCGCTTCGCAATTTCAAATACAAAAACTGCAATTATCTTTCAATAATTATATTTCTTATACTTCAATAATGATATTTCTTTTCATCATTAACCCTTCTTTTAACTGTTAAAAAACTTTTAAGCTATTTCTTATTTTGGCTTCTACTGAGTAGGCCTTATAAAGAAAAAAAAAGTTTACTCTTTTCGCTCAGGGTTTAAGAAAATAAGTTGAATTGGCTTTTCTAACAAGTAAACTGACCCAAAGACCAAAGAACTGAAATACAAGAGGATATAATGTAGACGTGATTGACAGGCAGATTACATTTTCATCACTTTATTTAGTGTGACCCAGTAATAATTAAAAAAAAGTATAGTTTGTGTAGGCCTATAATGTTCAATATATATTCCTTACAGTGAGCTCATTCTTAATAAAAACACTAATAACTATTAACTTGTATACCTTTGTAAACTAACATACTGCACACTCAAGGTGCTACGAAAATATAACCGACAATTTTGTTTCTAATAGATTGTAGAGCAGAACAATAGAAGCTAAATTGTGGCATTTATCTCATCTCTACCTGTGGTCATACTGTGGTCACGTCTGGCCGCACCAGACACCTTCCTCCAGGTCTCTCGGTTCTGTGGGAGCCTCTCCAACTGTCCTCACGTCAACCGTCCCCTTTTCCTGTTTCCTTTTAGTGTGAGAGTTTGTTTAGTTATGTAGAAACTGGTTTGAGGAGAATCGTCCAAGTTTTGTAAAAGTTCTGTCAGAATGTGAAAAGAGAGATCTAAACTAATGAATTATTTCCCATGTGAGATCGTGTGACATGGTTAGCTTTTTACTAGAGTTCTTTAGTCTTTTAACTTATAGCAGTTGTCTATGGTGGACTATCATATTTGGAAAGGACGAAGAGCCTTAGCCATAGCAGTGGCGTAGCTAGGGTGGGATGGGGGTGGGAGAATTTGAAAATCTCCCCGGGCCCCCACTTGAGGGGGGCCTCCAAATGAGTGTTTTATAGTTTAAAAATTAAGTATTACGCAAAATGAAGGGGCCCCAAAAGAGGTCAGTCCCCCCCCGGGCCCCCAAACGATGGAAAATTTCTGTCTACGTCCCTGAGCCATGCGCGTCTCCGGAATTCAATTTACTTCTTTCAAGCCAAATTTACATTTATTTCTTTTTATATGAATAATTCTAACGGTCAAACCAGAGTTTTCCTAGTGTGGTTAACGATCTGGTAATTCTTTTTCCAACGATACACAAATTATAACATTTTAATTAAATTTATAGGAAAATCGTCATAGCCGTTTAGTAAAGCCGTGTCCAGGTTCCACCCAGGCTTTTACTACTTGAGCCCACCCAGTTTCCACGAAGATACAAGTTGAATAGAGATATTGTAAAAAAAAAAACGCGTGGTCAATCCTTATACAGGTTTTTAAAAGCTCGTTTTAATAATAATACATTTTTTGTGTTCCAGAAAAGAGTAACGAAACAAATGTAATCATCATGTACTAATAACACAAATCGCAATCAAAGCACACTGTAACATCCATCGGAAGTTTTAGGATCCCCCCCCCCATCCCCAAAGCCAACACCTAAATTTTGAGTCTTGTTAGAAGTAGTTATGGGCGACGTTATATTCAAAGCCTTTTCGCGTCAGGTGCCCGAGAAATGGAGACATTTTTCAACATTCTTAGCACAATGCTTCGATTGCCCCCCGACTACTTTGTCTTTGCGGGGGATATGGTGCAGGACGGTTCTAATGTCCAAACATATATCAAGCTAAAAGGCCGATTGTCAGAGTAAATGGCTGAGCCTGGGCCACATCACACGGACAAATGACATAGATCCCTCAAACTGCTCCACCCCATTTCCGCTCTTTTCCTATAAAAAGAACAGCGGCTGAGCAGGCGATGGCGGAATGCAATATGGCGATGGAAGAGTCGAAGTTAATCGGCGATTTTCGTCAATTTCCGTGAGTGATTGGTGAAGGTCGACTGAGAACGTCTTCACTTCCGGACATTACGGAGAAAATCGAGAATTTCACTGAAATAAAACATAGCATTCTCTTTCTGTTTTTTGTTGTATTTTTATTTTTCATCGGGTCAGCAATTTCTTTAGTGGTTAAAGATTAAAACATTTGAAAAGGATTTTAGTGTTGACTCGTGAGAGAAAGACTGTTGAAGCGATTTGTCCTCATTGTTTTTTTTATTGTTTTAATGGACATTTTAACGGACCATCAACATTGGAACAAAGTTATTTCCAGTGCTTTCAAAGAGCTTGCACACGAGGCGAGTTCAACTTTACTTGACGAGACGAGGAAAAGAGATCAAGTACAGTAAATGAACCCCCAATGTTATTGTCGAAGTACACTGCACTAGTGGCCTGGTTGTACCGCTATATTTAAACAATAGAACTTAACAATTATAACTAGAACTATTAAGTATTGCTATACAATTGTAGCTATAAGGTAAATAAATAAATAAAACCTAATCATGTATTCAGTACGCAATTTAACAAGCGCTCATTGTAACCTATTACAATGGACTGGGGTTGCCTGAGTTAGCCAGGAAAACCAAAGACTTGGTAGAGTTTAAGTCTTTAATAAAAATGCACGATTACATTGACACGTTGATACGCAATAGTACATACCTTTATCTTTTACTTTGAAGTAACGCATGCAATTTATAAGAGAAGATAAGACACAACTTTAGCTATATGCATATAACTTTACAATTATAACAATACAGCTATAACTTTACACCAATACAACAACCACCTGAAGCAGTAACTAAGTTCAGTTGTGAGACGGCTGATTTAAATTTACAAAATGATTGCGTAAATAATAGGACAGAAAGAAAAGAAAGAGATTGTAATTTATAAAAGAGAGAGAGAGAAAGAGAGAGAGAAAGGGAGAGAAAGAAAGAGAGAGAAAGGGAGAGAAAGAGAGAGAGAAAGGGAGAGACAGAGAAAGAGAGAGAGAGAAAGAGAGAGAAAGAGAAAGAGAGAGAGAAAGGGAGAGAAAGAGAGAGAGAAAAAAAAGAAGGAGGGAGAGAACGAGAGAGAGAGAGAAAGAGAGAGAAAGGAAAAGAAAGAGAGAGAGAAAGAGAAAGAAAGAGAGAGAGAGAAAGAGATGGAAAGAAACAGAAAACTCGACTGGGTGAGAACAAGAGGGGCTAAAAAGGAAGAAGTTTGTCCGGACAAATGTGATACTGGACTCAACGAATTAAAAGAAAGTCCTTAAGCCCCGGCTACCTGGCCCAGCACTGATCTCACGTGTCATGTTTCACGCGGGAAGGAACACTAACAAACAGCCTATCAACTTCAGTAACACCAGCAATCAAGCAACAATGGACGCTCGGAACGTCCTTATTAAATATGATAAATATTTACCCTGGCCCACTGTCCACTGGACCTGGGACATAGAAAGAGGGAAAGGGGGGAGGGGGATTTTCGACGTGGGAGGATGCGCTCATTGTAAGAAACCCAGTCTGTGTGTGAGGGTCTGAATGTGTGAGTGTGTGTGTCTATGTGTGTGTGTGTGAAATCTCTGGAGAGATAACGAAGCCGTTTGGCCCAACCAGATTCATCATTTATCAAACTCAGAGCCAAAATTACTGGGTCATTTGCTATAAGTAAGTGGACAACATCTGACCTGTCAGGACAGCTAATTGCCCTGGTGATCGCTCTATTCATTTCCAGAAACGAGAGAACAAAAAATGAATGATGGGAAGAGACTCTTGGGCAAGGTAGGCAACAACTCGGGCAACAGGGTGGGCAAAGAAAGAAGAAATTCCTGGAACGGAATCTCATCAATCACACTGCTGTAGAAAGATGTCATGATCGCTGTAGAAAGATGTCATGATCGCTGTAGAAAGATGTCATGGTCGATCACAGAAAATCCGTTTCAGTCATGAGCTAACTAGATTTGATTATCAGCAGAAATTACGATCCCAAATTTGAACAAAGACGCTGGCCAGATTTTAGTGAATGTTTGCACCTTTGAGAGTAGTTTTCTTTGTAGAAATATCAAAATAAAACTTCGTTTCTATGTCCATGTTAAAGAGTTGCTTAAAAACATAAAGTAATTGGGCACGAGCGATATTGTGAGTCAAATAGGCTTGTATAAAAAATTAGGATCTTGTCTATCTTTGACATACTCTATAGTACTTTATTTTAGTGGTCTAACACACTATTGTAGTCTAATGTACTAGTATAGTAAGGCGTACTAAAGTGTACTGCTATAGACCTCTGTATATTGTCTAGTGTACTTCCGAAGTGTAATGTACTGTGATATGCTCGTCTACTAATGTATTAAATTGTAGTACTAAAGACTGGGTTATTATTGCAGTACTTATAGCTGCATTGTTACATGCAATAACATATCGCATTATGTTATTCTTCTTTCCTCTCTCATACTTGTATGAAAGCCTAACAAATTATTATTACTTTGTATTTTTGTTTCCTCTATAACGTATAAATAGAAAGCTTGCAGGCACATCCGTGTGTACAACAGACTTATGACAATAGCTCTATCTCTCAACAATGGGAGGACAATTCTAATGCATATGTATTAAGTATACACAAAAGAAATCGGTTATCAGACCCTGGAAACTATTTAACAGTGTGACAATAACACTTGGCACTGAAGGCTACCATGACTTCAATAAGCGACATGCCAAGGCCTGGCTTTCTTAGCTCTTAATCCCGAAATAATAATATTAATAATAATACATTTAAAAAATCAAATTATTATTAAGAAATTTGGACAAAGGTGTCAACAAAAGTTTTGTATTTAATACAAATTAAAATACATATCATGCATTGATCACTTATGACAGAATTAAAACGAGAGGGAGGTGTACGCGTTTGTGGAGGGGGGGGGGTTGGCCGGTAGGCGTGGTATAGGATAAGACTTTGAATTCAACATGTTAAAAGTTTGTCATTGGTTGGAGGTCACAAAATGGCGATTGGTACATTTTAAGTTCTGCCTGCCTCGTTCTGGATCACGCCTTCATTTCTTTTTAATTCTAAGAAGGCTCCAATGAAATATACATCCTGATAGGTCAGTGCAGATGTTGGGGGACTGGGAGGGTGGTTTTTGTTAATTCA
>JADKLZ010000003.1:17804683-17815599 GCA_021533235.1 Biomphalaria straminea
ATATATATATATATATATATATATATATATATATATATATTGATTTGCTTTATGGTGTTTCTGTAGCTGGTGGTTTTACTACAGGGTAGGGTAGCTAGACCTACGCCCAACCTTTCTCAGAGGGTGTTGGGACCGTCACATGTGTGTGTGTGTGTGTGTATAACGGTTTGCTCACTAGGAGAAGTCGTTGCATCCCAACTTTGTAAGCTGCAAAAAATCATTGATAATTTCTAAGGTTCGTTATTTAATGTTTCATTTGGACCTGTCTCTTAGGCATTAATCAGGTTGAGGGTCAGGGAAGTCATTATGTCAAAATTTTAAGTTGTTTTTCAAAATATTATACAATAAATCTTACATGTGATGGTTTAATTAAATTTTCAATAAGCACTTTTTATTTGTGTGACTTAAACATGACAGACAGACGGACAGACAGCAGGAAACTAGCAACGGCTTTTCTCTCCCAGGATCTGCAATAACATAACTGATGACATCCGAGAGTTTTGTTCTAAGGAATAGTGTTATTGAAAGCAAGTTTTCACCTTCTTATAAGTAGGATCACGAAGACATGAACTCCCCGGCATATTATCACCCCCCCACACACACACTATCTTCATCTATGTACACACAGAAGCAAGCATGCTATGCGGAAATGTTAAATAATCATAATGATATAGTTGTCGAGACTTATGGGATACATTATATCCAGTACACCTTCATTACGAGTGTTCGGAGTTGAACGGTTAGACTGACGTGGAATTCAACAGCCCAGTCCTTTTGCCCGCTGATTTACCGTGAACCATGGCATCATTCAACTTTATCTTCATCTGACAGAATTTCACCCCGTGTACCTTCCCTCATAAAACTTTGAACGAAATGCTAGGAATCGCCGCTGAGACAAGGCTGCTCGACTTTTTGTACATTGTTCCTAAAGCCGTGTGACAGTGTTATTGGCATAACTTGAAGTCATTGTGTTCGGTACACACTTGGTCCAGAAGAGCAAGAAATACAATAGCGTTGTTTTCTGTTCTATTTAGTTTTTTTTCTTTTTGCTTTGTTGGCTCAGGGGCGTATCTCTATGTCTATTGTTTACTGTAATGAATAAATTCCCACGCTATAGTCATTATCCATACTTTGATTACTTCAATTACAAAATACTAGTCTTTGTGCAATGATTACTTCAATTATTTTGTATCTATCACTACGACATTGTGAAATTAATGCAATATTTACTTTAGTATATTCCATTACCCCATTACGCCGACGCCGCTAACGTCACTCCATTGATGTTTTAGCAACGGTGGTAGCCAAGTTTCACTGTACACAAAAATTCGATGCATGTCTTTTCATTACAAGCAAATTATGATGCGGAAAATGAACATTGTATCTTGAGTCTACTGTCACTGTGGAACACTCATGGGGTTAAGTTCTCAGTTCTAACGTTACATGAGCTGTTGATTTAAGAGATTCAAGAGATAAAAATATCTAGAAATTTCTTATATCCAAAAAAAAAAATAATCGTATTCATTAATAATTTATTTCGACATTTTATGTTCTATAACAAGATATTTGATACTAGTCGACCGGCGGCATAGCTATTTTCCAGGGCAGGCCTTAGGCACTGCAACATATGCGACCGCAGTGGGTCCCGCACTTTCATTGGACCCGTGCTAACTTTTTAGGTGTATAAATTATTAAATCAAGTTACATGAAGTTAATTCCCTTTTCCAGTCTATATTTATTTATGTCTATGCTATTTTGTGAATGAAAATAGTGCGGATTTAGATACACCATTTCCATTCACACCATGCTGCGCCATGGGATCTTCCCATTTACTTGTTATGAGTGAATTCATGAATAAATACTATGAATGGAGCTAAAGATAGCTAATTGACCTTAATTTACGCCATATTGAGAATAGAGTTGCACTCATGTAAAAATGCTTTAGAAAAACAAATTTGAATGTTAATTTGATTAAATGAACTATAATTAGTATGTTCATGTGCTAAAGCATAAAACTATCTCTGCGAAGAGAAGTTCTATAATCTTAGAGTTGAATTCGAGTTTTAGATCTAGATCTAGATCTAGGAATAGAATTTCGTAATCATGTCTAATGAACGAATGTGCGTATTTTGTGATATTAATTAAAGTACTTCTAACGTGAATTAAAGTACTTCTAACGTGAAACCTGAGAGTAGACTCTATCTGTGTATTGTTGTTCTAGTTTCAATAGTCTTACGACACAATAATCTGGAAATAATTTAATATTCTGACAAAAATTGAGAAGAAAAGAATTATATAAACACTACTTTCATTCACAAAATAGTGCGGATTGGGATACACCATTTTCCATTGACGCCATGCTGCGCCATGGGATCTTCACATTTACTTGTTGCGTGTTGTTTGAACTTGTCTTTTGAGAAATATATATATAGATGTTAGGAAGGGTCGTGAACTTTTAAATAAAGTAAAAAAAAAATAATTTTTCTGTTTTTTTTTTTCTTTAATCATAATACATTCTTTTAACCTTGTTTCAAAATAGTTTGCCATTAAACCGCATGTATTTGTTTTTCTTCTTAGAACTGAGTACATTTTAAATTACTTCAATAGAGAATATTATGTTTGATAGTTTATTGTTTATAAGGTATCGTTGTAATTATAATTTTATTTAGATATCAACGGATTCTTTATATTTGCATTGACCGAAGGTAATTTTTTTTTATGGTAACGTCATAGATATCTGACCAACGGTCAGTGGGCAACAAATGAATGATACCTATAACAATTTGAACAGAACCCTGTATCTAAACTTTCACTCAAAGCAATGTTGGTACGTTATAGGAGAAAGAGTCAACAGATAATCCCTGTTATCTTCCTTCAAATATTCCATTCTGCTCACCTAGGTAACTTGGGAATCAGGTATATTGGCGCAATCAGCGAAGATCACAGAGTTCACAGTTAGGATCACGTGACAGTGATTCGAAGATGAAACGGTTTCCCTAAGCGCACTCGCCCTCTCCATGACCCTATCACTTCACTGTATCCCAACGCGAGGCCAGACACAGTCTTCAATGGTTTCCTTTCTTTTCTTAAGCGAGATTGTAAGAGTACCGTGACCAAGCAGCCTCGCGATGTCCGAATTTGTCATAAGAGCTAATAAGCTTTCTGATTCCGGTTGTCTTTGATGGAAGATACAGAGGCTTCAGTAAGTGTTGAAACGAGTTGCCTCATCTTCAGATGGAACCCAGGGGAGTTTCTCCCCCTGACTAGCTGCTGGTCAATAACGACCTAACTGTAACCGAGAATTTTGAAATGCTTGGGTAATAGCACAACGATTGTGAGGAACAACTGAGAAAGTGCTCTCTTAAGGGACAAAACTCTGTGGTGAGATCTCATCCAGCGAGAGTTATCTCCGTTGGGACTGGCTGGAGAAAGTGCCTTGTTGCGATAGCAGACTCTGTCGGCTCGTGCAGTTGAGGCAGGAACGGAATCAGACAAATAAAAAATGATCAAAGTTGATTCAAACTGATGCACACCAAATTTATTATCCATATTTTATCGCCGGAGCTTGTCGAGTTAATTTAAGACGTATTAAGCCATGGGGGGAGTCACTGATTGGCCTGGTTCTGTTCACGGCCAAGTGCATGTCGGCAGTGGTCACATAGAGATTAGTTAGTTGACCAGACATTTCGATTCTGTTTCAAACGATACAAACTCCGTGCCCAGCCCACGGGGCCCTAGGATATCTAAAATAAAGTGTAGCCACGTGACGCTAATAAATGCCGCCATAAATCTGTTAAGTTAATTAAAAGTAGAGAACTGAAAGAACTAGAAACATGGGATAAAAACCCAGAAGAATGATTTAAGAAACCAATGCCGTTTATCTAATACATCTCCTTTTTTCTTTGGTAATTCAAAATAAAAGAACAAGCGAAGAGAGAGAAAGAGAACAAAGAAGAGAGAGCGAGAGAGCAAAACAAGAGAGAAAGAGAGAGAGAGATTAACACGAGAGACAAAAAACAAATGTCCTGGCAAGGATCTTGTGTATTGTGTACATTTAACAATACTTCACTTAACTAGTCTAAACTAGCCAAGAGAGATTACAATGGACAATGCTATACGTAATCAAGACTTCTGAAATCTTCAACCGATGTATGTATTTACAAATGGGGTGCTCGTCTTGTCTCTCTATCCGTCGTATACTGACCAGTCTCTATCCTTACTTCTCTAAGCTCTAGCCATCTTGTTCTCTCTGTACGTCTGAGTCAGATGTCCAAATGGTTCGAGACTTCGTCCCTTTAATGAACCATGTGACCAGAGAAAGGTTTTTATCTCATGGCCAGGATGAGAGATTGGCTCTTCACTCTGTACGTCTATCGTGCAACGTCAATTGTCTGTCTGACTACGTCACTACTTATACCGTCGCTAAAAACAATACTCAATATATTTATTTACAGAACTAACATTATCTCTAAACCAAACTACACGAGGTAGAGAGACAAATGAGACAGAGGGCAAAGAAAAACGATATCTCACTAAATAATATAGGTATTTTGAGACCTTGTGATGCTTAAAGTAAAAATCTCAAGTCTTCACCAGGATTCGAACCCGGGATCCCCGGCTCAGAAGCCAGGCGTCTTAACGCTCAACCACCGCGCCTCCTAATTGTATAGGTGCTTAGAAATAAAGGTACTTAAAGTGACTAACATTCAGACATTTGTCGTTACGCTACTCAAGCAAACTAAGAACTAAGAAGAACTCATCTGCCTCATTAGTACAGACTCAAGACCAGCTTTAATATCATCAGACAACAAACAATAAATATTTTTAATCTATATAAATTATAAAATAATAATTATTGGATTTTTGCATGCTAGATATTATTTATTTATTAAATACAACCAAAACATGAAAACATTGAATAGAAAACCACACACTTGTGTGTGTGTGTGTGAGAGAGAGAGAGAGAGAAAGAGAGAATTAATGAGTGCCTAATAAAATAAAAAAAAAAGAAAGTCACAAGATTTGGAGAAAGAAAGAAAGAATGGAAATTCACAAAACGTTGCCAACTCCAAGCTAACAAAACGTCTTGCTAGAAACATCCTCCAATATCAGTTTAGTCTTGACACTATTTTCTAACCAAATGACTGAACTCATCCCATCAGTAGTTTCACACTCCTTGGTTGTGTCCCTTTTCAAAGCTCATTGAGAGAAAACACAAGCCAATATCTCCCCTCGCAACAAGAGCCCTACACATTTCAAGTGCCCAATTTAAATCTTATAATTAGCGACTCCTCGCTTTCAAGGGGGACGCTCTTTGTTACTTGGGAGCACGGATGTTGGGAGTCGGGATTTCAGAAGGGGATGGGGCCGCCTAAAGAAGGGAAGTTTCAATAGATATACAGTTTTGAGACCCAAGGATTTTTTTTAAGATTAAAGTTTAACATTTTGTAATTAAATAAGATTATTAAATATAAACAAATCATATGATGTAAAACAAAAGTTATATCATTTGGGTAGAAAGTGTTGAAGATTTCTTTCATGCAAGAGATGATGTAATAAAGGGGAATTTAACCGTTGGGATCTGATGGCGTTCTGTGCTTCTGTTAACTCACGAGGTACTTGACAACTTCTGGGAAACAAATATAGTGACTATATAATGCAATCTTTGTCTCGGCTATCTACACTATGGCACCAGTACTCATACAATATGATAAAAGTAAGAAGTAAAGTGTCCTTCAGACCTGAAGCTCTATGGGGCAGATGATGTTAAGATCATCTGTTTCTTTGGTCAGCGGTTAACGAGCAGGGTGTTATGTGGCCAGCACAACGACCAACCGCCTTTACTTTCCCCAACCAAAGTCAGCTACCCATTAGAGTTGGGTGGACTCAGGGGCGCACTAAAAATCCCGAAATTCAAAATACCAGTTCTCACCGGGATTCTAACCCAGGACCTCAGGTTGGAAGCCAAGTGCTTAACCATTCGACCACCGCGCCCCCTCATTCAATATGATACTGGTACTTAAACAGTATGACATCAGTACCTACACAATATGACACCAGTACTTAAATAATATGACACCAATACTTAGACAGTATGACACCAGTATTTTATTTATAATTTAAATCCGAAATAAGCTTTAGAGAAAAGTGGAATTTGTCAGAAGAGAATAGGGAAATGAAAGAAGAATACATTTATTCAAAGACATAAGTTGTGATGAAGAATCGTTGTCACCTAGAATTATTTCCCATCTTGGCTGCCTGGTCGTTTGCTAGACGCTCTGGACTGTCATGTCTCTAGTTTCTATCCTTAGCTGTCTTGCAGGATGTTTGGGCTTTGACGTACACATCTCTATATCTGTTGGAAACGATTATAGCAATCTTTGATGACTAATATCTTTTTACAAATTAATATTAACTAAAATAAGAATTTTTGTATTAAAAACTGAAACTAAAGCGAGTCCTAGTTGAACATTTTATCATTAAACTTTTTTTTTTGATTCCATTTCTTCACGTGAGCTAAAACTTTCTATTTTGCACATTTGTCAAACCCAAGTCCTCCCTTTCCACTTTACACACACACACCACTCTCCTCCCCGCCCGGTGTGTTTTTAGAGTCGAGTGTGAAGTAGGAAGACGCCGCCACTTAAGTGAACAGACAAATAGTGACGGTCTCGTCTTTCTTCACTGTGGCTACGCCTCTGGCGGAGGGAGCTAGCGAGGGAATCGTTCAAGTGTTGATTGATACCCTCATTACTGTTTTGTTACGTCAGGACAAGCACAAACGCAAGGGTGGTAGGAGGGCAAGAGGTGTGGGGCAAAGAGAGGAGGCGTCTGAGGGAGGGGGGTGGTGTCATGGATAATAACCATAAAAAAGGACACAATTTTAAAAAAAAAGTGCAGAAGATTGAGTGGTCATGCCAAAGTTTTAATAAATATGTCGGGTCAAAACACGGATACATAGATTATAATAAAGTCTAATGTCAAACAAAGAGAGTAAACACACACACAAATATTGGGAATAAAAACTAAGAGCAGAGTAAGAAATAAATGAACACGGCTTTAAGTTTTCTTAATACATCAGTGTCACGTGACAGAAAGATGAACAGCTCGACCACCAGTCAATAAGAGGCTCCACACTTCTGCTCATTTTTTGTTTCCCGCTGATTGTTGTCTTCGTGGCTACCTTCAAGATTTGTGCAGTCTTCAAATGATTTGTTTACCCATGAGGCAAGAAAGTTGTTATTAAACGAATAATATTAAACGATAATAGGAGATCTTCACGATAGGACCAAACAGCATCAAGGACGTCATATTGAACTTTACTGTTGCCAACTTAATTTGAAAAAAAAGTTGTTTGTTTTTTTTAGTTTTTAACAACAAATATAACGTAAATAAACAACGTAAATATTTGTATCAAATCTCCTTCATTCACGCCAGTTAGTTGCACAATTGATAGGTTTAAAGACATAGACTGAAAGTCTAATGATTCCTACATACTAAAGTTATTATGGGAAAGCTTAGGCAGTGGCGTAGCTAAGGTGAGTGAAGAGAAGGGAGAATTTGAAAATCCCCCGGTCTCCCACTTAAGAGGGGCCCGGAATGAGTGTTGTTTTTTTTTACATTAACTATTAAATATTACGCAAAATGCAAGGACCCCATAGAGAACAAACCTCCGGACCTCCAAATACTGGAAAATTTCTACGCCGCTGATTTTAGGAATATTTTGATTCTGCAGTTTGAAACATGTGCACACAACGTTACTTTCAAAGAAAAGAGAACTTATCAACATCACCTTTATTTTGTATACAGGAAACAACAAATAACTTTTTTTTTTTCATTCCTTTTAACTCCGTTTGGAGCATATAGACGCAACAGTACTATCGGACTATGTTGACCCTTGTCCACCCTGCCGTCTTTCTTCTTGTTCCACTGACCTCCTTTACTTATAATATAAATATCTCCTAGCCTTTGGGTTCCAGATCAAAGTTTGTTTTAGAATAGCTTCAGTTGTACTTTCAAAAGTATGTCTCAGACAGCTTCCTTTCTGTTTTTTATTTATTTCTTGCTCTATTGGTGTCTACATGTTGTTTTTTAGACATACGGATATAATCATATAATTAATTAATTAATTAATTAATTAAAAAATCAAAACTAATTATACTATTTATTATTCTATAAAATGCGAGAAAAAAATAGCTTCAATATTTGATTATATTCAAATATTTACTTATTTCTTGAATGCCACAGACGTCTTCAATGGAGCTCGGTCTTTAAACATAGCACTCTATCATGACTACACGACTATGCGCCATGTACTCTAAGAATTACTTCATTCATTATTGGCGTAGTTAATAAATAAAAGCAAGACATACAACAAAGTCTGAAAAGTATCACTTGTAAATATCAAGTCATCTATAAGAAATGAAAAGAACAGGGGCGTTACCAGAAACAAGATACATTAAGATTGGCCCACCCACAGTTGCGAGAAATAAGCCCCCCTCAGCAACTTGATGCTACTATTTAACTTTTATTTTATTCGCTGGGAATTCTAAGTATCATGTTGTGGTGACATATTACACAATCTATAAGAAGTGACAGGTTTTACTGAGAAAATGATAAACTACATGCGCGCGCACACAATATCCTTCATCTGTTTTTCTTAAGTGAGCGCCACCTGGTGTTGATTTTGAGCCATCAATAGCTCCCTCTGCGTGACTACTATAAAGCTTTAGGAAAAAAGAAAACTTGAGCATATCTTTTGACTTCTTACACTTTCAGAAACGTTAATTAATTTAGGAGATTTGCTATTGGAAGCAAATTAAAAAAAATTACTAATGTGCACAGGAAATCTCTTCAACACGGATATTAGTTTTATTTTAATTATTTGCAGTTACAACTACCTAGCAACCAGAGTAAATATTATTTTTTAATGTTATAGCTTATATCAACTCACTCTGTCCGTCTGTCTGTCCGGTAAAATTTTTGTACTTGGATCAAGCTGAAATTTTGCACAATTATTTCTTGTACCTGACAAAACAAGAATCAATTTAAAAAATAATGTGACCAAGTAGTTCATTAACTATTGATATTTTTTGTTTGTTTTGTATTTAACAAGGGAAAGAAAACGTACTTTGCAGATGTGATGGAATTAGCTCAATTAGTTCCCTTTATAACCTTTGTAGCTTGCCTCTTAAAGGTTTGAGACTAACAATAGATAACTATAAAACCTTCTATTTTCATAAAAAAAACTTTGCTAGCATAGTGTATATGACATTCATTAGGAGGGCTTAAGCACTCAAGTTCGAATTCAAGTCGTGTCAATTTTTTTTTTAAAAATATAAAATGCTTTTAAAAAGATGTCACAGTGACCTACTTCTAGATACCTCATTCTTTCCCCTCTCCTTCCTTTTTTTTTTCAAATTGGTCCAGACATGTTATAGGAACATAGCGCTTTGAGATAGATTAAAGCATGCAAATGGGCTAAAACAAAAACAATTGGTACAAATATTTCTAATCGCACAGATTTATTATCGTTAGTCTATTTCAATTTAATTACATCACTGATCCAAACTAAATGATATAATTACACTTACTCTAATATTTTTGTTAAAGTATTTGTAATCTATTTTTCTTGTTTCTTGACTCGATACACCTATGAAGGTATGGAAACGTAGAACGTCTTTTAATGCACAGTCCACTGTTCATGAATCTTCCACTATTGTCATTGGCCTTACTTAGAGTCATTGCAACATTTCGGAGGTCGAAGTATTTTTTAAAGTGATTGGCTAGTCAATAGCTCAAATTCTGACTCTCTAGGCAAAGCAATGACTGAACAGGGTGAGCAGCTCTTGGCACCTTTTTTCTTGTTTAATTCTCATACTTCGTACCGAAATCGGAAATCCCAACGTTGCTTATTTCTTAAAGGACTACAATCTCTACACTGTTGGTCAGCTTATGTTCATATTAATAGCTACCAATAAAATGTAAAAGATCATGTGATAAAAAATAAACTAAAATCCATTTCCTTCAAAAGTAAACTTTTAATATGGAAGATTTTCACGATACCATAGACATAAATAAATATAGACTGGTCAATAAGAGAGTTTATGAAATTAAAATTAGTGAATTGCAATTGTGTGTACTTTATTTTATGTCTATAAATTTTGTTAATCTCTAAGACTGAAGATCATGCAATTTTTAAATTTTTCATAATTCGGAAATCCGAATTCATTAGATATAAATGTTTTCAAGTTACATGAAGTTACTTCCTTTTTCCAGTCTATATTTATGTATGTCTATGCACGATACACTAAACAATGTCAAGGACGCTGTCAGTGTTGCCAACTCAAAGAAATAAATACAATCCTAATTTCACACTAATCTCTATACGTCACATCTATTTTATTAGTGCTAATAAAAGTTGTCTACTTGTTTTGAAATGATTGAGTGAAGATCTTATACTTTTCTTTAGAGTGACACTGTTTTGTATTACAAATGGAGCAGCTGAGAAAATTAATGTGAACTCGTAGTGTTAATAAATGAACTTGAATTATTCACTAGGGCCTAGGCTTCCCAAGAAGTTTACATTCCATGGGCTACCCTCTTCAAAGGAAAAAGTTTTTACACATTTCTTTTCATTTATACAACGGATACACCAAAAGTGCTAGTCTTTTTTTTCCCGCCATTACTGAAAATCTCCACTATATAAAATAACAAAAAAGGTTATCAATTCTGCCTAAAGAGGTAACCACCAAGGTGACTTTGACCTCAAATGGTTAGATTAAAAGTTGTTTTTTTTCGACTTTTTCACGAACCAGCTGTAATGTTTTGGTTTCTCGGTACTAGGTCGTCACCTGTTAACTAAGAGAAGATTTCATCAAGAGTAAAGATCTGCAGGCTTCATGTGATTTCATCAA
>JADKLZ010000003.1:17815971-17841101 GCA_021533235.1 Biomphalaria straminea
CTGCAGGCTTTATGTGATTTCATCAAGAAGTAAAGACCTGCAGGCTTCATGTGATTTCATCAAGAAGTAAAGACCTGCAGGCTTTATGTGATTTCATCAAGAGGTAAAGACCTGTAGGCTTCATATGATTTCAGGATTCAATCTTTGTGAACATTACATTAACAACTTTGACATTAGGAATAGACTTCCAAAAAAAAAATGAGAACGCAATTGAAGTAATCTCTAATATAATCCTATTTGATGGATGGAGAATTTAGTTTTAATACCTGCCTAAGTGCCATGACTATTAATGACGGCTGTGTTTATAAGCTAGAATGTCAAAACATTTTTCTCTTTGTCTAACTGACAATAACTTAAGAATGATAGTTCTTCATTTCACAACTCTGTAGTGTATAAACTTTTCCAGATGGGTTCTTTGGGGATGGGGGGCGAATGCTATGAAGAGACACGGGTCGAGGAAAAGAATCTTTTAAGAACGCACATAAAAATGTCCACAGTGGAATGACCCTATTCCATTTTCGTTTGAGTAAAAAAGAAAAAAGAAAGTCATTGTTTTAATCCCTCGCTAAGAAAAAAAAAAGAGAGGTTCTCAGCATGCGGTACGCGTTCATTCTCCTGGTGGTTCGCGAGCACAACTTTGACATAGTGATAATGATATAATCAGTGCCCTACGTCTCAATTACAAGGTACAGTATTTCGTATATCCCCAAAATTTTGAGAATCATCGTCTTAAATAAGAATGTGTCAAGTGAAGTAGAGAACTTGGACAGTGTCTCAGTGTAGAGTTTATTGTGTTTGGGTGTATAGTTTATCATGTCTTATAGCTGTATTATGCAGTTATCAATCTATGCATCTATTCAGAAATAATTAAGTTGTACAAGTAAAGTATTGAAAAGATAAAGTTATAGAATATATGTAACATGCTTTATCCTTGCAGTGAAAATTTTTCAAACATAAAAATCAATTTATGCAAAATACATAAGATTTGTCACCATAACTCCGTTCAGAATGCACAAAACCTGGGTGGAAACGAATCTCAAAAAAAGGTTCAAACGATTATTCTAGAAATTTGACAGTTCATGTATATCGTTGGTAAAAGAAGTTCGTTGGCCACACTAGGAAAACTAGCTTGACCGTTATTAGGAAAACTAGCTTGACCGTTATGAGTTTTCAAAGTATTAGAAGAAATAAATTTAAATTTGGCTAGACGACTAGAATATAAATTTATCTTGAACACATTGCCTCTTTGGGTATTTCCGCATGTAGACCCTATACATTAAAGAGTTTTTTTTGAATTAATGTTCAGAAACATATAGCGAACCGTCCTCTTGGTCGATGTGAAAAGTCATATCATTAGAATTAAATAAAGCTGGCAAGAAAGCTGTGGGGAGTAATGTAATTGTTGTCTTTTCGATGTTTCTTATGACTTAGCATTTATAATGCACTACTCGAAGTCTAGAAGTAAATTACTGGCGAGTAACTGAAATCGTCATCAATACGATGTCCATAACTGACACTCAAGCCGATTGCTAGCAAGTAATCTAAATCTAGTACTCAGCTTCATTGAAACTCGTGGATTTGAACCACCTTGCTGCTGAGTGCACTCCACCACCTCAGTGTATCTTAATAGATCTTGAATGAATCAGTTGTATTATTTACACAAGTTAGTGGTCATCTCCTTAACCCATCTCAAAATACTCCATTGCTTTCCCATGCCAGAAGTGACCATGGGCTCCTGATATCTAGGCAGCATATCAGCACTAGCCAGTCTCATTGCCCGTCCATTTCCTGGACATCCTGCCATTTTTTTCCCCTACTGCTGGAGTTATTAGGACCCCGTCCAAGGCTTGGCCGGAAATGGAATGTTGTATTTTTTTTTTCTGGTATTAATTGACAAGGGAAGCAACTTCTTTATTTCGTGAGGAATGTGTGTGAAAGTGAGTAGACGTGACGTCCCTTGATCTGATGTCCCTAAAAAAACAGTAATATGTTGGGGGGTTAAATGAGGACTTGTGGCTATCTTTAACGTTATCTGGACATCGCCAGGCCAGTTGGCGGCCAGTGAAGCACCTCGGGGGTTGGGAACGCTGCTATGAAAGGGGGAAAAGAAAACAAATATATAAATAATTGAAACTTGTAAAGGTACTAGCGTACAATGTTTAATGGGGTCATTTTGGAGCATGAAAAGTTGGCACTATTGCCGTACATTACTCACGTATTTAAATCAAACTTGTTGTTATTGTAGTCTAGCATTCAGGAAAAGGTGGAGATACTTTGTCATATACAATGACTTAGTTTTTGTTTCCAATGTTTCTTCAGACTTGAACATTATTACTTCCTAGCCCAAAACCCCCTCCCCCGAAGGAGGGGCGGCGGGTAGAGCTCGAACCAAGACTCACCGAGACGACAGCCCAGAGCGTAAACCACACGAACAGGTTGCCGACAGTATTATTTCCTTCACTTGTCATAAAAGTGAATAATACAAGTAGCTATGTTAGAAGATTGTGTCGAAATATGTTTGGCTTCGATCTATCAAAGCATTGTAAAAACAAGCGATACCGTATATACATATACACACACACATGAGGGGATCGGCTGATAAAATACAGAGTAAGAAACAGCTGTGAATTTTCATTTTATTAATTTTGTTACTATCAGAGCACATTTAAGTCATAGTCACAATCACAAGTCAAATACCAAAAACAACTATTTAAGAAAAAGAGCCTCGTGTTAATTACGCGAACCTCGTGGGATAGACGTTCTATTGCTCTTCTATCTCCCTGCATCTTATTAATGACAAATAAAATGCAAAGGTTTTGTTTACTATATTATATGAAAATAGGTATTGATATTTTTAAATATTACATGTTTTATTATATTTGTGTGTATATATTTTTGGGGATAGGATTTTTTTTTTTTACATACAAATTAAGATTTTCTTCTTCTCGGTCAGAAAATTGTCCGCTGGGAAGTGTTCACGACTGTTACAGACCCGTGATGACTGACGTAGATAAGTTCGCCATCTCTGACAAGCGGAACCGCTATCCTCTCCCCATCTAGGTTGACATAACAATTTACTAGTCAAGACTCCAAGGCGAGCTTGCAAAGATCCGGAGCTAGATCTGCTAGTCCAGAGTCGTGGGACTTTGTCGCCACTTGAACATTTTAACTTCTCGTCAAATCTCGTTTTATGGCCTTGTTGCCCGAGACATAGCTTACAGTGGCGTAGCGCGTCGTTGTTAGCAGGTTAAATACCACCAGAGGTGAGCACTACAAGAATGCCTAAGCAGTATTTTATTATTATTGCTTTAAAAAAAAAAGAAAATTACTTTTCTGCAGTACCCAACTCCCCCTCTATGTTCAATATAGTTTTTTTTAAATAAATTTTGCAGCAGATGTCATTTTTAAAAGAATGGTCAATTTAAAATGTTGAAATTAAATTGTATCTGTATATTGGAATTTCTTATAAGTGACTATTTGCCTTAAAAAAATACAAATCCTTGAAAAAGAGTAGGGGGCTGTTTTGTGGAGAGACAAAAAGCACAATAGGTGTAAATACTTAGTTACTAATGTAAATAATATAGCAAATATCACATATTGATATTTAAAGCTCACTCACTATAAATTAAAATTCAATCTTTGTGCTAATATATATAATAGAACAGGGGAAGTCCCCCCTTTCAGATCCGCCAGTGCCTAAGGGGAAGATCCGGATCCGCCTTTGAATGCTAGTTCTAAGTGTCTGGCATGGACGTTCTGTTTGTGGCCCTAGCTAATGTACATCAAACACTGGACTCCAAACTTTGTGTCACTTGTTGCAGCTGACTGACACACCAGTCGAAGTACTCATCCGCTCACTTTGTCCTGTTTGGCCTCTCTTCACACCTAGCTTACAAGTGAGATGGGATAGGGTTGGCAGAGAGAATCGCGCGCAGGAGTGGCTCAGATTGAAAACAAAAAAGCCGTGGGAGGGGGGGGGGAGGAAGTGGTTTCAGCTGGACAATAATTCGGTAGCCACGGAAAAAGTGACATTTACTTAACCACAGATTGATGGAAGCAGAGAGGTGGAGAGAGAGAGGGGGAGGGAGAGAGAGAGGTGGAGAGAGAAGGGGAGAGAGAGAGAAAGGTGGAGAGAGAGAGAAAGGTGGAGAGAGAGAGAGGTGGAGAGAGAGAGGTGGAGAGAGAGAGAAAGGTGGAGAGAGAATAAAGAGAAAGAAAGAGAGAATGGAGAGAAAGAAGAAAGAGAGAATGGAGAGAAAGAAAGAGAGAATGGAGAGAAAGAAAGAGAGAATGGAGAGAATGAAGAGAAAAAGAGAAAGGAGTGAGATAGAAATAAATTATCAAATCGAATCACACTTTAACACTTATGAAGTATAATATTCCGCTGATGGCACAGTGAGTCCTCTAAAGTGTAAAATACGTCTAACATATTGGTCAAGTCTGCTGGTGGGGTCAGACTAGGTTTTATACAAGTTCATTCTCTAGCACCCAGCCAATTACTGTTAATAATGTTAATGTTGTCACTGGTGGGGTTCATTTGGGTTAACTCCACTCCTATGATAAATGGTCATCCAACATATGGTGTGAGTGACCACCACCAAGAAGTCCTTCTATATACTGTTCAGACTGACGCTTGCACTTGGCACTCACTGACAACAGCTGGAAGAGACAGGCGCAGAACTATAACAAAGGTCGCAAAAGACACCTTTGAGGCCTCAAGATATGCCCTTTCTCAAGACAGGCGCAGACCGTTGTGACTATTATGTAGGTCGCAACTTATCTTCTTATATAATACAGACGTTACTTCAAAAAAAGAAGATGATTACGTCCTACGCGTCATGCATTCAGTCATGCATATTTACCAGTGACTTAAATTCTGCCAAGTCACTGGTTTTCCTGGCTAGCTCAGGCAAACCATTCCATGCTCTAATGGCACTAGGGAAGAAAGAGCATTTGTACAGATTTGTCCTAGCATATGGGACGAGGAATGTGCCTTTATCTTTGTGTCTATCTGAGTATTTTATTAAGTTTTGTTTTTGTATTTGGAGATTATGGTTCAATGTTTTGTGTATAATTGCTACTTTACTCTTTAAGTCTTCTATCCTGAAGGCTTTCTAAATTTATATAGTGATTTTACTAAAGGTGTTACTCTAGTGAAATGTGAATATTCGTTTGTTGTGAATCTCACTGCTCTATTTTGTGTCTGTTCTAGTTTCTTAATGTTTTCTTGAGTTGAGGGGTCCCAAACAGAGGATGCATATTCTATTATTGGCCTAACCAAGGTTAAATAGCATTTTAGTTTTATGTTCTTATTTGATTAATAGAAATTTCTTTTAATAAACCCTAATGCTTTGTTTGATTTTTTTAAAAGTTTCATCAATATGGGGATTCTATTACAGTTTTTCATTTATTATAACACCTAGGTATTTTGCGTTTTTAGTCTGTGTTACTGGTTTACCATGAATAAGATAAGTGGAATTAATTTGTTTTAGTTTTTTTGTTACTCTTAATAACTGACATTTTTCTGGGTAGAAAGACATGCTCCAATTTGATTCCCATTTCTGTAATTCATCTAATTCTCTTTGTAAAATTTCTGTATCTTGTGTTGTTTTTATTGTCCTATATATTATGCAATCATCTGCAAATAATCTAACTTTTGTTCCTGAACTAATGCAATTTGGTAAATCGTTTATGTAAATTAGAAATAGTAGTGGACCTAAGACTGTTCCTTGGGGTACACCTGAGTTTACTGTTATTGGTGTGCAACTATATCTGGCTACTAACGTGAACTCAAGGACTCATCTTAAATCTTGGAACATGAAGACAACGCCATTTTATTATCATATATCTCAGAAGAAAAATCTTTTCCAAACTGAGCCGTCTCTGGTGATGTCTATGTGAGAAATTAGACAATAGTTTGGACAATCTCTACCAAGAATGTTTGCTGGTTTTTAAAGAGTGAGTGAAAAAAAAAAGTTTCAACCGTTTCACCAACGTTTAAGAACCAAGGCTTGAACAAAAAAACTGATTACAATATTTCAAATGAATCTTGTTCCAATTAGTTTTTATTGACCTTAAAGAAGTATTGAACATTGACAGTGAGAGAGAAGAGACAGAGAGAGAAAAAGAGAGGGAGAGGGACAGAAAGAGAGAGAAGTGGGGGGGGGGGGGGAGAAAGAGAAGGGAGGTATGCAGACATGAGATTCAAATGATCATTATATAACAGAATAAACAGGCAGATGTGAAGATATCAATTTCTTACATTGACATTAACAAAACAACATGCAGATAGAGGAAAGCTAACATGAAGTAGAATGGAACATTTATTAATATGTCTAATTATACAAGAAATATTATAAATATTAAAATATAGTGTATATATTTTAAAAATTCAACATGTTCACCCATTGTAACAGATAAAATAAATATCCAAAATATAAAAACATTAGACTGACTATAATATGAAATTTATTAATGTATATGAAATGTTTTTATTTTAATGCAATGTATTTGTATAGCCAA
This sequence comes from Biomphalaria straminea, assembly GCA_021533235.1. NCBI lineage: Eukaryota > Metazoa > Mollusca > Gastropoda > Planorbidae > Biomphalaria > Biomphalaria straminea. The sequence goes on from JADKLZ010000003.1 coordinate 17,822,494, forward strand.
TGTTAGCCAAGTGAACACACCATTTAAACACTAGCTGCAAACTGAAAATTAAACTTCAGTAGAAAATCTTACAAAAAGCAGATAAGAAATAATGATTAGACTTGGACCAGTGTGACCAAAGATTTATGTCTTCAAAGATGGTCACAAATGTCACAATAACCCTTTTACAAAATCTCTGTCAGGGAAGCTAGAAAGAAAGAAACAAAAAAAAACATTAAACAGCAATACTAAGTCCATAACAACAAATATTATTATAGCAGAGTAAAAAAAAAAATTCCTAAACTAACATTAACACAAAAATTGTAGGCACGTGTAATTGAATATTCAGAAATATAGTAGGTTACAGTACCAAAAATTTGTATAAAAATGAATTTGGTTTTGTTATCTTGTAAAGTGAACTAGAAATGACATCAACTCTAGATTGGAGGTAACTAAAAATGTAGCAAATTTTTTGTGCATGCAAAATGGGTATGAATACATGAATAATCAATACATTGAACAAAAGATAAGACCTTCAACATAAACACAAATGTTATACGGTAAATCATCACTTAGGAACTGGCTACTAGTTTAAAAAAGTAAAGCCAAATCTCTTGAAGCTCTGCATCAGAGAAAAGCAAACATTAAAGTAAGGGACTAGTACATCTGGCAAACACAAATTAACTTTGTAGAATGTACATTTATATAACCTGGACAATAAATGTATATTCTAAAAAAAAAAGAAATAAAAAGGCAGTACAATGGCAAAGAGTTAATATAACAAAGAGTTAATATAACACAGTAAACTTGATAATAGCAATGGTAACAAAAACAAAGCTTGGGGTCATGACAATAAAATCTGACTCTCAATGTCACTTTGCCTTAATTCACATTTAAATTGTAAGTCTCTCATATGATTGTTATATTATCAGAAGTTTTTGTGTGCCTGTCATCTTAATCAACAATAACAAATTACAATAAAGTATTTTTTACAATGCTAGAGTAACAAGCCACAAAGTGTGTAAGGTGACACTATTTTCTTTGATGGACACAGCTCTTCATCTTGAAGACCATCATTTTAACCATGTATATTCAACATGTGATGCCCCAAGTAAGATAGACTAACAAAACAAAATGCCATAAAGTTCCATTAAATATGTAGCAGTTTTCAGAAGCAAACTGAAGAGAAAAGTTGGACATCAGAGCAAAGGTCAGTGAGAACTACACTGTTAGGTCCTTCTCTTTATAAACCTTTGTTGTAGTACAAGATTTCCTCCTGAGTAGCTTCTTGAATTTCTGGCTCAAGTTTAGACTTTGGAATCTGTGGAAACATAAAAAGTCAAGACAAAGTAAATGATAGAAAATGTACATTTAATGACAGTGTAAGCGTTCGATGGCGGGCTGGTAGCTTCAGTACCAAACATTGACTACAGAGAATATGTTGGTGATACTACTAGAATGTAAACTGTAATGGCACATGTCCACTGTCATGGCACACGTTTGGCAATTAAGTAACCAAAGCACAAGTCACCCCAGAGCATTTCTCAGTATTTACTTCACACAGCAACTGTACTTCGGTCTTGGTGCCATTTATAAGTTGATTCCAAGTTGACAGTTTTAACGAGGAAACCTTAAATAGTAAAACAAATTTCATAGCTTTTTAAAATTCTTTATTCTGTGATAGAAACAAGAATTTCACGATGCCTAAGCCCCAGACTTTAAAAAAAAAATATATTAAGCTCTATAGCGTTTTCTTTCCTACTACAGGCAATGCTACGAATACAATGTAAACGTTAATTGTATTTTTCTACTTTGAATCAATTCACGCCTACTGGCATGTGTGAGTGCATTTCAATTCTGATTACAGGCAAACCTCTTCTGGATCTCGGAAGAAAGACATAATGTTGCTTGAAAAAGAAATTGTATACAAGTATGAAAAAAAAATTGCATATTTCATACTAAAAGAAAGGGTTCGCTCTCAGTAGACTAAAAGTAGACGATGAGCGGACCTAGTTCATGTGATGGTGAAATCAAAGTGGCAGAGACAAGACAAAACAAATAGAGATAAGACAGCACAAATAGAGACACGACAGTACAAACACCAACAACAGTTTGACACAGTTGAAGAGAATAAATATTGAAGATAATAGTTGAAAACAGAGCACAATGAGATTCTAACAATATTTGAACTTAACAGATTCAATCCTCAGGAAATGTTCATTTACCTATGAATTCTGAATTTTTCATAGAGTAAAAATTATCCGACTTTGCGGGCCGGGGGGAAGTGCAATTATTCGTATTTAATGGCCTCATATAAAGGTCCTTATGTTTAACTCTCTGCCACGAAGTGAATCATTGAAATAATTCCATATAGAAAATTTGTCAAGCAAGATAGAAAGAACTAATCATTTACCCGCCCCCACTTATGTGACCGTGTTAGACTGAAACACAAATATACAGACAATAAAATAAAACCTAATCATCCCATGTGAAGCAGTGCTCATAGTACATGTGAAGCAGTGCTCATAGTACATGTGAAGCAGTGCTCATAGTACACTATGGCACTAGTGCTAATATCACAAGTAACACGGGAGGAAAAGTAATATGAGACCATTCATCATGCGGAGAACTCTAGCAACCAAAACCTGAGCTGACCTCTGACCTCTTTGTTTCCCCAACAGATTTCAATGTTTGATGTCGTCTTCTAACAACAGACTAGAAGCAGACGTTAATAGACACTTTCTCCAAATGGAGGGAAACGTGAAAGAGCGAGAGAGAAACACGAGAAAGAAAGAGAGAAGGGTGGCTAGCGAGAACATATTAATCTATAACATAAATACAACACCAAGATGGCTTGTAAACATCTGGGCAGAAGCAAACGACACTTGCGCTATGCGCTGAGTGCTAGCCCCATCACGTGGTACAGCCCGTGACAGGTTGGCACATGCCAAATATTCTCTGCGTTGCAACATTAATGTCTTTGGATTAGGCCATTAGATGTAGATAACAATCCGCTGAAGTGTGAGCACACACACACACACACACACTGAGGTGAGTTTCATACAAACATTTTGATCTAGGTCAACGAATAGGAGAATAAATATTATATGTACCCTAAAAAAACAATTTTCCAATCTTTCGGGTTTTTTTTTTTTTTCTTCCCAAAAAGTCGCATTCTTTATTAAGTGACAATCTGGTGTAGATCTGTGTGATGACTAAAGAGCAACGAAATAGCTAAATAAAAAGACGAATAAATACTGGATAGGAGGGGGGAACAGTGAAGATGGGTTTTCCCCATTATTATAACGAAATGTAACGACAGGAAAGGGGGGGGGGGGGCTTCTTCGGTGCCATCTTAGCTCTTTTCATGGCCCAAAACTACTTCTTGATTAATTAGCATTTTGCCAACACAAAGCGTAATCTTTTGGTCACGTGGTAATCAAAGGGTGTGAACATCCTGTCGTCCTCCACACTCACCCACACACACAGAGTGGGGTGTGGGATGTGAACATTTTCCTCCATTAGGGTGGTCTGCCAGACAAATTCAAAGCGACTGGCACGACACCAACGGGCCACAGAACCACAAAGAGGAGCTCACTCTAGGAAAAAGACATGTTATATTCAAATTGTGGCAAAGTAATCTCACAGAACAATTTGTTACCCAATTCTCACAATATCTATAGGTGCAATTTACAGAGTCGCAGAAGCCAATACTATGAATGTATCAAATGGTAAAAATGCAACCTAACTATGTCCTTCATTCTGCCACAAAGTAACGCTAATCCACAAATCTGCTATCAGTCAATAGAACGTTTTCAAAAAGGGGCATTCGAGTTTCTTTTTTACTTTTTAATATCAGGTGACCGAGCCTTGCTCGGTTAAATAATTTATACTAAGAAAGGTTATATACAACTGCTACTGGTGCTACAGCCCATGGAAAGATATGGCCTGCTCTTACACATCCCTCCATTCATATATCTCCTGGGCCTTTCGTCACCACGCCCTAACGGTTTAGATATCTTGTTCAGTGTGAGAAAGTAAGGAGCAGTAGAGCAGCTGTGTAATCACCATTTCCTTTGTTTTGGTACGGGACATTAGACACTGAAGCATGAACACATGGTCATAATTTTACCAGCAAAATTATAATTATAATAAGGCTTGACATCAAATCCGAAGATCGAGCAATCTACACCGCTCTACGCAATTAAAGTGTAAACAATTTATTAAGCACTTAAAACGCAATAACTAATCATACATCGGTACATTTAATTTCATTACTTTCCTTCCATAGTTCTATAATAAATCAATCTTCAATAAGATGGTGCGCAAATGTTTAATTAGGTCCATTGATACTTTAAAACTCGTTCTTGTTTGCATTGTTCTATGGTAAGCCTAGTGACGTAAGCATTTCTTCCCGTTTACGTCATGGAAAAACTTTCATTCATAAATTTTCCATTTCATTCATAAATTATTCTGACCAAAATTAAATTGAGACATTTTCATATCGAAATAACGGTCGAACTCGAGTTTTCCCAATGTGGCCAATGAGTTGAGATTTTTTTTTTCACTAATACGCACATACCTTGAAATTTTAAAGAAAATCGTTAGAGCCGTTTTCGAAATAAAATTTATAAATAAATATATATATATACAAGAATTGCTCGCTTAAGAGTATAGGATTGTCGATTTTTTTTTGTTATTTCTGAAGATGCTGTCATTTTTTTTCTTAAGAAAACCAGAACTATCAAACTGGATTATTGAGAGTAGCATTGACAGGCTCAAACCAACTTAGCAGTAATTTCAGTATATACACCAACAAAATGACATCCATCAGAGGGTGGCACCAAGCTAAAATGTGTAGATCTATATGTAATAAAAAAAAATCACTGGCATTAGCTAGACTGTAACGAACTTGTGCGTGTCTAATCATAAGTATAGCTTTGATTTGAAAAGTGTTGTTTTTCTTAAGAAGGGGATGATCAGGGGTGAGCTGTGGTAACATCATTAGCTAAACGAAGCGGGTGACAGCTACGCTAGTGAAGTAACTATCAAGTATGTCCCCTTTATATCGAATTTAATGATTTAGCGTTTAGTAACAAATAACTAGCACAGATTTCTTGCAAGTGACTCCATGCATGCGCTATAGATAAATGTAGTGCTTATGGTAAACTAAGTTAACCGGCTTCCCAAGTAGCAATGTTATGAGACAAAGTACAAGGTCTGAACATTGCAAAGTAGATTGTTACTTTCTGCAAGAAGCTGGGCTAGAAGGTCGACTAAAAGTGAACTTTTATGAACAGACCTTTATGCATAGAGTGTGTAAGATACTTATCTAGCGTAGCGACGAACTATATTTGTCGGACTTTGAACGCGACATTTATTGACGTCATGGATAGTGGGGTTTATGTTGATTAGTTAGCTTTAGGACAATATCTAGTATTCACTTCGACTGCGGCCTATTCTACATTCAACTTCAGTTAAACAGTCTGAACTTAATCTTTCATATGAAAAGGTTATTGGACGCCCAAGGCGAAGCGAATAGGGAGGCCCTGGGCGAAGTGAATAGGGAGGCCCTGGGCGAAGTGAATGGGGAGGCCCTGGGCGAAGTGAATGGAGTCGCCCCAAATGAAATAGAAAAGCAAAAAATAATAATGATAATAAGGCTGAAAAATACGCAATGAATTATAAGCCGTCCTTTATCTAAACATTGGTCTTCTAGCTTATGTAGTCTAACAAGTAGATCCAAACATTTTAGTAGAGACTTAGAGTTAGGCTAGTAGACATTGAGACATACATTTCTAAGAATGAGATTTGATCCATGTTTCGCAATTTTTTCTCTAAAAAAATATTTGATTCCTGCGAGGCCCCCACCAATCGGAGGTCCTAGGCGATGCCCAGTGTGCCTAGACCTAAGGCCGACCCTGCAAGTGTGTAGTTGTGTTGTCTTAGTCAATTCACAATCTGTAATACGCCCTCACAAGACATCTCCTGAGTAATTGAAGTTGTACACACGGCAGACGCATCTTACCGTGGCAATAATATAAAACGCCCTAAAAGTGAAATAACTAAACAAATATAAATATGTCCTTTAGCAATAACAGAACATTTGTTCAGGACAATAATCACGATATTTTCAACATATGTATGACAGCAGTCTGACAATTTTTTTTTCCAACTGCAAAATTTCACAATGGGAAGTTCCGGTACTAAATACTTTTCCTTTGAAACTAGTAAAAATGTGTTAGGATGCAATTCAGTACGACCAACATTCGAACAGTGACGGTACTGAATCACGATTTTCAAAATAATCAACAAAACGTTTTTCCATAATGTACTATCTCTCTAGGCATTCTTGATTTCTGTGAGTCACTCTCGTCACTAATTAATCTCTACATCCGACATCATTTCCTTCTTAACCATATCTACTCTCTTAGATTATAAGATAAGAAATAAACCCACGTGTATTATCTAATCATACTAGTAATTCAGGTCTACCCTAAGAAATGTTCATTATCAGCAATGATCAGCTACGTTGTCAACGCTCCTGACCAGAGACAGCTGTTGGTGAAACCAGAACTCAAGAAACACATGGAGCTACGAAGCATCTTGTAGACATTAAATCCATGACAACACCAATAACGGCTGAAGGGGCAGAGTGCACCCAACTTCACCATCACAACCCGCTCATCCCCACATTAATTCTCCTCCGAGATTAATGTTCCAGCTCTTCCTTCTGCCTGTTACGTGATCATTTATACAGGAATTAACGCCAGTGACAATCTGAATCAATTACCATCTTACATTCTGGCTACCTGAAACTTGAGTGACGCGACATGGGAACTAACAAATCCTGCTCTCAGTTTTCATGAGCTCTAGTAATTATGGAAAGAGACAAAGAAAAAAAATATGTCTAGCAAAATGACCAGTCAGCAAGTGAATATACTGTCATCAAGATAATCTGAAGTTTGAATCCTATTCCTACATCCGCACAATCCCCTGGAGTCCAGCAATACTTTTTAGCTAGGTCCTAAGAATCCTAACCCGATAACAATCCTAATCCTAACTTTTGAAAGTGACAAATTCTATCAAATGTATGGTGCTGATCAAATTTCTTCCTCTTTCTCTTTTTTCCCCTCTATATTTGATACTTACTAAAAAGTTAATGAATTCAATGAAAAATTATGAATGAATGATATTTATGTGAAGTCTTACAGTATTGTAAACTATAACATAGTTTTGAACATAGATTTCTCTGAGCCACTGCAAATTATGAAACAGTTTCTTTATGTTTCCGATGAAGATTATTACATCCAAAACCTACTGCAGGATAGCACTTAATAGATGCAGGTAGGGTTGTAATAAGGGACTGCCAGAGCAATAGCACTCAACTAACATCCTAGTTGGATATAAGGAACTTTCAAAGAGGTATGTGTAAAATTCTCAATATATACAAAGTCTAATCATGTACAATGTTTCTCTCTGTTCTGTTTACTTTGATTACATTCAACAAGTTCAACAAAGAAAAGAAGGGTTGTGGTGGGGGAGTTTAAAGGAAATTAGAAGGAAAATGGCTACATAGAATTTACTATTCACATTGATTCTCATTTTTATTTCATTAAAAATAAAACAATTGGTGTGAATATATTTTTATAATTGGAATCCAAATAGGGTTCCAAAGGCTCAATGACAAACATGTCTCAACAAAAATATGCATCAAAAAAAGTTTTATGACAATTGACTCAATGCAATTAGGTTTACTAACAAGTAATTGGATCAAAGGAGGGAGGAGAAATATAATTGTTACAGTGATATTAACAAATAATGTTCGAATCCAGTAAGCTCATTAAACTTGGTTGTACCAAAAGTAAATTAAAGCATTAAACAACCTTTTTTCATGGCTTCTTTTGTTTCTTTTTGTATTTCAAACTTGATCTCCAAGATTTGTAAATTAACAAAATTGGCACAGGCTTGCGCTCAACCCAAGTTTGATTGGACAGGTGAATTATGTGAGAAAAATATAAAACAACAAACACACACTAAATAGAAAACTAGCTCTGAAACCATTGGTCCATAGCAAATAATGTTCACTATTTGACAAACTTTTGACACTGATAGACCTGGCAATTGTGTAGTTCTCTTAATCTGGAAATGAATTTGCATTCTTGTATTTCTGTCTACCACACTGAACAGCTTCAAGGGAAACAAGATTAAAACCATTATGAATAAGCCAGTTGTCTGTGGCAATTTTTGAATATCCCCATAGTTGTAATAAAATAAGACCTAAATTTATGAGTTTCAAGTCCAAATGAAAGACTTAAAAGAATTAATTACTTCCTAATGGTGGCCAGTATTCTCAGACTATTTATGAGATAATAATGATATAGTGTCTACTTCCTAATACTTCTGTTATTCTCTCAGCAAGCTTGAACCTTAACAATTATTTATTCCACAATCTTAAATGTTTGAATATTTACCAAGTCATGACCAGAGAACTAAGAGACACTCACCTTTGAATACTGTGGGAAGAGAGCAATGGCAACTGGTAAGGCAAATCCAAAAGCTAACGTACAAACTACAGCATTGATTGGTAGATGAAGTCTAGGATTACGAATAAGAAATTTTCGCCTGTAATTGGAAATTAATTTTTTAATGAACAGAATCTATTAAATGGAACATCATAAGAAATGAGATAATAAACTAATATAATAAATTTCAAAGCTCATTAAAAATACTATAAAACAGTACATTTACACACTTGAAAAAAAGTTATAAATGTAAAATTCAAAACAATAATAAACGTACTTCTCTAATATAGACATGACTATTGGAGGAATGATGAATATAGGTGCTGGTAAAAACATTCTAGTCAAGGCTGTTTCACCTAAGGCCTAGAGAGAGACAAACAGAGCATGAAGATAACACATAATCATGTTTATATGTTTTTTAACTTTCTTTAAATAATCTGATGACATGAAATTTTAAAATTAAAAAGAGTTTATATATCAGAACATTATTTTCTACAAGTTGAAAAATATTTATATTTTATTATATTGTAAACACACAATACTAAACATGTGTTTAACTATTGTAACAATATTTTTCATGTAATCACCAATATAGGTACCATAAATCATAAGTGGGTCTTCAAAATTTTTTTTTAAAAATTCAAAGCTATGATGCAAGTACATTTATTATATAGTTTACAACTTCTAATTTACATATAATTTATGTACGAAGAAAGAAACACAAAATAATAAAATATTTCTTTAGAAATTACAGTAACGAGCATCGATCAATCTATCCCAAGTAAAAAATGCTAGTATTCTCACTTGATAAAATTTTATTGTTATCAAAGGGAGGTAACACATTAATATAAAAAATATACAATTAGCCAGAGTTATTTATCTAAATTATGTATTTTTCAACAGTATAATTATTTCAATTGTTTCTGTAAGGTGCTATTAGCAGTGAGATTTTGACAACCAGTCCAACTCCTGGTCTTCATGTGGCAATCAGATATTGGATCTGCCAGAATACTGACAGGAGAAGGGGGCAAAGGTATGCAACTGGAGCTTTAACCTGTAGTTTTGCCAGTTAGCCTTGACTGCTGCCAGATTAGGTGCATGAAAACTGCTGCAGCATCCAAATATGGAAAGGCTTTGGGGATCAACCCTTGAGGAAAATTCGGGATCCTGTGACCCTTAAGCAGGCAGCAAAATAAAGTGCTACACCCTGAGAGAGCCAAAGACTTCAATCTCAAATGTACTATGAACTCCTGTTCCTTTGGCCACATCAGCTGCTTGGAGAAGGGAAACTGCTGTGTGGTGACATTTTTTCGACCATAGCTACTGCCCAGGCTTTCATCTCATCTCATGATCGAAAGTTACTTCACGACTGATGGAGACCATAATAAGAATTATTTAAACTTATTTATTGAATGACTAGTTAAAAAGGTAATAGTATTTGATGAATGTAAAAATATTAATATGTAATATTTAAACAATTTTAATTTAGTATATTTATTTTGGATGACTGGACTATCAGCTTTCCAAGAGTATGACTCTCAATATACCATTAACCATCATTCTTCATCTGTTACTTGTCATTTTTGTTTCATCATGTGGCAGACAAAAAATGTTTATTAAATGATCCTAGACACAAGTTAACATTTTTTAACGACAACCCTAGTCATAAAACAAAATTGAGACACAAGTAGTACAAACATTAATTAGATGATTAAATATGTTAGCAACTTCTTTACTAAATCTTTCAATTTTACCTTTTTAGCTGCCACTTTGGATGTTCCTACAACTTTATTGTCTTTATCCACAACTTCAATACCCTCGTAGAGTTCACTGTTTCTCATCAACAAAACATTGCACGTGCTTGCCGTTGCTGAGGTTTAAAAATATAATTTTTTTTTTAAATATTAAAATTAAACATCATTTTTAAATTGTCTGAGGCAAAAACATAAACAACATCAAATTTAATTACCTATTTCATTTTTTTTTCACATATTTAAAAAATTTAGATTTTAGATGCTGGCTATATGTTACAAACTGTTTTCAATGGTGAAAAATAACTATAATTCATCTACAATTCTGCACACAATAATATCAATTGATAATAATAATAATAATAATAATAATAATCTTTATTGTCCATAAGGAAATTTGTCTTACAATTAGTGCATTATACCAAAAAAAACATTTATAACTATAAAGAGAAACAAAATGTTCATTCACACCAGACTCACTCACAATGTACATGTCAAAAGTTTACATCAGATTGTTTCTGTTTAATGATTTGATTGCCAGAGGAACAAAAGAGTTTTTGTGTCTGTTATACATCTTTGTAATAAAAATGTATTAACATGACCAAAAAAAGAACACATTAGTATAGCAAAGATGAAGAAGTTTGATGGACAAAAAATAAGAGGGATATCATAAAATATTGTTTCAAGGAAAATAAATTGCATCCAAAGTGAAGTGATGACTGAAGGTTGAATGAGACTTGCAGACAAGACACATCATGGGGGACCAAAGTAAGTCTGAGTTTTTTTGTTTTTTTTTACTGTCATTCTGGTCACAGTCATACTTTCTGAGTCATAATGATATATAGGAAATGTTTAGAAGTGTCCAATTATTTAAATTAACCTGATGCAAAAACAACCCTCCAAAGCTTGCAAAACTCTGATTTATCTTATATTAAAAACCTCAGAACAGCACTTACAAAACTCCAACAGCAAAAAAACTGTTATTCAATGGGTACCAGCTCATATTTAACTAGAAGGAAATGAGAAGGCTGACACACTCGCCATGAGTGGGAGAACTAACTCACAAATAAACTCTGCACTCTACCCAGAAGAAATTAATTATAAATAAAATAAATGAGAAATGGACGAGCTCACATCCAAATCAAAAGAAAGATGATGCTTAATATAAGCTATCCAGACAAGATCAAGGTCTTATCTTTCGACTTAGGACCGGACACAACAGAATGCGACAACACATGTACCGGAAGCTCAAAATTGGAACCAGTGACATCTGCCCATGTGGAGTGTCACCAGAGAATGCTGACCACGTCCTTCAAGACTGCGCTCTTTACCAAGAGGCCGGTATAAGACACTGGCCCAAAAACACCCCAATAGAAAGAAAACTATACGGAGAGCTACCTGATTTGGAAACCACTGCGCAGTTCATATCATATATTGGTGTAGTGATCTGAACCCTCCAACATAACAATGAGAACAAAGAAGAAGAAGAAATTTAAATTAACAAAAACATCTACAACTAATTTTTAAAAAAGATCTTTTGCGTCAAGCACTTTGTACTCACCCACAGCTGGGAAAGGAACAAATCTTTGGATTAACATTCTTGTAGTGGTGCTAAAACGATTTGCTCGCTTTATTAAAGTACTCAAACCAACCTGTAGACAAATCAAAGTCTGATTTCATAGTATTGAATATAATATAAGCTTATGAGTTTTTGGCTTTCAATCAGTTCAAATATAAACAGACAATGTATACACTTTTTAAAAGAATATTCTCAAAAATAGACTATACCACAGGTGTAAAATAGTTATGATTGTATTTGTTTATTGGGTAAATACACTGTTATATAAAGGCTTTCAATTATTTGAAATTTTAAGCCAAAATGCAATGGATATTGAATGTTTTATTTAACTAGCTGTTCTGAATATTGCAAACAACACTACAAAAGGAAATTAACAATTACAAATACCTTGATGAGCCCAAGGATATCATAAAATCTAATCATAAGAACAGCACACTTTTTTAAAAAATTGCTTTTGTAAAGCACAACTTTCATGCTTATAGCATGCTCAGTGCACTATGGTCTAATCCCTTTTGCAGACCATGGGAGAAGGTTTCTGTGCTGCCTTTAGGAGCTCAATAAACACAACTTAGCTGGAGTCCTGATTTAAACTCAAGCCCCCTTGAGTTGCCATGTCACACATCCCACCCTTTGATTCATCAACTCTCATGTCATTGTTTATACATTTTTTATTCTCTAAAATTGACTTCATGCCTCAAATTGTTCTTGCTATCCTGCAGCTAATGTTTTTACATTTCTAAGAAAGTTTCAAACCTAGTTGCTGATATTAGGTACATAGTAAAAAAAAGTGAAGAATTTTTAAAAGTGTGACATGTCACAATAGGAAACTCTCTTATGTTAAATCCTCTTAACTTTTGCTACATCATAAAAAAAATGACTTACTGCAATGGAAACAGCAGTTGTCACAGCACCAGTGTAGCCCAATATAAATCTCTTTATAGGTGTTGGCTGTTTAAATGATCAATGAAAAGAAAATCCCATTAAAATAGCTAACAATACCTTTCTATAAAAATAATCTTATATTTCAAATGTTTGTGTACATAAAAATCTACAAATAATTTAATTAACAATGTAGGGGAAAAACAACCTTGGTGGCATTCCTGTTTGCATAATTAACACATGCATTATGACTTTGATTGAGCCACTGCCAGAAAATGATTTGCTTCATGCTTGGATTTGGCAATAAGAGACCAACAACCTGAAACACAAATGTTTTGTTTGAATTCATAAAGTCCATTAGCATAGCAGTATATACAGGCATAAATTAATTTTTTTAGGAAAATAAAATTATATATTAACAAAACTTACTATAAAAGATCCAAAAGGAACAAAACCTAAAATGAAAATATAAAGAGTGATATTAAAATTTAAGCAAATATTTTAAATTTTTTGTATTATAAGAATTCATTTTTTTAAATACATAATGATATAATGTGAAGATTGTTTCTTAACTCTTGCAACATAATGCAAAAAAAAAAAGATGAATGATATTTATTTTATTTTTTTCCTATTTAATAAAAAGGTAAGAATTTATTTATTTCAATTTAAAGAAAAAAAAAAGGGAATAAAATACAAACACAGTGTTTACATATATATATATTTATACTTATTTGTACAAAAGTACAAGTAGATTTTTGTACAAACACTTGAAATGCTTTTGTTGAATATTAAATTCATTTCCTACCTGACATTCTGAAAGGCATAAAGATTTTCTCTCCTGTGTCAGGATGAATGATGGCCTGCAGAAAAGAAAAGTACAGAGTATAATAATAAAGAGTATTACACAGTGATGGGATAACTACAGCCCAAAAGCAATCTCTAGTACAGTAAATGTATATCCAACTCATTACATATTTCATCATTAAAAAGTACAGAGCCAAAAAAAACAAGGGTATAAACATTTTTAGTTTTTAATAAGAGTTGATCTTTTCTGACATTGAACAAATTAAATATTAAGCTTCAGGGAAACAATTTATTGAAAATATTTGGGCCAGACATAGAGAGGTTTAAAACAAATTATAATCATCTGAAAGCAATTTTTCTAAATGTTCAAAAATTAAAATTAGAGTTTCATGACAATATGAACACAAATTAGGATGAACCAATATCTTAACACAGATTCATACAACATATTACATTAATTTTGGCATTATAAAAATAGAGAAGAATAATTCTAAAACTAATCAAATTTGTTATGGTACTCTATACATTTTTTCCTTTTCCTTTTTGCTAACCACTGGTAAGAATGTATATCAAACATCAAAAAGTGTATGTGTGTGTATTTTCATTGTATCAAGTTGTTTGTAACCTATTGGTAGTTAAGTATTGTTAAACAAAATTGATGAATGATTATATCAACAACAAAAAAAATTTTTTTTTACAAAACAGTACTTCTAATGATGACTCCAGGCTGAAGATTAATTATATTTTGATACTAATAAATCAGCATATAGCAATAGAGAGAAACTATCAAATAAATTAAGCGATGATTCAACACATCAACACAACCTGTTTAATTTTCTGAGCTTTCCATAACTGTTCATCTGTAACACCTGAAGGGAGGTTACCATTTTTGTAGTCTTCTAAAAGTTTGACTGCCTTCTCTAGTTCACTCTAAGATACAAAGATTTGTTTTAAGTCTATGGGTTCAATGTAGTATTAAATGATTACTTGTGTAACCAAGTGCTCTTAGTGTAAGCAAAATGTTTTAACCTTTCAGTATAATTATAAAAATTATAAATTTAATATAGTCCTAGCTACTCTTGTGAAATTATTTTTTTTATTGCTACTCATAATAATCTAATGATTTTAGTAACAGTAATAAATAAAATTGTACTACTAACATTGGGTGTCAGCAATGTTCTTGGATCTATGACATCTAAAAAATGTCTCAATCTTCCAGAAAATGTACTCTGTTTTAAAAGAAAAGAAATTGAATAGTGCTATAGTTAAACAAATTTGATTGGATGTATATTTATATTATTGATAATGTTACAGAGGCACTAATATGATTAAATAGTAAATAATGAAATTAATCCCAGAAATCCCTGTCAATTGAAACTCTTCTGTGGCAAGTGCATTATCCTCGAGTTCATAGCTTTTTGGTGGACGAAAGTAAGACTTGTCAGTCTTTTCACTATCATGGCAATGATGGCATTTAAAATGAAAAATGAGATGCTCTACTCAGCTAGGGTTCTTGACTATTAGCCTCAAAAAAGATCACATTGACAAAAAGTCAGATGTAGTACACAAGAAAGAAACATTCAATTATTCTAGGTGGCATGCGGTTCTCAACCTTTTTAGCTCGGCGACCCTTTTTACAATACCCCACTCTGCAGTGACCCCACCCCCCAAACATATTTTTGTTCATGAACAATAGTAACTTTTCCTTATGATATAAAAATGAAATCTCTTCTAAGTCTGATGCATAGACAAAGTTTGATGTTAATTATGAAACAGTACAGAATTTTTGCTTCAAATATATATTTACCTTATTAAATTACAAATAAATGAATTATGTGTTTTATTACTTGCATCTATTTACTTTTCAATTTCTTATTCCCCACATCCATGTTACATATTTATATGAAAAGCTTGACTTGGTGCAGGCAGTGATCTGGTCTATAACAAACTATATAATAATAATAATAATAATAATAATCTTTATTGTCCGTATATTATTGTGACTGAGTTTGTTTCTTTTGTACCAGATTTGGGATTATCGGGACAATTTTTGTAAGATCACAACAACAGTCGACATCTTCTGCGTCAAGTCTATTTTTTTTTTAGACTTCATGAATAAAAAGCTGAAAAATCAAGTTTTGTAAAAAACATTTGGAAATGGAGAAAACATTGGGATATGACTGCAATCACTTGATACAGATTTGTGTTAGTGACATTAAAGTGAAATATTTTTTAGCTACATCCCTATTAATGAGTTCAATTAACTATTTCTCTCTCCAGAACATCTTCAAGTTTGACTGTGAATGGACTTCTGGCAAGTGCCAAAGGTATGTGAGGTAGATTTGGAAAGTAAGAAGAAATTTCTTCTCCAAGCATGCGCAAATGTTCTTTCACAGAAATTATTATTTTATCTGTTTGTCAAGTTCTAGTCATAGTGTACAGATAAGATTGGCAATATGTAAAAATTATTTTCATCTATTTGTGTTTGCCAATTTGAACTTTCATTTGGAAGGATCAGATTGTTTCCAACAAATCGAGCCAGTTACATTTGATCAATACAGTTACGCTTTTAATTACTTGCGATTCATGTGGCAGAGTCTTTGTTATTAATGTTCGTCCATGAATCACACAGTGAGTTCTGATAACTTTTCATGACTCATTATGTACTTAACTTTGAAATGCAGACCAACATATCAAAAGGATTTTTTTTTGTCCGAAAATCACATGCTTTTGTAATCTTTCCCCGTGATTTGCAAAAGAGAAACTCTTCTTTAAAATCACATTTTTACCTTGAAGTACTGGGTCTTTAGAAAAGAAAAAAAGTCGGATTTTGAGTGTCAAAATTATTATTATATATTTTGGCAACATAGATTTGACTCAAAGAACTTCATTACCAATAACGCACTAGGATTTTTTCAATTTCTGCTTGAACTATTTAAGTAAAACCATGTTGACATTATATTTTCTTTTCTTTATGTTCTTACGTGCCAGGGAGATCCATAATGAAAAACATTACCTTCAATAAGCGTGGTCGAGAGGCTAAGTGCAGCTTGAGCTTGGCTTGGCTAGACTACCTAGGAGAGGGCTCGAGGTTCGACACCCGACTCAGGCAGAGTTGTGTTTATTCCATGCTGCCCAATTCCTAGATACCCCCTCCCCCCACTGGTCCACAAATGAGATTGGACCAAAGCGCTCTGAGCATGCTATAAGCATGAAAGTAGCGCTATATAAAAGCTATAATAATAATAACATGTACTAGTAAACGAATGAGTATTATTAACTTACACAAAATTGCTTTTCAAATTTCGTCACTACGTCACCATTGAAATAATATATGTGATTCCACAAAAATGTAAGGTTGCAGTATGCATTAGTTTGAACATTAATTGAGACTGTCAAAAATAGTTCTTCAGACACAATTGAAATGTTTCAGATCATTCTGTTTCAGTTATCTTTAAAATGAATCCTACAATGGCAATAAAAAAAAAATAACAAGTTCCAATGCCGCCAATGGAAAAAAAAACTTTGTACAATATAAAGTTTAAAAAATTGGAATAGACAAAAATAATCCATATTTACCATGGTCTTATTTAGGCGACCCCTGGCAAATCGTAAATTGATTCCTGAGGGGGTCGTTAACCACAACCACAGGTTGAGAACCCCTGCTCAAGACCTAGAGTCTAGATCTAGAATCCAAACCTTTTGAGGCTTTTCACTACTCTTTATTTAATTTTTGTTCAATACTGACAATATTATTCAAATAAAGATCTCTAAATCTATACATTTTAGATTCAGTTGAAGTAGTTTTAGTTGATTTCAATTAATTAATTAATTATTATTCTTACTAAACAAAACTAAAGTTAATTGTACTATTTGTACTAGATCTATATAATCTATAAAAAAAATAATACTAATAGTAATACTGGTAATAGATCTAGTCTAGTATAATTCACCTGATCAAATCGTGACTTATTGAGCTGAAAAGGTGGATACTGTATCTGTACTGCGTTGGACGTCATACTCACAGATCTTGATAATGATGTAAAGTAAATTAAAGATGCAGAATGTAGAGTGACAAGAGTCAGAGACGTCAGACTCAGAGTATAGATAGAGCCTATCCCTATCCTTAGCCTACTAAAATCCTAAAATCTAGATATCATATACTATACTAGTCTAGGGTCTAGATGATACTATATTTTATACTAACTAGATCTATATCTATATCTCGACTCTAGATCTACTAAAATCTAGAACTAGCTTCAATATGATCAATTCAATGTTGACAAAATTCTAGATTCTACTTGCGTTTTATTCACTCACAGCATCATGTGCTGACGTTAGTTTTTCTTACCAATATATTATATATAGATCTATAGGATAGACTCTACTGTCTACTAGACTAGTCTATCACAAAACGTGACTCGTGTTATTATTAACAGGTCAGTGTGTCATCATCAAGTTGAAGGACTATTGCTAAGATTTAATGTGTTACAAGGGAAGCAACTGAAATTATGTAGCTTTTTTGATAGGTAAGTATTAGTTATGTTTCTTTCTCAGTACAATACATTTATTTTGCATTGTAATCAGCCAAACCTTTTATATTGTACTTAAAATAATGATGATGACATTATATTATTATAAATGACAAATAATAAACATGATAAAGGCAAATTCCTTGTCCAATACTTGAGGAAAAATTTGTACAAATGCTCCTTCTTTCCTAGTGCTATTGCAATTAAAGTATAGAATGAGTTGCCAGTCGGCCTGGAAAACCAGTGACTTGGCAGAATTTAAAATTTAAGTCATGATTTATATACATGGCTTGATTGACCTAGGAACACACGTAGGAAGTAATTATCTTCTTTTTGAAGAAACGTTTGTATTTCATAAGATACGATGTCGCAGTTTTGTTTGATTATATAAATCTCGCTAGGCCTATATTAATTGTACCTTTTTTTTTGAGCAAATTTATTAGCGTGTGTATGCTTGATTTTAATATTTAATTATTACTTGTCATCAGCTTCTCATATCATTGGGACTTGGGAGAGCTTGGAACATCCCTGAGAGATGCCTAATCCTTGGAAGAGATTG
>JADKLZ010000003.1:17858678-17890660 GCA_021533235.1 Biomphalaria straminea
GTAATAGATCTAAAGGCCTATCATTGGAATATTATAAAGTGTAATAGGCCTACATTCGGAGGGGAGGGGGTAATACGCGGGGTATTTTTTTTTTTCATTTTTCAAATCTAACATTCTTTAGTTATAAGGAGAAAAAAAATCGCTCTGGAAGTTACACAAAGGAGGTAGCCTATGAGGTAGGCCTGTACTGTCCTTTTTTAGAAAAGAGTTCCAGTGTCCTTGTTTTATTCATTTTCAAGAAATACGTAAATGAACTTTTTAATATAGTTGCACTAAGTACCTTCACACAACTATTAAAGGAATCATTTTCCTTTCTAAAAATAAATATGGATCCGCCCTATTCTCGGGTGATATTAGTCAAGAACAATGCCAAGGGAAAAAAAAAGTCATGTTTAGTTCCTGATGGAACCCTACCATTGTATTTTTCAAGGGACTCTACAGTGTAACAAAAAGTATTCCTATATTTCAATACTAAATGTCACCAAGTTGTCGTTAACTACATTTCAATTTTAAAAAAAATCTCATTGATAGACACGCCATGGGCAGTCGACGGCTTTTCTTTTTGTCAACAACAAAAAGAGTGTAGATCACAATAAACATGTTTGTTGTACAAGTGCAGTCGTACAGCCCAGAGCAGTGCTTCACCCACAGTTTTACCGAGTCACTTCTCTTCTAGTAATGAGCTAGTACAGTTGTCTCTCTTGGTGGAGGCTTCTTTAGTTTGGGAATCCTCTATTACATTTATTGTTTTAATAAAAAAAAAAGTAAAAGAATGAGGGCGGGGAGGTCGAGGAGTTTCAGTCTCGCCCACTCCCCCCCCCCCCATATGAACAAGCTCCTGGTTCTTGGGGTACACACACACAATGTCAAGTGTTGACTAAACAAGTTTGGGGGAGGGGAATGGGAGATTGTTAAGTTGCGCCTCCAGACCCCTGCGGCTTAAGGATTGTCAGACTATATTATTACTTAAAGTATAACTTTCACAAAGACCTGAGGTTGAACGGGAATTTGTACAAAGACTGTTCTTCCAATTACAATAGAAGACTAAAAAATGCCGGGTATTTTTTTTTCTTTAGTTAATGGTTCTCAAATAGACTGGAAATGGTCCATTTAGGGACTCTATGTAAAATAGGATTCAAGATCTGGTAATATAAATTTTGTTGTGCAAACTATCCCAGCACCTCTTCCACCAAAGTCAATGGACAGATGATGAGGACTATACATTTTATTCCACCAGAACTCTATCCAGTTATCCAAGACCTGCCACTACAAAGTCTAAGTGCCAGAAACATGTTAGTTCTACATTTAGGCCTATCAGTGACTTGCGAGTGTAATCTGTGCCAGAAAGAATGTAGGTCATTTCAAAATGAATATTGTTATAAATAAATAATGAGCTTCTCCTATACGTTGTACCTGTCTGTACAAAGCGATCTGTTAAAAATAGCTGAACTTAAAATTTCTCAAAGTGTGGTCATGTTGACTATTTTTGAGATTATCAGTAATAACTATTGATTATACAGACCTGTTATCAGCTTCAAGGTCAATGCCAATCAAGAGGACCACACTGCAAAACAATCGAGTAATTGAGTGCATTTCCTTATTTACACAGCAGTGGGGCTCCCTACTTACTCGTTTGAGTTTGTGCGTTTTGTAAGAACCAAACCAAACATCTCTTGCCCAAACACATGCAGGGCTCAGAGATCTACATCTATTGTTTAAAAAAACATGCCAGAAATGTAGTAGACATGCATTTGACAAAATAAAGTTGAACATATATTACTGATTTACATGTTTTCTGCACATCATTCTATGTATTATTAAAATGAAGGCAATTTCTGATGTTATTGTTTACAGTTGAATTGCACTCTAGCTAAAGATGCTAAACACCTTTAAAACACTTGACCAAAAGGAAGGACTTCTTCCGGAGGCCATAATTGAGAGAATGACCATTCACTAAGTCCTTTTCCCAGAGATCAACTAACAATTAGGTTATTAAAATCACATCCACTTTGTGTGGTCATGACTCCATTAGCCAATGCCCAGTTCCCAGAAGCCATGTTGCAAGAGGAAGTTCTAACCTCATAAAAGGCAACACGATATGGAGATGAAAAGATAACATACAGCTGATTGTCTGGTTTTCTTTAAATGCATTGAACACTATCGACAAGTCTTGCTTGGTGCCCCAACGGTCTAATGGATAGGTAAAGGTACCGTATGTAAAAAAAAAAATAAAAAATATCCAGCTTCACAAGGGTAAAGACTAGTGAAAGGCAAATCAGTTTTATGTACAATGAAGATCAAATGTAATTGTCCAATCATTAGGCCAGGTCAGTCACAATAAACCTTAATCTTCATAACTATCAGTTTATAGACTACCTGTGAAAATTAGCAATGTAATAATGCCCAATGGCCGAGCAATAGTCAAAACAGTTCTATACTTTCTTTTCTATTTTGTATGTATGTTTTCATTGTGATTGATAGTTTGTACTTCCTAACTTTTAGTATTTGAGGTGAAAATATTATATCTTGCTCTGCTTCTCACAAAAATTTTGATGTCATGCAATTAAATTTGTAATAGCTCTAGACTAACAATAATAAATCTATGCCACTAGAAATATTTATATCAATTGTTTTTGCATAGTGAAATTTCATACTTTTAGCTTTCTTAATGTTCTATAACTTGTCTGGACCAGTTGGAAAAGGAGGGAGGGAGGATAGAGACAGGGATATCCTGGTGATTGTTACTGTGATCACCTCAAAAAAAAAAAAAAAAAGCTGTACTACTTGAATTAGAACGTAGGGCTTACGTCTCCTCAAGGGGACTAATTCAAATTATACCACAACATGTGTCAAGAACAATTTATTTCCCTTGGTTAATACCTAGAAAATAATTAATTGTCATTAGTTAATTAATGAATTGTTAATTTTTTTTTATTTTTAATGAATTCTTGTTTCTTTTTAGAGAAATAAACAAAAGAACATTTCAATTGAAGTGACAAGAAAGATCAAACATAATTTTATTCTTCTATTACACTGATTGAACACATCTTGGTATAGAAAGAAACAGCATAAATTAAAATATATGTACATCAATTCAATACAAGAAATCCATTCCTCCATCTCCGGAAGGTCAGGAGGGTCCAGGCAACGACTGTTTACATTTTTCTGGTGCATTAAATTGCTGTTTGATATTAGGTCAAAGGCCAATGTTTTATCTTAGGGTTTATATTCTAGTCTGGGAGTAGGACTTCACTACAGCTTCTCTAATCAAGGAGTAAATTTTAAATTGACCGGAGTGACCCGATCAAAAGTCCTAGGTGCTGTGGGGTTATACAAATCACTGTGTATCAAGCTGTCCATACTGTCATCCACATTCATGGCTGTTGGTGTCACAGGAGTGTCCTGAGTGCGCTGTGTCTGTATCATCCTCAACATACCTTTAGCCTCTTCTCTAGTCTACATAAACAAACATACACACACAAAATGTTAATAACATTGAATGATTCCCTATGTGACAAAAATTTCTAATACTTTGTTCAAGTGAGTTTAACTATTTATTATTTGTTGGGGTGAAGATGGCAAAAAAAAAATAAAAACATAAAATTGAGCCTGATTAAAGTACAGTTCTCCTTGTAGCTCTTGTAAGTTATAGGCATAGGAACAAGTAAATGAATCTGTTCTTTTGATACATCAAGCATAGGAGGTTATCATGTTCTAATGTCATGCCACACTAGTATATGCTGTTAGTTTGGATTTCCATTTCCAGGATCATGTTTTAATACTCTTATTTATTTTAAAGCTATCAAACCCCTACCCTCTTTTCACATTCACTTAGTATAGTAGGGAAATAATAACAACATAGAGCAATTCACAATACACACCAATTTTGCTTGTAATAAGAACTGACTTCTGTTCCCAATGCCAGACTGAAAGTAAACCTACTTAGTATTCTAATGTTGTTGTTTAAACTATTTATACCTCTGGAAACTCTGTACACTTCTGAGCTGCTGTGTAGGCTTCATCCCAATTCTTTTTACTACTATGATAGTCAGCCAAATACAAGTAGGCTCTACTCAGCACTGAGTGGTCACGAATCTAAACAAAAATAAAACAAATAATATAAAAAAAGTTTGTTTGTTTCTTTAATACACAAATATAAACATTCGACCAAACCATCAATACATTCAGTAACAAGGTTTGCAGTCATTTCAGTTGAAACCTTGTGACGTAATGTGCCATATGAAAAAAATACTTTTAAAAATTTTATTGGTCCAAACACAATAGAAATTCAGTTTGGCTAAAATTATTCACTCCAGCATCAATACTATAACAATTACAACAGAGAAGATGCAGATAGTAGGTAATGTAAAATAAACAAGAGTTACAAATGGTTAAAAACCGATCTGTCATCAGACCATCAACAAATCCAACAGAAACTGAAACACTTTGTGTTGAGGTGCAGGTAGAAGCAGGTATGAATTTAAAAACATGATGTTGATGGTTGGGGTTACAAAGCAAATAGGTTATAGTTAATGCAGTGATGGTCAACCTTCAGCCTGCAGGCCATATCTGGCTTGTGCTATCCAGTGTCTCAAAACCTATACCCACAGAGTCTATCAAGACGTGCTAAGGTTAAGATACAATCATAACATTTTTGGGTGGTAAGGATTAATATTTTTCCTGAGTTTATTTTAAAAAGTTATAATAATTACTTTTTAAACTAATAATTTCCTTTTTACTTCCTTCTTCAAAAAACATATTAATCTCTTTTATAAATTGTGAAAATGCCTTGACAACAAAAAGAGCAGTCTTTTTTTCACTAACATTCTATTTCCAGTTTGAAATGAAAGCTTAAAATAATAGAGGATTGATAAAAACATGAATCACTAAAAATTGTAAAATTAAAAACACAAACTACACGAAGGGAGGAATCTAAAGGTTAATATTACTAATATAAGAGCAAAATGTTCCCATTTCCTATAAGGCTTTAATAAAAAAAAATATTTTCTGTTTAATATTGAAAACCTGACTAAAAATGTGACTGATTCGTAAGATTGTGATTTTAAGCTTTAGTAAGCTATCATTTTGTTTTAAAAGGTTGCTACTGTAGGAAGCAGTAATGGTTGTAGCCACTTCAAAACTTATAAAAGGCATCTAATAACATGTGCCAGTCTCTGACAATCAGTCCAACTCATGGTCTTCATGCCTGGCTCAAATACTGGGCCAGACAGAAGTGTTAGGACAGAACATATTGCACATGGGGCGAAGGCTAAGAACTGGCGCCGAAGCCAGAAAGTTTTTAGGAATGATGGGCTCTTTAGCTTTAGTTGGTTACCTCCCTAGAAGGAGAACTCTGAATCCAAACCTCCAAGCATTGAGGCTTAACAAAAACATGGGAAAGGCTTTGAGGATCATGACAAAAATCAGGAAATGTGATCCTTAGGCAAGTTATATCCTGTCATTCATTTTACTTTTAAAACTAGTTACCAAGATTTAACAACACAAGGAACAAACACTTTCAATGTATATTTAGCAAATAAATAACTGTTCAAAATATGCAATAATTTTATCAAGTAATTGTACTTAATTTTATATTTGCACTAATAGTTAGCATTAAAAATATAAATTACAGTAATTACCAGTAATCTATCAGCCTGATTAATATATTCTGTGTAGGCCTGACATGCTTGCTCTCTTTCATTTAGAGCAACAAACAGACTGAAACATATGAGCAGAGATCTCTTACATATCTCATTAAAGCTGTGCTAATGAAAGAACTGAGAGATGAACACACTAACTACTTCTGTTACATATATTATCATTAAAGCTGTGTTAACCTAGATGATGTAAATTATGCAAGTAATTTAACACTGAGAGATAGTAAGTCAGTCAAAAATATACTATGTTTAATAATTATAAATGTCAATAGTTTTGATTTTATTTTTCAAATGTATCTTATAACATTTAACAGTGATGATTATTGTCTAATGAAAAAAAAAACTATAGCTATTCAAATATGTGTTTAAAATGTGGGTGAAGAAGGTGTGGAAATGTATGATTGGATTTTGGGACTGACTGGGATGTTCAAATTCTGGGCAATATCATCATAAAAAAATATTTTTTTATGTGTGTAGCGGGATCTAGATAGTCAAATACATCTCTAAATTATAATCTAAGTTTTTATTTTGCCATTTTTCTATTCCATTTCCCCATCATTAAAACAATAGTAGTCTAGTGGTGCTTTTATTTGTTACATGTTTACACTGTAAGATAGATTATGTGTCCCTTATTTTTCCAAGATAGTATCATGAGACACCTGTATTAAAAGTCTATAACCCAATTCTTTCGATGTATTCAACAATACTTAAAACGGTGGAAGTGGTAATAAACCATGTAAGTTTAAGCGTTATGCTAATTAAAATACTAGACATCAGGACAGAAAAATCTAAAATCTATAGTACATAGTCAATACCCCAAGAGAACATAAAACTTAGTCTATCAGTAGTCAATACCCCAAGAGCATATGAAAATTTTGTGTATCAGGGGAGAGAACCATTGAATTTGTTTTACAGAGTACTATCAGAGTTAGATGGCAGAAACTCTACCCTTAAACTAACAGAGGGGAATGCCTGTGAAAATTTCAGAAAATGAAGGTGACAGATGGAAATGTATCGACAGAAGCCCATGGGAAACCCAAAAGTAAACAGGAGACCATCTTACTTGGCTAGTTTAAGTAATGCTAGAAGACCATCTTACTTGGCTAGTTTTAGTAATGCTATTTCCTCTGCATCACCCAGACAATGAGCTTTCCAAAAGCATTTTTTGGCTTCTTGAAGTCTATCAATCTTTTGGTAACATTCTCCCAGAGCTATCACCATTCTGGAATCATTAGGTCTGAAATAGGAAACATATATTTCCCTTCAAATAAAGAAAAACAAAAGATCAAACAACAGATATGTTTTAGTAAGGTTGTTAGCAAGCATTTAAACTGACCTCAAAAGCTGTGCTCTTCTGTAATAGTAAAGAGAGTAATTTGGCATCTTTAGAATTTCGTATGTTTGACCAAGTCCATACCAAGCTCTGTAATCACGTTTGTCAACCTCTGAGGTAAATACAAATACCAAGGAGAAGTTAGGGAAGTATTTGAGATGAAATGAAATAAATGATCCAAGCACACTATAGGGAAAAAAGTCAATCTTATCTAAACAATATGCCTAAAGCCACAACACAGTTACTGTTGTCAACCATCATTAAAATAAGAGGGGGAAAAAATCAGGCAATGCAATAACTAAACAAATAAAAATTTGATTGAAATAACAAAAGCCATATGCTAAACAAAAGTGTAAGTAAATGTCAGCTTTGTTTAAAGTTTGACTTCCTCTTCTCCTTTTTCCATTCACACATGATGCAAGCTCACATTTCTAACAAGACACATGCACTATAACAGCCTCTGATAATGTAACCCTGAACTTTATTTCTGTTCACCAATAAATTGGGGGGGGGGGGGGGGTTAATAAAAAAAAAAAAAAAAACTAGAACTCTACCAACCTGTAGCTCTTCTGTAGGCCTGTATTGCAGCGGATGTGTTTTTCATCTCCATGTACTCATGTCCCACCAAGGTCCAGGCTGAGATGTAGTTGGCATTGAGCTTCAGAGCTCTTTGGAAGTAAAGCAAAGCCTTTTCATGCTGGGATCTCAAAGAGTAATAATTACCTGGACATGAAGGAGATGTGCAGTAACAATGAAATAGTCAGAGGGTATTGGAATGAATTCACTTGCTTATGAAATGACTAGCACTACATACCAGCTACGCCCATTGATTTGTTACCAGACTATATATTGTTTCAACCAAAAACCCTTAGTTCCTCTTTTTTTTTTACATCTAAAAATATGGCTAGCATTTTGACAATCCAAATAACACTTTTTTTTTAGCCCACAAATGGTAGCCTGTTATGTTGATTTGAAGGCACTGGTGCAAGAAGGTGGTAATGATCAACATATTTGTTTTATTTATACTTATCAATAGTAGAAAGGGTCTAATCCAAATGGACTTGACCAATTTCTTAAGTTGAGAGAAAAGTAAAGGAGCATTGCCACAGATCCCTAAGATAGCACAGTGGAAAATAGCCAATTAAGACCAGAAACACTAAATTTTAGTTCATAGCCCACAAGAACCAAATATCAAAAGAACATAAAAAAAATTGTGCTTTAGCCATGCTTTTTAAGTAAGACAAGTTGTGACTTGACCACCATCTTGATCTAGGCAATTCAATTGAAACTACTCCCGCATCCTTTCTCTGAACCTCCCCACCCCCTTTAAAAAAAAAAAAAAGAAACAGAACGGCCCATTTTATAATGCTAATGGCAATGGAATAGCCCCACAGCCTTGAACTGTATGACACAAAATATCCTCCCCAAACACCCACACTTTTAATAGATGTCACTTTCACTGTGACATTTCTGTGGATTTTTAATTGTAGAGTCAACATTTATGTAGATCTGCTCTCCCTCCTACCTGGTCTCTCTGAGCCCTCCCCCTAATGTTTAAAATAGCACAGATGAACAACAGTATTTGACCAAACAGAATAGCAACCATAAACAACTGACTTTCTATAAGTAAAGTATTAAACAAATGGTTACCTATAACACAGCAGGTTTCTACAGAGTATTTGTTAATGGTACAACATTTGTGAGCAAGATGAGCCAGCTCTGCCTTGTTTTCCTGTTAAAAAAAATTAATTAATCAATACAAACTCATCCATTAACCACAAGACTAAATTACAAACAACAGCTATACAATATAAACAGTGCACACAAGTCAGTGACTTACTGTAACAAAAAGTAAGTTGGAATACACATCCATATTTTCTAATCTGTATGGATCCATGACCTCTAATGTTTTGAACGTCTGGACAGCCAAGTCAACAGCTAAAATAATTTGGTCAACAGAAACAACTAATATTTAGGCAACAGACAAAGTATAGAAACATGTTATAGCTATGAAAACATCCAGCAGTAAAATACAATTTTTTGCCACAAAAGAGGCTTAAAAATTATATTTCTCTCTCACTTTAAATTGACAGTTCTGATTAAAATGAGGTAGAGGATAGAGTTAATTCAAAGGGAAAGTAAAATTGTTTCCCCTTTTTTTTAGAGCAAGCAGCCAACATTACTCAAATGTCTGGGCTGGGTTACAAGACATTTACAGACCAGTCATTTCAAACACAGTGATGTTTAACAGAAAAAATTATAAATAAATAAATTATAAATTAACTTTATTATTTTGTGAAATATAGTAAGAAAGTCAGAAATGATTTAGAAGAACAATTGTTTCAATAAGAATTAGGTAAATCAAAATAGATTGATAAATCACTATATCTATTTAGCTACTTAGATAAGATAGATGTGTATTAAAAAAAAAAGATATTTTTGTTCTAGTGTTAATAAAAGAACCAAAAATCAATCAACAGATGTTTGTAATGATAGTTTTTCAGCAAACTTGGAAAAAAAAAAAAAGCAATCAGAAGAAAAAAGAATACTTTCAAATAAAAATCCAAGCTAATCTAAGGGAAAGAACCAGGTATTACTGTCATTTATCTGAAGACAGCAGATTGTAACTCCCTTTCTACTACATAAAACAAAATTAATTAACTTCTAACAATTGATGAACGTAGTTAATTTTTTTTTATATTGATATGCGTGTGTCATCAACTATGAATAATTGTTTTAATATCAAACAAAATAATTAATTACCAATAATTTTTGTTTATTGGTTCATGTTTTGTCAGACCCAATGAATATATGTGCAGTTTCAACTTGATCTGAGAATGGGAACTTTTTACCAGACAGATAGACTGAGTGAGTTGATATAAGCTTTGTAAAAAGAACAAATATGTCGAATAATCATAAACAACAAAAGCAAGAAATACTTAACATTCTGCTAAAACAACGAGCCCACAAAAAGCTTTATAAAAAGAATGTCTCTTCAGCAGGTTAGAAAAGTTACTTTCTCAACCTGCATGGAAACATACATTCATAAGATGCACAATCACAGATTTTTATCCAGGGAAATTTCTGAGCCATGAATTCAAAGAAAATTGATGCTGATAATGACAAAGGGGTAAAGATGAAATAATCTTAACATTATGAAATATATTGCAAAGCAGGCTCTGGACTAAAACCAAACAGGGGAAGAGAAAGACTGGGAGACCAAAGCAAACATAGAGGAAATCAATAGAACTAGAAGCAAGATAGATGGACAAAGACTGGATTGAAGTGAATTGCCAAGAACAGGGTTAGATGGTAAACACTACAAATGCAATGCTATTCTCCACTGGGAGTAAAAAAAAACACTTCCAATTTCAAATTCAAGTAATCTTATGAAAGATAGCTGCCAAAAAAACAAAAAAACAACTTCATATTTTAATGTTACATTTGAGTACTCTAGTTTCATTATTTTCCAGTGGCATGGTTTACAATGTAAGCACAAGCTTTAGGTGATTAAGATGACACCGAAGTACAATGATTTTTTAAAAAGGGACTACCTCTCATTTCATGGTAGGTGACAGCAAACTGTGACACTAAGTAAGAGCTTTCAGAGAAGCCCCTTTCCATGAAAGTTCTGTAAATGGCCAAAGCATTGTCATTAAGCTGTAACTCCATATAAACTTTGGCCATGAAGAGAGAGTTGATCCAGTGTTGAGGTAATTTCAGGGATAGAAGCTGAAATTGAAAATCACAATAAATTACAGAAAAATTAAGAAAACAATTTTTTTTTTGTAACTTAATCCTAGCACAACTAAATCAACTCATATAAAGTGTTCACATCTTTTAGATACATTAGTAAGCCATCTTTCCAAATAAATTGGTATTTTCAGATGAGACCAATCTAGTTAACTATTACCATCTCTTTATCTGTGATATGTCTGGCAAGTTCCATCCAAGCTGACCAATTCATTGGTTCCTTGTTGACAGACTCAACAAAAATATCTATAGATGATGGCAAGTCTAGTTTTGTTAATACTACTCCATATCTGAAAATTGCATCACAAAAGTGAAAAAGGGGCAAAGAAAATAATGCAAGAAAACAAAAGTGCTGAAACATAAATAATAAGAAAACCGTTTGAAATACTTACAAATATAGTCCATAACCATCTAATTCTTTTTTACAGTGTTTTTCCAACAGTTCTGTCTGTAGTATTTTTAAAATTTCATTGTCTGTTTCTTCAGGCACAGCTACATTGGATGAAAACAATCACATTGATTAGACTAGGCCAGAGTTTTCATGCAACTAAGTAACCATAAAGATTCAGTGAAAGTGTCATGTAAATAATATTACCACTAGATTCTGGCATATTGTCTGCCTTTTTCTTCTGATCTGACATGTAGAGTGAATAGAGGCGGAGAAAGTAGGGCTTTGGGCTAGTACAATCTCTCAGCACATGAACAGCTCTGTCAAATTCTTTAACATCGTAATAATTTTTGCCTAAAACATAGCTGTCATACTCATCCCAGAAATCCTAAACATTAAAAAAAAAAAGGTTAAATTCAGTATATATTTTATATAGATAAAAAAAAACATGAGTTCACTTTTCAAGTGCTAATACGATAATCTATGCAGCATGTAAAATAGAAATCAAAAGAATTTATTGAGATAGCTTCAAGAACACAAACTGTAAATCTACCTTTTAGATTTAATTTTATGTATAATATATAAAATATTATTTTATTATTGTGAATCATTGCCAGTCATATCAATTTAGAAACATATTTAGGATGTAATAAAAAAGAGGTACAAGAAAGTGAATATTTTAAGACCTGCTACTATTTTGATATAAAATGTGATATTAAATACAATACATTAAACAAACCTCTGCTTCCTCTGCATGAATGAGAGATTTGGCATCCACTTTGACATTGAGTGCTCTGGACATTTCTGCAGCCCTATACAACAGAAATTTTCAGTAATCCATGAATCCCCTTTATTTTGATTGACACATCATTTTAAAAGATTGTCAATTATAAAAACAAAAATCGTAAAAGCCAATGAAATCAATATCACAAAAATCT
Organism: Biomphalaria straminea; assembly: GCA_021533235.1. Lineage (NCBI taxonomy): Eukaryota > Metazoa > Mollusca > Gastropoda > Planorbidae > Biomphalaria > Biomphalaria straminea. Next base: position 17,870,748 of record JADKLZ010000003.1, read on the forward strand.
TTCTAAAACATTTAAAAAAAAAAAAGATTTAATTTTAGATTTGAAATCAAGCTTCCTAGAACTCATTTTTTGGTCAAAGACTCTGAATACTAATTGGTAGTTGTTAACAAACAAAATGTAGGCTCAAGTCACTGTAAAAAAATTACAAACACATACAAACACGAGAGCTAAAATGACAAACTAATCAAAAAAACTTAACTACAAAACTTTTAAACAGGTAGGTAAAATGTTCTTCTTGTAGCGTTTAGTGAGTTCCAAACCTATGGGCCGCGCACTGAAAAAGCCAGAGAGAGAAATGTGGCACCACTAGAAGCGTTGAGTCCAGGGCTCTCTTAGGGATATATGGAGTGATCAGTTTGCTAAGGTACAAGGGCATGTCATTGTAATATACACTAATGATAAGGTGTGGCCACCTTGTAATCGATTCACGCTTTCACGGGAAGCCAATGGAGCGTTCACCAGAGCCTAGTAGCAGACTCTCGTCTTGTTTTTCTAAGGACTATTTGTGCGCCGATGTTCTGAATATGTTACAGCTTGGCTATTTTGTGATTGGGTGAAATGGGAAATCTAGTTAGTCTAGACTAGAACTAGATTTAGTACATTGACTAGGGCTAGATTATAAGAATGACTTAATAAGATTATTATTTTAAGACAGGAAGACACAAAATAAAGATTATTTTTTTTTAAAGGCACATTCCTCGTTCCATGATTATCGTCTATTATTAGCTATTAGATTTATAATTTAATAAATAATAACTATTAATTAATGTATAAATGTAATTATTTCTATCATCTAGTCTATGTCAGTATGTGACAAATCTTTTATTTTAATTTTATTAGATTTTTAGTAAGTACCGGTATATATAGGGAGGTGAAATAAAAAAACTTATCTTTTAAAAAATATTTTTTTCCGTAAATACATCCATTAAAATACTTTAAAAGAACTTTCCAATGGTGTATAAATTATGACTGTATGTTTAACAGTTAGAAAGTTATGATTTTTTTGTGACGTTTTGGAAGACACGGACGAACAGATACGAGCCCTCTCTCTCGCTCAGCTCGCCTCAAATGACGTGACACACCCCCAATTGGCCCCAGCTGAAAAAGTTAAAATGTAGGAATTTAGATTCGTAGAGGATAAATCTACTTATTAAATAAGAAATTTAATTGTAGATCTAGTATTCGTAGTAAATTTCTAACTCACAAATCGAATTTAAATTATATTTATTATATTTACTTGTTTAAAATGTAAATATTGATGAAATAAACAAATTATCGGGTCTAGATCTACACGAAATGTCAAAGAGGTGTGGACAAAATGGCAGCGCTGTGATTGCAGAAAATAACAAAATATTAAAAAATTGGGATAAAAAATCGCCTGAAACAATTTTTTTCAAATGCGCTTTAAAATTCATGCGCTCACAAAAGAAAACTAAAAACTATTTCAATATATCCAGAATATTAGGCCTTATATGGCATGAAGTGGTTTTACTTCTAGGGTGAAATTTTCTTATCAAAAAGTTTCAAAAAACCGATAAATCCCATAGAGCCCACAATGCTAACCGTAAATTAAGAAAAAAAAAAATGTTGCGCTCAAGATATCGCGATAAAACTTGGTAGAATTATAGCCAGGCATGATACCTAACATGGAAAAAAATTTCAATCATCTGAGGATTTCCTGGACCCTGTATTGCTAAAAACAAAAAAGGGGTATTTTTGATAATAAATATACAAATAATAAATAACTTCAAAAAAAAAAAATCGCATTTAACATTACTTAGGTCATTGTCTAAAGTAATCGATAACACAAGTTTAAAAGTTCTCACGTTTCATTCATAGTATAAATGTAATAAATTTTCAAGTGCGGCCTATGTAAAAAAAAGTCAAACACGCAATCTCAACTTTATCTGTCGTTGTTTACTTCCGCATTTCCTGGTTACGTCAGCTCACTAGTATATATTGTATATATTTTTTAATATTTATTTATAATAAATAAAATATAAGATAAGTTTAAACTTTAATTTAAAAAAAAAATAAAGTACACTAAAGTTAAAGTAATTTTATAATATTTTTTTTTTAAATTCCCATCAAATTCGGCAAAGTAAAATTACTAAAATTTAAAAATTGAAATTTCATTAACCATAAATAACTTAAAATCAAGTCTTCATCATTAACTTCTAGACTTATTAAGTAAAAAACTTGATCAGAGAGATTGATTAACATAAGACATAACCAACTAATATAAAGTTTACTAAACTGTCTTAAGTCTAAACTATCTAATTTCATAATCATAAGTACTAAAATTGTCTTAGTCTTAGTCACTATGACTAAGACTGTCTGATTTAAGTAACTAATTTTCTAAGTAAAGTAAAAGTGTAGCCTTGTCATCCTTGTGTGAGTTGTGAGGCTTGTGTTACTGTGTAGGCTGAATTATGATACTAGATACTAAGATAGGCTAACGGCTAAAGGAATAATTAAATTACAGTCTATATTTGAATCCAAATCAAAATTTAAAGATCTGGTGTCATTCATGTCAATTACCATTTTGCTGCATGAACAAGCCTGCGATCGTAACATTCTCTTTGTGAGACAATTAAATCACATTTTACTTGCTGTATATCGAAAGGAGGTACATCAGCCATTTTGGATTTACCGCAAACAAAAGGGATACAAAGTTATTTGAATTATGCTGTTATTAAAAATAAATAATTAAAAGTATATTATAACATTATTGCATAATTTAAATTAAATTTTATGTAATTTAAAATTAAAATCAGCATGAATTATTTATCATTACTAATAAAGAGATAAAATAGTTTTCTAAAATAAATATAATATATATAAAAATTACTTTACCCCTAAAACGGAAATTCGAATTGCGCATGCAAAAAGTAGCGTTCTCAGCAACAGCTATTTTTTCCCTCACATAGAATAAATTAATATAGAATAAGAATCTAATTTGTAAAGGACCTATTTCAGACTTCTAAATAATTCTATTGATGTTTAAGTAGTTATAGAGATAGATCAATTTAACGCTATTGTTTAAAATGTACCGCAGAGATAAACCAATAGTTCTGAAATGTTCGGCATCTTCACTATGCAATAATCTTGCGGTCTATGTTTTACCAGACAAACGACAGATAAGCTATGCAGTTGTTTATAAGTCAATGGTAAATTTATCAGTTGCAACGATTGACGGAAATAGTGTGCTCGGGAAACAAGTTGTATGCAAAGACCCGTCTGCCTCCATTGGAGTTCCCTTTGTTTTACAGGTGAATTTTGTCAAATGTAAATCTGCATCTTTTTAATTATAAATTAGTAATATTACATGTACAATCATAATCATGTAACGTAACAAATGTACTTTTGAATGCTAGATCTATATAATTACTATAAACTTGACATATTCCACACAATATAATATATGATACCATATCTGAAACTTGTGGAGTCTTGGTGGATGAGTGGTAAAGGCAGTAAAGCACTTGGCTACTGAACAGGGGTATTGGGTTTGAATCCTGGTGAAGACTCGGATTTTTTATTTTAGGATCTTCGGGCGACTCTGAGCCCACCTAGCTCTGATGGGTACCTTATGTTAGTTGGGGAAAAGTAAAGGCAGTTGGTCGTTGTGCTGGCCACATGACACCCTCGTTAACTGTAGGCTACAGAATCAGATGAACTTTACTTCATCTGTCCTATGGACCACAAGGTCTGAAAGGGGAACTATACTTTTTATATCTGAAACTTAGATCTAGATTTTCATCTATAATTATGCTACTTAAGTACTTAATAATATATCATGAAAATGAGAACTAATTTAATTTGTAAGATCCATTTTCTTTTAGTGCAAGTTGGTTAACCTTCCTTCTCGAACAATGCTCGTGATGACATCAACTCGTGGAATCCAGGTAAATTACACATGATATAAGAGTTAGATATCTAACTTAAAAAAGTTTACTAAAATTTTGTTTGTTGGTTTGTTTTGTCTAATTTTTTTAAATATTCCGATTCATTAGATGTTCGAGTCAGATGGAGTAACTCTGGTATACTGGCATTCTCTAGGAGATTCTTTAGGTAATCTTTTTAAATATTTATAACATAAAATGGAATGAAATTTATTTTTATAATAAATGCATTGGTTGTTTTATTTAAAGTCTTGCTTCAAACAATCAGATGTTTAAAAAAATAATATATATATATATATTTAAAGTTTTAGTATTGTTTCTAGAAATGTCCTTTTTTTTTTAATCAGAGGAATCCCATCTTGCCAGAGGAATAGCAGGTGTTGGAGAAAATTTTCTTTGTGTTGGTAAATACATGGCTATTTAGTGTGTAATATATCACAATTGTATAATTTTGTGTTGTATAAACAAAATAAGCTTTATAATTTAAAAGAAAAGCTCTTTTGCAAGTATTATTCAATGATCTATTGAAGGTTTTGCAGAAAATTAATATTTATTGAAAATAGTGTAAGACAAAAACATTTTGCCTTGTATTTGAAAGCAAAGCTTCAAGAAAAACAAGTTGCTATTCTAAGTTGTTGCATGATTTTTTTCTTATTTAGTTTGACTCAAGATGTTAATTTTTTTCACTTTTGTTTGTACCATTTAAATTGACATAATTATTTTTGAAACTGTCAAAATTATTGTCTTAATGAGAATATAAACTATGTAATGAGAACTAAATTTAATTTTAAAAAAAAACACTACAGCTGTTATACTTAAATCAAAATATTTTAATTAAAAGTTTTTCACCAAATTAAGCTCTGACAAAATTTGTGATTTGTTGGGGGTAGGTCAAAACATTTGCAAAATATCAGGCATATTCCATTAATGTTCATACAGCTCCAACTGAATGAATGTTTTGCCAGCAATCTCAATAACATCATTCTGCTTTGGGTGACAGCAAAATTTTCCTAATGTTGCTACGTTCAAGTGCAGATATTGGCTATATCCATATTTTCTACCAGAATCTTTACCAGTCCCTCTAAAATGAGACTGTTACAAAATAGTTGATGATTGATTTTTTTTTTTTTATTATCAAAGTCATTGATATCACATGACAGAAAACAAGGATATATGTTTCCAATGAAAAAGTTAAAAAATTTTTTAATTTAGTATATAACTATTCGTTATCTAATCTCTGATTAAACTTTGGCCTTAATTAATTTTTTTAGTGAAACTTTTACAAGTTTTTAACTCTCTGGTTAACTAAATATAGAGGAATATTTTGTATGCATCAGGAAGTTACTCTTATGATCAATATTTGCTTCTTGCCAGATTTATTTCTACCATATAAATTTTAAGATTTATAAGGTTATCAGTCTTTATTTTTAAATGAAAGGCAATATTTTTCATGGTAATGGGTATTTTTTTTTTTATAACATTATATATATGCCATCTATTATCATAAGATTTTTTTTTTTAAACCAACAGTTGAGTGTTATACTGTCGAACATTTAAATAGCAAAAAAAGTATTTGTTACTTACACTTATTTGGAGACATTTTTCCTGTTGTTTTTTTGTCAAAACAAGAAATGTTTTCAACTCTTTTTCTTATTCCATCTTATAAATAAATATATTCATCACCCAATAAAAGCCTATTTATAATTTAATTATAAATATTTTCAGGATCTGACAATTCTGTGTTGGTGTTTAACATTCCTTCTAAAGGCCCTAATGTTGCATTATCAGATACACTTCATGGTAAGAATGGTATCATTATGATAGACTATATAAATGTGACTATTAAACCATATATTAATTAAGTGACTTTTAAAGTAATTAAGGAATAAAGTTCACAAGATGAAAAGGTGAAAAATGTTTTTAGTGATATACTATTAGATAAAGCACTGGTGAATATTCTCAAAGTTTTAAAATGCTAAATTGTTTATTTAGCTTGAATATTTACATACTATTAGATAAAGCACTGTTGAATATTTTCAAAGTTTTAAAATGCTTAATAGTTTACTTGGCTTGAATATTTATTGTAGAATATGTGCACATATATATGTAACAATTTGTATTGCAGTTCACAAAGCACCAATCACACATCTTGCATCTGATCATGATATGCTGGTCAGCGCTGATGAACTCGGCACTGTTGTGACATGGAAGGTTAAAGGATCTGGACTTGTGCAGATTTCTAATATAAGAGGAGAAGGGTAAATATGGTTTATATCTTTAAGCTTCTTCTACTTATGATTTATGAGCAAAGTTAATTAGGCTTCTCAGCTGGTAAGCAAAGTTAATTATGATTCTCATCTGGTCCTTGAAACACTTTCTGGGAGTGATTCTGTTACAGAATGACTTATAAAAATTACCTCTTTCCTTGAAATTAGGGTGAAAACTTGTTTTTTTTTTCTCATCTTTTTTAGAATGAGGGGTATTATCTATTGCTTGTTCTCCCATATTTGGCTAATTTCTCTGATATATCCATCCCTCTATTTGTATGCTAGGATCCTTTGGAGAATACCTTTCTTGCTATTATTGTTGAGGTTTATAAAGAGCTGTCTTCAGTTTTGAATATAGAAGGCATCAGAGTTTTTTAAGGTTTTAGGTTTGTAGGACTGTTTTAGCCTTATTAAGGAAGATCATTTAATTGTTTAACATATGTTGGTCATTCATAATGGTGGTAGCTCCCCTTTCTGCTCTTTGAAAATCAACTTTTCTAGTCTTTCTCTATTGGGTCATTCAATGACTTTGCCAGCTCCTCTATTGGTGATGGATTTTTTGGCTAATAGATCTATGTACACTCTGACCTATTAGTATTTGGGGTAATGACTTTTGACCATTGTTATATACTCAAGAGTTAAATTTTCTAGTTGGCTCATTGCTTTATTGGGAGGCATGGTGGTAAACCGCTGGCTCCTGAACCAGGGTCCAGGGTTCAAATCCTGGTAAAGAATGGGAACTTTAATTTTGGGACCCTTGAGCATCTCTAAGTCCACCCAGCTCTAATAAGTACCTGACATTAATTTTGGAAAAGTAAAGGCTGTTGGTCATTGGGCTGGTCACATTGCAACCCTGTTGACTGTTGCTACAGAAACAGATGAACTTTACATCATCTGCCCTATAAATCTCAAGGTTTAACTTACTAACTCATTGTTTTATTAAAAAAATGAGGTCTTTTGAGTTGGTTTAGAGTGCCAGATTTGAGGATTTTATCTAAAGTATTTATTTTAGTTTAATGAGTAAGGATTTTCATTTCTTTTAATTTTTTTTTTTTGTTGAAACCAGGGCAGCAGGAGTGGACTGTAAGTGAAAGTCAATCCTGACTATAGTATAATATATAATAATAGGCCCACAACTAGTGTACTGTATTATGTGCACTCATTTGTTCTACACTAAAAAAAAATATAGGCTTAAATCATTGATAATTGCTTTGTGTGAAGCCAATAAGCCCACTAGGAGGGTTGACTTCCAAACCTGGCTCTGGGGTTTAAATCCTGGTGAAGACTGGGATTTTAAATTTCATGATCTTCAGGTGCCTCTGAGTCCATCCAACTCTGAGTAACTGACATTAGTTGGGGAAAGTAAAGGCTGTTGGCTTTTGTGCTGGTAACATGACACCCTTATTAATCGAAAAGCCACAGAAACAGATGACCTTTACATCATCTGCCCTATAGACCACAAGGTTTGAAAGACGAACTTACTTTTTACTTTACCACCGGCCCACAAGGTATTTGTTAGAATACCGTTATAGCCAGTCCCCCCTATAGGGCAGCGATTTCCCTTCATTGTGTATTTATAAATGCTTATGTTATTATATTTAGGCCATTAGTTAATACCTTGTTTAATTTCTTGTATTTGTTTGGGAAGCTGAGTTATATCAATTTATCTTTAGTTCTGGTAAATACTGTTCCTAGAGTAAATTTCTTATACACTATCATTAATACACTAGATTTATAAGTCCTTGTCAAATTATAATCTCAGAAAGCGTAATACAAATAATACTTTTGTTTCTGAAAGCAAAAAATCTGCAATGAATAATGATTAATTAATGACACTATAATTTACCTTAATATTTGTACATACACATATTGTATAGTTGTATTTGAAATATATTCTGTTTGTTTATATTCATAGTTGAACTGTTAGTGGTGTCTGAACATTTACTCTTGTTATTAGATTGAAATTTGTTTTCAGAGAGCAAATCCAGACATTTGTCTAAAAAAAAAAAAAAAAAAAAAAATTTCAATCACATGTCATATCTCTAAAAGAAGTGCTAATTGTGTTTACCAGAATTCAATTTTTAGGTTAATTATTTTCAATAACTCTTTATGCCCCCCCCCCCTTCTGCTTCATTTTAGTTTCATATTGGGAAATATTTTTTTCATTCCTTTAAATTGTATAACCATAACTTAAACATGCTATTAGGATGAAATTTTTAAAATTGTTAACTTAAATTTCAGTTGGCCATGCAACAGTGTAGCTGTATGGAAGGGCATTATTGTTGGAGGCTTTGCATCTGGTCACCTCAGAGTTTTTAATGCCAGCACTGGTGCCATTGGTGCAGAAGTAGCTGCTCATGCTCGATCTATTAATGCTGTTGACATTTCCAAGGAAAATGGACTGGTAAAATTTTACCTTAATTTTCTATTTAAACATTTTTTATTAATTCAAGGTTTAGTACAACATAATCATAATTCCAATTACCACAACATCTTGAATTCATGAACCCTCCATGGCGCAGACTGCAAAACAGCTTACAGTTCGGCAGCAAAAAAGCTGGTTAGAAGAAGAAAATTTATAAAATGTCTAAATTAAAGTCTAAAGTGTATTTTATATTTTTAATAAATACTGATGCTTCACTACATTGAAAAAAATATTTTAGCAAATTTATCTCAAGTCACACAAACAAATTGAAAAGAAATTTTAAATTCATATGCTGTTTATATACAAGAATACTTTTTTCATTCTTAAATAAAAATTATTGTTTTATAACACACCTGTTGAATGCACAGTATTCCCCTCCTCCCAATTGAATTTTATTAGCCCTTAAGGAAGAAGTAATTATACTTTCTGCTCCTCCCATGGAAAATCCCAAAGGAGACACTCCTTTCCACAATTTTTTTCTATTTCTTAAGTGCAACGCAGCCAAGTTTAAACAAAAATTCTAGTGCTAGTTAGGAAGACATAGGGACAGTTTGAGAGACTCGCCCAGAACCGAGATGCCTGGAGAAAGCTGGTTGGTGGCCTATGCCCCAATAGGAACCACAGACTGAGATGAGATGAGTTAGGAATAACTGGGTAAAAAATATTTTTGATATCATCTAAGTGTGAGAATTAGTGCTGAATGAGTCAGTAAATCAGTGTGAGGGCTTGGGTTTTACATTTATATATAAATATGTAGAGAGAGAGATCTACTTTTTCAATTAAATTTTTTATTTCCTCTTAATGTATATATTCATTCAAAATTTGGCCAGTTTTAATTTTCAAATTTTGTTTTTCATCTTCATGACTGTGTTAGAGCAGATCATCAGCTGCCATTAAACATTCAAGAGTTGTGATGATCTAATGGAGAAATTTTTTTTATCCCTTGTATTAAAAAAAAAAAGATTTAGTCTGTGCACATAGGGAGACAAATTGCTATATTAATATGTTAAACCAGATTCCATTTTTCATTTTCCCATCACAAACAATTATCAGCGTCTGGTTTAAATAATATGAAACATGTTTACAAATTAAATCACACACCACTTACTGCCAGCAGATAATTTGATTATACAAGGGAGGTAATTTATTAGTTCACACTTTCAGGCTTGAACTTATTAAGTTCCGTCCCCTGAAATAAAAGAAAAATATTCTATTATTCCTCTTTCTCTTTCTCTCTTCATTTTCTCAACCAAAAAATGGAACAAAAAGAATATTACTTGCACGATAGATATATGCATGCACCACATAACATGCGTTTAAAATAATCTCTCCATTCTCTTTGTGTTTATCTGTTTGAACTTGTAGGTTTTATCTGTAAGTGATGACACATATTTGAAGATCTGGCAGTTGAGGCCATTAAATATTCCACAGGTAATATTAACTTTTGTGTTATAAAATGCAAGACATATAGCGCATTGTGAGTTTGTACACTTTGTATGTTTCACTAATGCACAATAATACATATTCAATATAAATCTGTTAAATTTCCATAACAAAATTAATTTTTTTAAATATGTATATATAACTATAATAAAAATAAGCAAGATATATTTCTATAACCTATTCAATTTAATATAGGAATTTTAATAAAAACATATCAAATTAATTTTTATGTGTTCTATTTTAATGATTTTAGAGTTTTAAAAATATTATTTGTTTGTAAATCATCTTTTATTATGTATAGCATATTTATCTAACATTTTAAAATGGTATGATACATAAAATATTTTTTTTTTAAACTTTATTGTTGTTAAAAGAATTTTTTAGGAGAATGTTATTAAGAATATTTTTTACTTTTGGCAAAATCAGCAAAATATATATATGTATATATTGCACCTTGCTGACTAGATAATTCTAATTTAAGCTCTTGTATATTTTTATCATTCACTCATGTCTACTATGCTGGTAAGAAGGACATTACATCTATCTCATTGTTGTTTTGTCAAAAGATTTGGAACTGTGTATACAATACGTTTAGATTCTACTAAATTAAAACTACAATACATGTATAATAAATACACTTTTAATCTGGTAATGTAACAATAATGTAAATTATTTTGTGTTTTTTTGTTTTGTTTTTTCAGATTGAATATAGACATGCTGAGTGTGTAACAGACTTACAGTTAGTTGGTGGTCAATTTGTTGATGACCAAGGGAAAGTAATATGTGTTACTGGCTATGACTGTAATGAAATTATATTTTATGTCAAAAATTAATATAACACTACTAGTTGTTATTTTTTTTTAAAGTAAATAATTTCTTGTTTTAAATCATCACATCAAGTCACATATGTCTTCAATTAAAGTCTTGCATCATTACATAATAATGCATATTTTTGTCTGTTGATAATACAAGTCTTCAATTTGATAAAAGATCTTTTAAATAAGAATGTAATATTTTCATAAGTGCTTATGTCCTGTATAGAGAACAATGTGTTCACTTGATTCTAAAGTCTATTATTCTTGTTTTGTTTTTTATTTAAGCTTTTTATAAATAATAGTTAAGGTTTGTTTTTATAGTGAATGTATTTAAATGAGCTGTTTGTATGTAGCTTTGTCAGCTGTCTTTTTGATTCACAAAACACAAAGTTTGACTTTCTAACAACATGGGGTATTGCCTATTTTATATCTGTACACTTCTTAAAAGTCTCCAAGATAAAATATTAATAAGTAAATAATATTTTTTTTACCATAAAGAAATTTCATTTACTATAGTGCATTTACATATAACAAAATATGACAACAATGCTAATGAAATGAACAATAGAACACTGTGGCTTAGCTAGGAATTTCATTTCATCATCATTTCAGGGCAGTGAGGCTTGACCTCTTTGGGGGCCACTGCATTTTGCATAATATTTTATGTAAAAAAACACTCATTTTGGGGCCCTCCACCCTAGTTACGCCTCTGATAGTCTTACTCAAACGTAGGCCTTTCATTTTTCTTTAAATCTAATGACTCGTGTCCTCCAAAACTAGGCCTGAATAATGTCTTAGCCAACAAAATTTGTGATATTAGTGTTACTTGATTAAATTATTTCAACTTTTAATTGTAATATCATTTGAAAGTCAATGTATTATTTATTCCAAAGTAATGGGACTGTGATAGTTAATTCTTGATAATCTTTGATATAATGTTTTGATTTTGAAATCAATAATCCTATTTGGCTTAAATTTTTTTGGTTGTTGTTGCATAATTAACAATATTTTTGAAGGCTATTTTTTATTACCAGCATAACATTTTAATTATTTAAAATATTTTTAAAGTGTGACATCACACATTGTATATCAATCAATATATCAACCTATTTGGAGAACCGCAAACAACCATGCTTTCTTGTTTTGGGCAAGTTCTTGTAGTTCATTGTAGGTTTTGATTGCCATCTACTCTCCATTCTTTTTCATCCTTCTCTTCAAGTGACTTCTCCATCTCTCTTTATGACTTTTTTTTAGTTGGAGTCCATCTCTCTTTGACACTTTTTTAGTTGGAGTCCATCTCTCTTCGACACTTTTTTAGTTGGAGTCCATCTCTCTTTGACACTTTTTTAGTTGGAGTCCATCTCTCTTTGCCACTTTTTTTTTTTTTTGGAGTCCATCTCTCTTTGCCACTTTTTAGTTGGAGTCCATCTCTCTTCCAAGTATTGAGAACATTTTTTTTCTGGACCTCAATACCGTCAGTATTTGATCTCCTTCAGGTCTCAAGCATATCAGCATTTAGTATTGGCCTACTTCCTTTAGTAGTGACCTATTTCTTTTAGTAGTGGCCTACTTCTTTTAGTAGTGACCTACTTCCTTAAGTAGTGACCGACATCCTTTTCTTTTATTCAGAAGCCATGTTGGAGGTGTGAATTTTCCAAATGACATTCTTGAGAATTATAAAAAAAAATACAGATATAATCAACACTTAATCCCCTGTTTATTGTGTCTATAAACAGTTGACTAGTATTACCTTTCCTCTAAGTTGAGATTGAGATACTTATCACTTGATATCCTTAAATATGAGGATTAGTACTCAAGAATCTGTTTTTTTTTAGGCAAGCACTTGGTAATTTTGTCTCAATATCCCATCAGATACTGATTGTTTTTAATTTACCCAACAAGCAACCTAAATAATGAGCTATATTGTGTCCAATTGATGGTGATTTCAGTTTATTTCTGTATGAAATTGATACTGTTGAGCTATTTATATGTTAATATGTCAATTGTAAAATAAATATATGTACTATATCTATGGTACCGGTATATCATATTTATAAACTTTATGTTCGTGATATACCAGTGCAATATATACAAGTTTCTCTTCTTATGTATTGTGATACATTTATTACTTCGACATCTAGACTACTTTTTTTTAATTTCCTGATTGTGTAAGTCCTCACAATGACTTGGTAACCCATTCCTTTCACTTATTGTGTTTATGGTATTATTTGATCAATATAAATTCCATATGCTTGTTTGAAATAAAGTTTGTGAGTTTGCTTGTCAATAAATTATGGAATCTATTACAAAGCATTCAATCATACAGGTGAATAATTTTTTTAAAAATAAAAGTTTGTTGGGTTTTTTTGGCTGATTTGGTGAGACTAATTTAATTGCTACGTAGAGAAAAAAAAAAGATAAAATAATAAATCAATGATTAGTCTTATAATTTATTCTGATTAGTCTTATAATTTATTCTAATCACAATGAATACTAGAAGTGTGAGAAGGTGAAATGATAAAGTGTATGTACAAGACCAGCAGACGATTAAAATGAGCGACATTAAGGTTTACTTCCTACACCCACAATCTAGCCTGTCAAAGTTGACCATACATTTGTTTATGTTCTGGTGAAGTTTTTAAACATCATCGCAAAGTGTGTATCACATTGGACGTTAGTCCTAACAAGTTCTAAATCAGGGCTGGCCAACATGCGCCCAAAGTGGTTAATAACACTACACCCCTGAGATAATACAAAGAAATAAAAATGATCGTAAAAAATAATGAAACCGATCTGCAGAGAATAGATAGAATGTGTATTTAACTCATTAGCTACTATGATGTCATAGACCCACATGGTTTTAATACTAATAGGCCCCATATCCAGAACACGAAATGTGAAGGATATTGATTTATATTTTCAAAGTCTTAGGGGCTCGACATGGCCTAAACTGTACCGATGTGCCTACCGATGTGTCTAAAATCGAATCAAAGTCTTAGTAATAGGTTTGTAAACAAAGACCCTAATATATTTTTCTTCTTAATCCTCTTTTTGTTCATTCTGGGCAGTTGAAAAACTGCCGCCGATATTGTTTCTTTATTTTTTATTGGTTTATAAATTTCTAAGTAAAATTAAACTAACTTTATAAATTAAAATCTCCAATAAAAAAAATAATCAAAATTCATTGTTCCCTCTATCAACATTTTGAATTCGTCATGCAGTATATTGTCATACTAAATATTTCTTCACATTTGTACAAATACATGTTTTTTATCTTGATACTTATTAATTCTTCTATTCCCCATATCGTAATGCACATCTCTACTGCTGACTTCTGATCAGTCTGTGACTGAAATCTAAATGCTTTGACAACAAAACAACAGAGCACACAGTTGCTCTTTCGACTTTTCAAAACTAAACAGCTCTCACTTCTGCTACATGCTTTCTGCTTTTACATCACATTTGTAGTAGACAGTTCTTCAAATGACATGATTATATTTCATCATTTGTTAAAAAGACCATCAAAGTCATCTGAATGATGTTGATCCATTTTAACTCTTTCTCTCCTAACTGACGATATCAACGTTGATTCCACCAGATTGTGGTAAATAATTACGGAAAGAAAGAGTTAAGAGCCGAGGCTTGGACTTAGCGTCAAGTTCCTAATGCATTAGTAGTTCTCACAGTTTGTATGAATGTATTCCTCTCTTGAGTCGGCCATTAACTATATCCCAGCATTTATCTGAAAATGATAAAACACTAGCCTAGTAACTGACTAAAGAACACAGATTTGGTTTGAAGAGAACGAATCAATTCTCGTTTTTCTCTGTACGAAGATTCCATTCAGGCCTTTAGGATTGACGGCAACATGTTCTTGACTAGTTGAAGATTTCTTCTGTGCCGTAAACCATGCTGTCGAAGGTTTTATGTTTAAAACTTAATACTGTTTGCTATCATGAGCTGAAGAGCAGCATGGGAAGGTATTTCTGGACAGTTTCTGGAAGGTATTTCTGGACAGTTTCTGGAAAGTATTTCTGGACAGTTTCTGGAAGGTATTTCTGGACAGTTTCTGGAAAGTATTTCTGGACAGTTTCTGGAAGGTATTTCTGGACAGTTTCTGGAAGGTATTTCTGGACAGTTTCTGGATATTAAATTTGAAAGCTTGTATTCTAGAGATAAAGATCAGAAAAAAATGATGTTAGTAATAAAATAAATTATTAGTTCTGCCTTTTTAACTATAATTCATATACTTATATTTGGTAGAAATGTTTTAATGAGTTTGTTATCCCTAAGAAAGGAAAAATAAACGTTACAAACTTACAACCTTAACGATTGTAATTTAAAACCAGTCTAAGTTAGGCAAGACTATGAACACACAAATAGTAGGTAGTGGATAGGAAGCGTCAGTTGAATGAAATGTGGGAGAATTAATTCTTATACATTTCGAGTCCATTAGGAAAACCAATAATGATTGCTATTGAGTGGTAGAGGTACGCGAACAGTAACCAAAGCCTATCGATTTGGATAAACATACAGATTCGAGCAAACATCGAATAAAAGTGAAAAAAAATTGGCGCATAAGTATTTAGACTTTTTTTAAAATTATTTTGCAGACAACATAACAAGTGTTTCACTTTGTAGTCTCAATTTTTAATTAAAAATTTTTTTTTCACATATAAAGCTATAAAGGTAGACTTCAAGAGTTTAAGAGTTCTATATTAATTGATTTGTGGGACATTTGTTCTTGTTTAAATACTCAAACTACTCTGTAAAATAACAATCACGTAATTTCCTCACAAAAAAAAAATTTGATCAACAAAGATATTTCCTACATTTAACTTCTTATCAAATATTTTCAAAGACGTTTTGAAATGGAATGATGAGTTTAAATCTAGCACCTAAACTGGAATTTATAAAAAATTGTATTACTTCTAGAGTATTTCGATATCTCATCTCCGAGGTAAACAAAGACAAGTCTACAACCTGTACATGTTATAGTGATAGCCCACCTTGGTGTACCACATAGACTTATCTTTGTCTGTCTGAACAGTTTTGTTTCATTGCCCTAAATGTCATCATGAAAAAAAAACACCTCACAATAATTGAATAGTTTCAGCATTGATCATTCTCAGTTCGGCCCATCAACATTGACAACTCGTCTTTGAAGAGCCGGCCATTTGAAGGTAGGTTTTTTTTAGTGTTGCTACTGACACAGGTGACTGACAGGGCCGGACTTCATCTGCTTTGTCTGAGGTCTGGACGTGACCGAGTGTTGACTTTGAGCTCCTCCACCCCATGCAATGGAGACTTTGATCTCCGGACATAATTCCTTGTCTATCACGTGGGACTGCCATCATTTGTTGTTTTGGAGGGACTTTGAATGTTGATTAGTCATAGACCAAGAACTTCTTTAATTCTATCATAGCTGCTTTCTCCCCCCCCCCCAAACCCCACCCATCTCCTTTGTATATTTTAAACATTGTCTGACTCGCTATTGAGACCAATGAATAATAAAGTAAGCCAAATTAAAATGAATATCAATGAAACAAAGCGTGATAAATTATCTTTAAAACTATATTATTTATTTAAAATGTTGATGCTTTTTTAAACATAAAAAATACATTGACTCCGCCCTTGTAATATCAATATGTAAATTTAGAGCTTGTGGACATATTCCATGAATGATCAACAGATCTACTTTATTTTAATATCGTTCTTTATTTGGTGTCGACATAGGTCTATACATTTGTTTCAGCCAAAACTAATGATAAACATACTGAATTCAAAAGCGTTTATTAGAAATTAAAGTTAATTTTAAAGCAACTATCCTGTGCTTAAGTGCAAATGTGCATAGTATTAAGGACTATATTATATTTAACTGAGAAAATGTATTATCATGGATAATTTAAAATGTAGGCCTACGTAGTGTACGTTAAACAGAAGAAAAATATTTTATATGAAAAGACAACTTTTTCATCTTTCTCAAGATCAAACTATTTTTGTAGGCTATTTTACATTTCAAGTATTCAACTTAATGTAATTATTTGTGTGAATCAGTGTTATAGAGTGTGCGGTTGTGTGTTTCTATTTAGAATTGTCGAAATCGATTCTTAGTGCGTCTTTCTACTTTCTACTAGGGCCTCCTTCGATAGTTTGCAAGGGCCTCACCAGCCTGGGGTTATCTATAGGTTTATGTAGACATGAATGTGTGTATATTTCAAATTACAAAATCTCTATCGACAGTCTGTTTGGATTTTTCACTCATGAAATCCAAGTATTGACTTACTAAAGATCTCCAGATACAAGTAATACAGACTGTAGACTAGTTCTACTACACGTTTCAATAACATACATTGTAGATCTAGAACTTTGAAACGAATGCCACGAATAGATATTCAAATATTTAATGAACAGATGATAGGAAAGAAGATAACAAATCTTGACAACAATGTGCACTAACAATCACATACAAAATTTACTAATAATCGCAAACAAATTTCACTAATAATCGCATACAAAATTAATTAACAATCACATACAAAATTCACTAACAGTCATATTACAAAATTCACTATCTATAATCACATACACTATTCACTAACAATCACATACAAAATTCACTAACAATCACATTTAAAAGATCACTAACAATTGCATACTAAATTCACAATCTAACATTCACATACTAATTCACTATCTATCTCAATTTATTTTCAATAACATTCAGTAACGCCTTTATAACAAATGTGAGAAATGGATTTCCACACTTGTCACCTTGTAGATTTACCGACCATTTCTTTTTTCATTAGCAGTTCTTTAGAGATAGTGGCATCAGTGCTATACATCTGTCCTAACCTAGCCTACAATCGCTTGATCAGAGTAATAAATCTGTCATGAGAGGGGTCTACAATCACTGGAGTGGTCAATATCTAATTCTCTAGTACGCAGACACTATCAGATCGTCATCGACATATGTCTGATCAGTATACCCAGATGTGCGGGACACATCACGACCGCCATTGTCTGTGCGTCACATGTTTGATTGTGCCTGAGTCACGACGTCACGGGCACTGCGAAAGCAAAGACTGGAATTTCCAAAAACTAAAACTACAAGAAACTAAGAAATAATTAATTTATTCTAAGTTCCTGTAAAATGTATTCTGGTTAAAAAAGTAAAGATTGCTTAATATATAAATAGTAGTTTCTTTCTTGGTGGTGATTCTAATGGTGTAAATGTACTTTTGATAAATAAATGAATGTTTCATGAAACTGCAAACTGCGTTCCAGCATACTAAGATATTAGGTAAAGGTAAAGATAAAAGTTACAATAATAGCATATCTTTTTGCAACTATACTTCAGTGAATGCACTACTTGTTAAGTTACAATAATAGCATATCTTTTTGCAACTATACTTCAGTGAATGCACTACTTGTTAAGTTACAATAATAGCATATCTTTTTTGCAACTATACTTCAGTGAATGCACTACTTGTTAAGTTACAATAATAGCATATCTTTCTGCAACTGTACTTCAGTGAATGCACTACTTGTTAAGTTACAATAATAGCATATCTTTCTGCAGCTGTACTTCAGTGAATGCACTACTTGTTAAGTTACTACACTTTATAATATTCTGAGTAAATCTACATCTGCGTAATAGAAAACAAAACAGATCTGGAAGATGTATTTCATTTTAAAATATAAATAATTGGCACGTACATGGTTGGTCATCAGTTCCCGATAGGCTAATCTACTACTAGACTAACCAGTGTAAGCACTAATTGTTCAGTTGCTAATTAGAAGTTGATTGATTTAATGGAGCGAAAAATGACTAGAATTTGGCAACTCAGAATCCGGGGGGATGGGGGGGGGGAAAGTTGCAAGTGCACCCCTTTGCACCCCCCGCCCCTGCGGGCGCCCATGGAGATACCCCTTTTCTTTTCCCCCTTCCCCCCTCCAATGTATCAACTTGTCCAGATAAGTGATCGGATCAAAATTGAGAAAGATAAACACATAAAATGGCGCTAAAAATAAAATATTATTATTCGCACGAATTTGTTGGTGTTGGTCTATTACAAATTTAATGACATGACTGATCCAAATTAATTCATACAATTTCACTTCGTATTTTTGATTTTTTTTAGCGGCCCACGAAAGGTGAAAAGACGCTTTTATTTTTGTTTGGTTTGTCCGCCCGTCCCGTTTAGATCTCGTAAACTAAAAAATATAGTGAAAATCCGACATCATGATATTTTAGACTATTCAAAGTTCTGATGCAACGGCTACTCTTTTCTTTTCTGAAAGCGAAAAATCTATTTTCTTAAATCAAGTATGCAAGCATATTTTTTTCATAAGAATACACCATTCTTATTCACTATTAAATTTACCAAAGTTTTAATTTATTTATGCTAATGGTAACAATTTTTTGTCAAAAAATTTTTTTATATCTTTTTTATTTTTTATTTATTGCTAATTTACATAACTTCTATCATACTAAATACTACATTTACAAAAAAAAATTTTTACTTTTTTTTTAAATCGAGAAATGTATCATAGTAGGCCTATGCATAAAAGTGGAACATAATTGAAAACAACAATTAATAACTTTTTTTCATATATTAACAAGTGAACTCGGAGAGTACCAAACATCTCAGAAAACTCATAACTAAAGGAATATTTTTTTTTTTTTTTTTTTTGCGGGAAAATATTTTTCTTGAAGCTTTGAATAAGAGATTGACCTTTACATAGGCTAATTAGATAATCATTATAAGACATCAGGTAGGCCAGGTTCACATGTAACGTCACATTCACTTTCACCTATCCTTTGGTCTGCTGGACCGTTGGGGCATCACACAAGATCTGTCAACCTACATTCTCCATTCTGTCATTTTCCTTTAATAGAACTTCATTTTGATATTGTTTCTGAAAATATTGAAACCTGCCTTTGTAACCTGCCTGGTTGGACCACTTCCGGGGCCGATTTAGAGTTAGATTTTCTACACAAACTACCTTAGTAACCTTCTTTAAAGTATTTTGTTGTTCTTGTTTTAGTTGTTTT
>JADKLZ010000003.1:17931978-17948790 GCA_021533235.1 Biomphalaria straminea
AATGATGTATGTCTGTCTATATGGTAGTGACCTGCTTATACTAATGACTTATGTCTATATGGTAGTAACCTGTTTATACTATTGACGTATGTCTATATGGTAGTGACCTGTTTATACTAATGACTTATGTCTATATAGTGGTGACATGAATATAAGTAGGATGTATGTACGTATGGTAGTGACACATATAATATATATATATATATACGTATCTTAGAGACATGTATGTACGTATGTTAGAGACATGTGTTTTCTAAATCCATTAATTTACATACAAAGTTCGTTTAAATGGAGATAGAGGAAAGCTTCAGCTTATCTCTCCCCAACCAGTAATTAATTTTTTTTAAAGTATTTTTATTGTTTATTCCTTTTCTTTTTTTTAAATAAATAAATAATTTTAGGCGACCATAGTAACTTGAATCCTTAAATCCCCAGTCAATTTATATCTGTCCTTTGAAGCATAGACGCGTCATTCTTTTACACAAAGGACTGTCACTGTAGCTACAATTTGGAAGCCAATTTAAGAAAATAAAGTAATGTTCCCCATGCGATTTATATGGTAGGTGATGTCATCTGATTCTGTGACCCACTGTAAACAAGGGTATTATGTGGCCAGCATAACGAACAACCGTCTTTTACTTTTCCACAACAAATGTCAGGTACCCAAAAGTGATAAATGCACTTAGAAGCGCCATAAAGATCCCGAAATTTAAAAAATCCTAGTTTTCACCAGGATTCGACCCAGGGATCTTCCAGTTCGGAAACCAAGAGCCTTACCGGTCAGCCCTAACAAAATAGCGCAGACAAAATAATACCGACAATTATAGCGCGAACCAAATAGCGCCGACTAAATAGAGCGAACCAATTTGCGCCGACTTAACAGAGTGAAGATAATAGCGCCGACTAATTAGAGCAGAGTTTATTTTCCATCATTTTGCAAGAAATAATTTAGATATCGTAAAATATGAATAGAGCTGATTTTCCTAATTCAATGTTATAATTATTTTTCAGACATTTATCTGGGAACACTTGAGACGTCTTTAGATATCTTAATCTAATTTATAAAAGGAAAACAAAGGCGTATGTATGTATGTTTGTATGTATGCATGTATGTATGTTCCCGTATAGAAATCAAAACCGTTTCACCGATCTTGACAAAACTTGACAGAAATGTTCCTTGGGTACTAACTTAGACCTGTGTGTATGAATTGTAGCCCTAAAATAAACTTAAAACACTAAAAAAAAAAAATAAAGTTGCCCAAATCTATTACAGCTATACTATTTTATGGATCTAGGCTTTGTTTACAAATGTTGACATAAGAAAAGATCGAAAGGATTTAGATCTAGATCTAATTTTAAGAAATACACTTTGCACTTACAGATTTTTACTTTGACGAATGAAAATAGAAAATATAGTCTAATCATTTAATTATTTAACAAAATGAAGCTTCGAATTTGTGTTTCAAAAGGATTTTTACATAAATTCGTTCTTTGTATCTGCGAATATAAAAATCCTGTTGAACATACTTTCATTAGACATTACCATAGTCCAGGGGTGGGCAACTTACGAACCGCGGGACACATGCGGCCCCCCGAAGTGTTTTCTGCGGCCCGGAAAGCCTAAATAAATCATTATAAATATCTTCAGAAATTATTGAAACTTTTGATTCTTATCACTTGTAATGAAGAGGCTAAAGAAACATTGTCTCTAAACGTCTTTCTAAAGAGTTTTATAAAAGAAAAAAACGAAGATTATATTTAATAGCAATACTATATACATTCAGTAAAAGACATAAGCACCGTCCAATATTTATTCAATGCTACGGAGAACTGTGTTGAAAGAGTTGGGTTGGCTTGTGAATTTAGCTTGTTTGGTGTCTAGGGGATGATTATTTTTGAGTATATCACACACTGACCCATCAGCAGACAAATCGGGAGCAGACACGCAACTAGACAAGCAATTAAGAGAGATACAAATGATAAAAGTATAAAGAATATTTATTTACATAAATATTTACATAAAATAATAAAAGGGGGAGGGTTTGTATCTAACTCTAAACAATGCTATATTTGATCATCACTTATGCACGTAATGAGAGAATATGTCACTTTGTCCTTGGTACTTAGCTCTTTCTGTCTTGGATGAATCGTAGTTGTCTGTATCCTGTCTTGAAGTGGCGTGTCTAGCGGATAGAGGGACGCCGATGATATAGTCCTTGTGGAGGTTCAGTCCAAAAGTTCCAATATCTGTAGTGGGCACAGTAAGGCGGGTGGCCGGTTACCGTGGGCACAAGTGTACTGCGGGCAGAGCGGATCTGCCGTGGGCAGCGTAGGGCAGGATGAGTCCAGTGAGTTGGCGGAGCTATGACGTCTCGCACAGAGCGGATCTATAGGGACGTCGTACCTAAGAGGATGACAGGCGGACTGTCAAATAGGCAGGCTTGAGCCGATAGCGCCAAGTGGACGATGAGTAGTGACTTTCAGCGCTGAAAAGCACTTAATAGTACGTGATACTCGTAGTGGATCCAAGTGAGCAGGCGATACTGATTAGTACCAAATAGGCGAGTGGGCAGATCCTAGTAGGTAGCAAATAGGCTAGTAGGCAGGTCCTAGTAGGTAGTAAATAGGCAAGTAGGCAGACACCTGAGGGAGGCTGCGGATAAATAAGGACAAGTTAGGACATGTCTCTCATGCATCTTGTCGATGCCCTCGACTGAGGTGCATACGTCAGATTGATAAAATTGCATTAGTGCACAATGGGAGAAATGATGACAAATGGGATCGGAAAATAGAGGGCTGATAGTAATCATAAAATGTACATAAGAGGGGAAAAGGTAATATATATGTACATAAAAGGGGAAATAAGAATCTTAATAAAATACAAATACAAAAGAGGGGGGAGAAGAGGGGAGAATTGGAGGCTGGTGGTCAATGACCGTGACGCTATTGTCCAAACACGGCCGGGGCCATGACGTGAACAATGATTGTCCGTTCAAGGGGAGGGAACAACTCTTGCAAAAGCAAAATGATTAAAATGAGAGATGTTTCTGATATCTCTTCTAAAATTATCAAAGCGATCAGCCGAGATAAAGAAATTAAACTAAGATGTACATTAATGTACAAGGTTGCGTCAATTGTCAATTGAGCAACGTGGCAATAATATTGCCGACATGGGTAAACGAAATATATAAATATATACATATGCAATGTTTAAGTTTCCTACTTACGACAGTGAGAAATACACAATGCACAAATTAAATATAAATGAACTAAATAAAATACACATAATAGTATCCAGAATGAAATATACACAAGCTAGATAAAATGGAACTTGTGACTAAGTTCGGCGTAATTAACTCACCAACAAATATTCCTCTAGGAGAATTAACAAATGAAGTAGTCCAGGCTCATGTGGCAAGTGCCAGCGGGAGAGTGAAATGAAAATGAGCTAGTGTCTACTTGGAAATAGATTAGCTTATAAAGGTCAGAGGTGAGAGCGGATACAGGAAATGTGACAAGATAGGGATTGTCTCTCACGTGGTCGGCTCGAGCCGAATATTTCACATATTGGAAAGAGGCCTGAGATGTGCGGACACACCTTGGAGGGTCGATAGACGTGTGGCGTCGAATGATCTCTTTGATCGAGGAGAGAGAGACACGTGTTGAGGCGGGAGGAGTAATACATTACATTCCTGCCCATATGGTATCAACTGAGAGGGATGGGCATCCGGCCCTCAAGGCGATTGCCTGTTTGATCTCTTCCCCGGTCAAAGGGAGATAAGCGAGGAGTGGCGACAGTCATGGTCCATGCGCTAGACTTTGTTTAGCGTAAATAGGAACTAGGTGCGGTTTTGCGAAGAGAAAGGGGCATAGAAAGGGGGAAATAATTAAAATAAAATAAATAAATAAAGATAAATAATAATTAATGCTGTGATAAAAGTGAGCGAATCTGACAGCGAGTTTTTGACTTGTCACACTAGATATAACTAATATTTAACATGGCTGAATCTAAATATAAAATAGACGGTGGTGTTAATTTTCCTTTTATTTTCTTCTTTTCTCGTCGAACTTATATTACCTATGTGTCTTTTATTTAACATTTTATGTAATGACACACCATGAAACCACCTAAGCTGGAGGATCGTCGGAGACAAAGCCACCCTGATAAGATTTGAAAAACTATTGAACACTCCATGATAAAGTTGAGAAAAGATCTACAATTGACAAAATATTTGCTTTTCAAATTTTAAGGAAAATATAATGGTTTGCTGTGTCTTAAAATATCTTGCAAAATTATGAAAATGACATACAGTTAGCGAAAAAAAATGAATGATTTAGCCAGCCGATGAAGTTTTTAAAACTATTTTGTACACAAACCTGCATCTGATATTTGCTAAGAATTCTTCTAAGGAACAAATAGTTCAAAGGTCTATATATGAACCGAGTTGTGCCTGTCATGAGACATTTTCTTGGGCACATGTTCGTTTGTTTATGGATAAAGAAATTCACGACAAAATTTCGTTTTGTGAAAACTGATAATTGACAATAAAGTCGAACACATTTGATGTTTTGAAGGAAACGTTCGCAGAAAAAGCAAACCCTGTAACTATTATATCAGTAGCAACAAATGGAGCAGAAGTAGATCTTGATTGCAGGAATATCTTCAATTTGTTATCAACGCAGTTATGAGAAACTACATACGCAATTACTTGCTCAAATGTGAAGATAAAATGACAAGAACATTCATCAGTTGAATTACAAAGCACCAGGAGAGGACCAAAGTACAGCAGAACTAATTCTCAGCACAAAGGAGTGCATGATGTATGTGTGAACAATTGTTATATTTAACTATATTACTATATTTGCATAGTGTAGTTTTGTCTAGCTATAACTTTAACAAAAAGAAATGTAGACTGCACAGCGTTAAGTATTTGAAATTGAACTTCATTACTTCCTTGTCAAACAAGAGAGTGTTAATGTGCCATTTTTTTATGATGCAGTGCTCTTATTTCTTCTCTGTGGTTCTCATAGAGCTCATTAGTTATAGTGATCTTAATTTTTAAATTATGGGTCATTCAATAAGTATTCCAGCTCCTTTGTTTGTTGTGGCTATCTGAGAACAATCCATGAAAACTCTGTTAGGGCAATGGTATTGTAGAAGAGTTCACTAAATTCTTTAGCTCTGTTGGAATATAGCTAAATATTTCTTTCTTCTAATGTAAGTCTTTGCAAACAACATATTTCTGCAAACAATATATTTCTCTATACAGCTGGCCGAGTCAACCCTGTCTGGTAATGATGTATTTTTTTTATTCAAATTATTATGGCTCAAGAAATCCACGAAACAGCTCCTTGTGAAACCTTTTACTAAATAACAAATCTCTATGAAAAATAATACCCGTAGCAATGGAAGTCGAGCTTGCAAACCTTTAAAGACAAAAAGTTTCAAATGTGTTTAGTGATAGTAAACGATACATATACATAATGGGTTTAAATTTCAATTTCGTTAATAAATTTATTGTAAAAAAAATTAATTAAACTTAAAAAGTAGTTTTAAATGACTTTTTCACTTCTCATGTCACTGGTTGAAAATTATTTAAACAAGATGTGTAATTTGAAATTCATGAATTTTCAAAAATTCAATATAACTTAAACGGGGGGGGGGTCCACGGAAAACCAGAAAACATGTCAAGGGGTCCACGAGACAAAAAAGTTTGGGAACCACTGGGCTACAGGAACCATGTCTTAAAATTACAGATAAGGAATAGTAAAGCTTGTACTCAATGTTATTGTTCGAAGTACACTAGGTCTTTTATAAATTGCAAAATTTTAGTGTTTTTTTTATTTTGTATATTCTTATTTTATTCGGGGCCACCAAATTGACTTCGTCTATGGCCTCCAATTATCCAAGGCCGGTCCCGACTGGCAGTTCCGAAAAGTATGTGAAGATTTGGAAATAAAACATTCTGATGTTCGGTAACACAGTTGTATTCACCAATCATTAGATCAATATGGAATCTAAAGGAAGAAATTGTTAGGCTCCTTGATGGACATTAACTATGACCCTTTCCTAAAATGTCTAATGAAGAGTTGAAGACAGACTTCATGTTTATCATCGGAAGCATTCTAATTTGTTGGTTGCACATAACATGAATGTGCATCCTAAATCTTTTCATATATATATATATGAAATGGCGAGGTCATAACAGTATAAATAAATACTACATTTTGAAATTATTCATTTTACCTTATTATGATTTTTTTTATGTTTATCTAAAGTGTTTCCTGCAAAATGACTGAAAAATTACGATAACATTAAACCCAAAAAAAAATTTGGCTCTATTCTTATTTTACGAAATCAAAAGTATTTCTTTCAAAATAACTAGAATATATTTTTTCTGCGCTATTTTGTCGGCGCTATTTCGTCCGCGCTATTTTGTCCGCGCTATTTTGTCCGCGCTATTTTGACGGGGTACCCAGATTTACACACACAAACACAACTTTCACAAAGTCAATTGTAAGCAATGTCACATAGAAATTCCATCAGTTGCTTGTTTCCGTACATTGTTAATATAGCTGTAAGATGTCTGACTAGTCGAAGGCTATTTGTCTTGCTTGCAGCTTTACTTCGTTCTTTAGCATTGTACCTTAGAATCTTGTTCTCAGCGCTCTCTGTTCTCTGAGGAAGTGAGAGATTTACTTGTATACTTTGGGATTGTTGTTGTGCTGACTACATGACAACCCTGTGAACTGTTGGCCAATAAAAAGATAACCTTTAAATCATCAGCAAGGCAAGGTCTGAAGGAGTAACATTTAAAATTAATGTAACAGATGACCCATAGGTGAAGCATTCGTGGAGCATGTAAGTGTGTTTTGTAACAAACGACTTAATATTTGCCAAGTTTACTTTTTGGTTACTAGTATAACAGAACTATTTTTAATCATTAGAGTATTTATACGTTCTTGTATGTATGTATTTTTTCTCTTACAGTTCAAATGAATCAATCCAACTTCCCTAAGGATCAAGGCACTTTTGTAACACCTTTTGATATCAGCGTTAAAGTCTTTTTTACAGGACTCGCAGTTTTAAGCGCCGGAATCGGGAATATTCTTTGTATATTTGGAATCGTAGGTAATATACTCAATATCATTATACTCTCCAAACATGAGATGAGAGAAACTACTAACATAGTATTGTTGGCTCTGTCAATATGTGATTTAATTTATTCAGTTACACAAATATTCTTTCTTTTGTCTTTCAACCCCATTCATACGGTGGATGAAATAGCGAAGTCATTTCTGGATGCCTTCTACTTTGTGATATTAGACACAGTGAATAACATCTCAGTATCAACAAGTGTACATCTATTAACTTTAGTGTCTCTTGAAAGAATGATAGCTGTGTGTTTTCCATTTCAAGCTTCAAATATTATTACAAAGTTTCGCATTATTGCATGTATATTTGGTTTGATTCTTTACAATTTAATTATCCAGTCACCTTGTTTTTACACGTATGAATTTGTTATTGAATTATATAAAAACAAAAGCGTTATATTTTTTGTGGATACACTCTACTATAGAGAAAACGGTTATTGGATGTATAACTATAGTTTGATTAGTACTTTATTGTGTGGTGTGTGTATACCAATCGTATTGATTTCATTAAGTACATTGGCAACACTTTATAAACTTTCCATGACCTCAAAAACTCAAGTCTCCCTGTCCTCAAAAAATGCAGGCAATAAACGAAAGAAAGAATTGGGCTCAGTCCGAACTGTTTTAATTATATGTATTCTTGTGTTGGTGGTTGATTTGATTCCACTGTGTGTGTATCAATTTGTTTTTATAGCATTTAGCTATAGGATACCTCCTCGATTGCATATTCTGATTTATATAATTGTCAATGTTCTATTTCAAGTCAACTCTTCTTTCAATTTTATTATTTATGTCACCAGTAGCCCAAAGTTTAAAAAGACTTTTACCTGGATGTTTAGAACGAAAACAGGCAGTTCATCTCAATGATATTTTATTCATTATATCTAGTATTTAAAAAAAACAAGCAGTTCTTGTCATTGACATTGTGTTCTATACTTTTAATGGCTTTCCATTCATTTCTGTTTTATTTATATGTACTACATTTTGTGTGAATAAACGTATGAAAAATAAACAAGTGAAAATGAGTTCATTATTCTATTACACTTAAGCTGAACATTGAATGTAAGGTGCGTGTGTTTATATATACTGTCCTTCACTGTGGTATAATAGCTTGCTCAGGCCTGGACAGCCTCCACCACGGGGAAGTGCGGTCAGTGCATCTGGTGTGCCCGAAGACTCCACGGGCTTTTTAAATTATAACCAGAACATGATGAAAATGTACAGACTTACTTAGTGGGTGGATTTTGCCCTCCCTGGTGGGCCAAGGAGTCTGCAATAGTCTTGCCAGTCACATCTATATGACTCGTTACCCACTGCATTATTACAGGGGTACCATAGCGTTGTTCTATGTTGTGTGAAGCAATGATGACTGTGTCGATATTGGGGGTCCATGGTCCAGAGCTTTACAAAGCCTGTAATACAGATTTTGAATCAGTGACCACAGCAATCTGTGTTGCCCTCAAATGTCTCTCGCAGAGTCAAATGACTTTTATGGCTTCACAGACTGCCACGGTCTCCGCATGAAAACTGCAAACACTACCACATGGCCCAAAGATTTTGACTGAGTAAGAGCCTAGAAAGTCGATGTAGGCTCCATAGCCTGCTCTTCCAGAATCTATCGATGCCGACCCATTTGTGCATGCAAATTAGCACTGGGCTTGAAGGTATTAATGGTCTCCAGTGCTAGAATTTGAAGGTCTTTAGATGACGCGGATGTAGATCTACTAATGCAGGCGCGTAGCTTGGGGTTTGGGGGCCCGGGTGGGGGATCGACCTCTTTGGGGGCCCCTTGCATTTTCACATTCGACATATGACATAATGACATAATGTACGCAAAAAAATATATAAGCCCAAGATCTAATTGGTTCAGTATATTAGTAAACTTAACAAAAAAATAATAATTATTAAGACTCTTTAAATAATTAATGCCGTTGTTTATTAGCTAAATAATGCACTAGTGACAAATCTCAATTCAAATCGCTTCACTTCGTGCATTCTATGCAGCAAAGACATCTATGACATCATCTACATCTATACTTTATAGTATTTATGACTTCACTGAGATTAAAGCCATGATAAACCTTTCTTGCGTCATTGTGCTCCTGGGATAGTTTTTGATAAACTTGAGCTTTGAGAATGACGCAAAGAAAGTGGCCTGAGTTAGCGGTATTCGGAGGAGGTTGCAAGGTTTGAGCACACGTAATTACCATATGAAGCCTGTTTCCGCAATATGTCTATTGTAAATTGTATTACTGGTTTGTTGATGAAAACTGCTCGTACATCAATTACATCATTGAACACGCAATTTGCCATTTTTCATCATACCAACAGGAAAAAGTAACACAGTTTGTCATAAGCGTGTCATCATCCAACAGGTGTCTTGGTTCAAGAAGAAACCCAAAGGTATCCATTGTTTTTCAGCCTTTGTAATCTTTCCTTCTTCCCCATATGAAATCTGTCCAGCAATTATGTCGCAAAACTTTTGAATTGCAGTTCTATTGACAGTCCTACATTAGAACTCAACTTCCTTTAAAGTATTTTCTTTCTTCTGGTTGGTAGGATTACAGGGAATCCATAGTATTCACTACCTTCTTTTGCTTCTTCGTTGGATTGGGTGATCAGGTTAATCCGTTTCTCATCATTTCGCAGAAAGCTTGAATTGGTTTCAATATATTTATTGTTTATGTTTTGTGCGAAAGCAAAAAAATCCTTCACCAATATGGCAAAAAGTTTCTATATATTGCTATGCTCGAGTATAGAAATACTCCGATTAGAATCACAACTGCTGATGAGTAGAAGACTCAGAGACATCATTCCAACTAATCCCAAACTATTGAAACCATTGGTAACCGAAAATTCAGAGACATTAC
This sequence comes from Biomphalaria straminea, assembly GCA_021533235.1. Lineage (NCBI taxonomy): Eukaryota > Metazoa > Mollusca > Gastropoda > Planorbidae > Biomphalaria > Biomphalaria straminea. The sequence goes on from JADKLZ010000003.1 coordinate 17,942,004, forward strand.
TCAACGAACGACAGATGAAAAGCAAAGTGAACTACGATGCAAAAGCAAGACTACCCAAAGATTACCCTGTCGGAGAGAAAGTGAGATTTTGTCTAGGACAAACATGGCAGAAAGCAGTAGTCATAAAAAAACATTACTCACCAAGATCTTACATCATAAATAAACGATGGGAAAACAAACAGAAGAAATCAACGCTTTTTGAACAAGAGTTTCGATGAAGATATCTCTGGGTACTATGATACCGACGAAGGCAACGAACAGTAAACTGTTAGAACAAACGAAACAGAGAGTCATAGACCAACGTCTAGAGAACCTTTTGTGTCAATCAAGACAACCAGAAGTGGTTGAATTATTAAAGTTTCTAGTAGACATCAGTCTTAAGAACTTTAAAAGGAAAGATGTGATAATAATTTCAAAAGGAAGGATATCTGGGGGTTAATTTGAAAAAAAAAGGTGAACAATTCATGTACAATTCCAAAAAGGTGACAATTGTTTGATCTATCTCAACAGAATGAAAAGCTGCCAGGTTGAGAAAGTGATTATCACAGTTCAGAAATATTGCTTTTGGATTTATGCCTAACAGGCGTATCCGCAGGCCAGACCTAGTCCTGGCTAGTAGCGGCTTTAGAGGGTGGCAAGAGATCTCTTTTGAAAGTAAAATAAATCGGCAACAAATCTATTAAAGATTTGCATTTTAAAATGTAAAACTAACTTTAACTTTTCTCTTTCGGAAAAATATTTTAAAACGTACTGGTACTTGACACTATTTGTCAATCAAATATAATAATTTATGTATTTACAAACAAATTTCGGACACCCGTTTGGGCCCCCCCTAAGTGGGGGATGGGGGGATTTTGAAAAGCTCCCCCCCCCTTCCCCTCCCTACGCTACGCCACTGTACTAATGACATTAATTTATGGGATGTTAGATGTTTCGAAGTTAATTCAAAATAAACTTTTGAGTTTCTGTCTGCATAAATGAAAAACCAACTCGGTTCACATAATCTCAAGAACATAAACAGCTAAGAAAACGGAAGAAATAGTTAAAAACAAACAAAAGTTGCCAACACATGTCACCGAAAACATAAATACATATATAAGAAACTCAAGAATGTACAAGAAAAAATAATCTGAATATAATAAAAACTACACAATGTCCTCGTTTTAAGAAAAAAGATTATAATCTCTTATTTGTGTCTGTTGTTTTTTTACACATTTGTAACGATTTTTAGACGGGCTGGATAAACAACACGTGGCGGGCCAAATATGGCCCGCGGGTCGTGTTTTAGGCATCCTTGGATTACTTCATTGCTATGAATACAACAAAACCGTTTTTGGATGCAGGGGTTTTAAAAAAAATAAGAATACATAATTCAACGTTTTCACTAGTGCTGTTTTGATGAATAATTTTCATTTGTTTAGGCCGCGATTGATTTACGACACACAGACAATCTTTCTTGTCTTACAACAAGGGAAGTTATTTTTCTTATTTTATTACAAAAATAAAATTACGCTGATTATTTCCCTTCGTATCAATTAGTGTCGACTTTTAGATCAATAATAATGATACATGTATTAAGATGAATACATGTAAGAAAAAGTGCTTTAAAAGAGTTACTAAAATTTATATATATATATATATATATATATATATATATATATTATATATATATTTATATACTCATATGTTAAAGGGGCGGGAGAAGTGATGTCATAATGAGATTCCAATAAAAAAACTACCGTACTTTCGCACATATAACCCGCGGTTTATGCATGTTTTACAAACGAATGGTAAATGTGTGGCAATACAAAAGAATAGGATAAACAAATTTTTTTTTACTCAGAAAAATTGCATAAGATAAACTATCGACGTATCGGTGTGTCATTTCACCACGTATAGTTTGTTGTGTTGATATGTATATAGGAAAGCTTCATGAATGAAAAAGAAAACTCAAGAACGCAAATAGTACGATGCAGCAGAGAAAGTTCCACTAACCATTTGTGACAAGTAAGTAAGAAATTACTAATTTGCCGAATTCAGTGATGTCAGGACGAAAAGACAACAAAGCATTCATTGCATTCACAATAAATTACCAGTCTCACTAATGTCACAGTCCTTGCTACAGATAGCCATCGAGACTTCTATCCTATTCACTGTCCTCGTCCTATAAGTGAAGCATGTCAGCAGCTGCAGTTGAGTCATAAATAGACTCTTCACTTATCTTATCTTATATAATACAGATGTTACTTCAGATGATTACGTCCTACACGTCATGCAAATTAACCAGTGACTTCAATTTCTGCCCAGTCTCTGGTTTTCCTGGCTAGCTCAGGCAACCCATTCCATGCTCTAATGGCACTAGGGAAGAAAGAGCTTTTGTATAGATTTGTCCTAGCATATAATAGAGTGGTCATATCTTTGTGTCTTTCTGAACATTTTATTAAGTTTTGTTTTTGTATTTGAAGATTATGGTTCAGTGTTTTGTGCATAATTGCTACTTTACTCTTGAGTCTTCTATCCTGAAGGCTTTCTAAATTTTGTGATTTTACTAAAGGTGTTACTCTAGTGAAATGTGAATATTCGTTTGTTATGAATCTCACTGCTCTATTTTGTGTCTGTTCTAGTTTCTTAATGTTTTCCAGAGTTGCGGGGTCCCAAACAGAGGATGCATATTCTATTATTGGCCTAACCAAGGTTAAATAACATTTTAGTTTTAAGTTCTTATTTGATTTATAGTAATTTCTTTTAATAAGCCCTAATGCTTTGTTTGATTTTTTTATAGTTTCATCAGCATCTGGATTCCATGACAGTTTTTCATTTATTATAACACCTAGGTATTTTTCGTTTTTAGTCTGTGTTACTGGTTTACCATGAATAAGATAAGTGGAATTAATTTGTTTTAGTTTTTTTTGTTACTCTAAATAGCTGAAACTTTTTCTGGGTGGAAAGACATGCTCCAATACGATTCCCATTTCTGTAATTCATCTAATTCTCTTTGTAAAATTTCTGTATCTTTTTTTGTTTTTATTATCCTATATATTATGCAATCGACTGCAATCGTCCATTCACATACGGGATATTAAGGTTTCGGTTTGAACGATTTGGATTTTACTTATTTTGCAAATTGTTTGGGATATAAGCGTGTATATATTGAAATAATTGCATCAATAATTTTGAATCAATCACTTAGACACGTAGTAAATAAATGTTATTAGATCTGTAGAGTTCTAGACTAACAATGATAAACTTGAGCAGGTGTAAATAATTGTATTAATGTTATTAATTAGCACATCCTTTATTCTTAATGTGCGCTATGGTCCAATCACTTTGTGGGTCAGTTTAAGGGTAAGGTCTATCTGGGAAAAGGTTTTCATGCTGCCTTTTCAAAAGATGATACATGCATAGTAAGCATATATCAGACGTCAGCAATAGACAGTAATGAATTAAATGTGACAAAACATAAGGGACTGCTGCGACCAAGGCTCACACCAGTGACACTGGAAACGCCTAGCAGCAACGCACTGCATGCAAATTTAACCTCTAGACTCAGGGGCGTAGCTAGAAAATTTCCATCGTTTCGGGCCCGGGTGGACTGACCTCTTTGGGGGCCCTGCATTTTGCGTGGGGGCCCTGCATTTTGCGTAATACTTAATTTTTAATGTAAAAAACACTCATTTGGGGCCCCTCTCAAGTCGGGGCCCGGGGGGATTTTCAAATTCTCCCCCCTCCCTAGCTACGCCACTGTCTAGACTCTAGACCATAGGAATGTCTAAAAGAAAGTAACATTTTCTTTTTATTTAGACTGATTCGCCCCTTATGTACTTACATCTATTGCTGCTGTTCATAGGTGGCTACTAAGAAAATAAATTCGTTTTGTATTTCCTTAATTTTAATGCATAAAAAAATAAAACTAAATCGACGTTAAGATAGTACATTAGCTTATCAGAAGATGTATTTCAACATTCAAAGCAAGCTACAATGACATCTAAACATGTTCATCATGAATCAAGTTGGACTTTAGCCTCCGTTTTTTTTTCGGGTACAGACTGGAACAGAGCTCATCACAAGACAATGTACATGGCGGTAGGATCCTGATTATGTTACAAATAAAAACATGTTCTATTAGCGAAGTAAATGTAATTAAGTGATTGAGCTCATCCTCTTTACTTATATAGGCTCAAGACAACCACAAACTTTCTTTGGATTATTTTTTAATGAGCATCGAACGGCGAAAAGGATTATGAGCCTAACTTAAATGTTATCAAAATTATGTTCATTAAATCTTTGGAAATATTCGTTGAGAATTACACTTCGCACAATGAACACTATCCAGATACGCAGACGTCTGCAAATGACAACAATAAAAATAACCAAAATGTCTTTGCTTTTATGCATGAAAAAGATCACCATCCTTACACAATAACTAGTATAAATAAATGTTCTGTTTCAGGATTATTTTGTATACAAAACAGAGTCTATATTTCATAAGAAACCAATCTTATCATAAGCTGATTTAAAATGATTTAAAACAGACGAAAGAAAACGGGTCAGTAGAATTAGGTTGTATTGAATGGATGATCTGCTGTTTAAGTTTTCTTAAATTGCTGAACTGGAATACTGTTATCATTTCTTAGGAGAAAATAGTTGTAAAATACAATTTAAGTGCATAAGAATGTACGTCTATCTATTTCTATCTATCTATCTATCTATCTGTCTGTCTATCTATCTGTCTGTCTGTATGTCTATCTATACATCTATCTATTCAATGCTAGTATAGATAATGTAAGAAAGTGCATCAGTAGCGCTGAACACAACATAGTAAAAAAGAAATGTTAATGTTCTGTGGTGTTGTTTGTTTAGACTAAATTGAACTGTCAATAAAACAGAGCACAGACTGAAAACGACTTATTTCTTTAGCTATGTTATAGATGAATAGATCGTATTCACAGTTTAATTCCTCACTTATTCAAAGTTTAACAAAAAAAAATTTTAGTAACAAACATTATCATTGGGATAATGTACCCATTTAATTTTTTTCTCTAATAAAGACATTAATAAATTGTAAACCTTACCTCTGTCGGTAGTTTGTCCTTGAAGACAACATTTATAAGTAATTATCTCAACACAAATGTATAATTGATAGTAAATAATTTCTGCTAATACTATTTTTTCTTGCTTACTAATGACATGATAATTATGTTGTGCTTCTCTATACTTAGTTAAATGTTAGCCTGATTTTGAGTTGAACTGTGGGTTAGCAAAATAACAATGTTATTTGGTAAGGGATCAATACCCATGGAGACATCCAGAACTTTAGAGAATAATTAGACAATAATTAAACAAGATTAGATTCAAAATTGATAGGCACTGAAAAGTTATAAATATATTAATATATACAATTTAGGCCTAGATAAGTTCGATAGCCTTTCACATTTAAGAAGAAAGATTGTTTAAATGTTTAGCTGTCAAAGCTTAAGAAATACACAAAGCTACAATGTATAGCGGGGACACATAAGAACGATATCTATGTATGTGGAAAGCGGTCGAAAGTCTATGATTCACCTTATTTTTTATTATTGTATACATAGGCGATTCAACCAAACCAAGGGGCAGATTTTGTCACACTTTTAGCTAAATAGGTGTGTATTTCGTTTGTATTTATAATGTATTACTTCTCTACCTGTTGCCATCTACCCGAGAATCGATACACTGTTAGAGTTTTCCTAACATAGTAGAATTTGTAAAGTGAAGTTATTATTGATATGGGATACAATACGATCATTAATATACTCGTTTGTGTTTCTGTGTGCTAAATGTAACATAATAAATGGCTAATTATAACAATGTTTTTAACACTCTTGTATTATTTTAGAAAATCACATATAGTTAAGCATATAACAAGGCTTGTCTTCCAGTCCAAAGATTAGTGAGGAATACAGTATTTCCCGTGGATGTGCAGCCCCAGCTATGACCTACATATTTTGCAGTTAAGCATATAATAACAATTAAAAACATAAGGCATTCTATAGAATACCTAGTCACAGTCTACTGAATACCTTATCCCAGTCTACAGAGTATCTAGTCCTAATCCACAGAAAAGCTAGTCCTAATCTTCAGAATACCTAGTCACAATGAGTCAATCTACAGAATAATTTACAAATACATAGACCCAGTCTATAAAATAAGTGCTTCTGGTAAAGTATAAAATGTCGGTTTAGATTAGAATCAATTTGGTCGTGTTGTTGAAAGTGTATTGTTCGTTTTAAACTAGATGTCTGTTTTTGCGGTGTACCACTTTTTTAGCGGCCCCCGAAAGGGGAAAAGACGCTATTAGTTTTGTGTGGCCTGTCTGTCCGTCTGTCTGTCTGTCTGTCTGTCCGTCTGTCTGTCTGTCTGTCTGTCTGTCCGTCCGTCCCGTTTAGTGCTCAGAAAGTAGAAGAGATAATGAAAATCTGACATCACGATAATATAGATCATTCATAGTTCTGATGCAACGGCTACTTTTTTTTTTTTCTAAAAGCTCAAAATCTAATTTTTAAAAATATTTTATGCAAGCAGTATTTAAAGAGAAAAAGCCTAATTAGTATGCAATATAAATAAAACCTAATTTAAGACAATTAAAATTCTAATATAAGGCGACTGCTTTCACATAATATGTTGTTAGAGCCATAGAGTATTTACTTTCTAAGTAATTAACTCATAAAAGAGGTGTGGCAGCGACAAAGAGAGTTTGTGTGATTCAAAAAACTCAGAGGCGGCCCCCGTTGAGAGATCAAAGCACGGAAGA
>JADKLZ010000003.1:17948890-17964640 GCA_021533235.1 Biomphalaria straminea
ACATAGCTAAAATGGACATAACTGAGTTGGACATAACTAAACTGGACATAACAAAGCTGGACATAACTAAGCTGAACATAGCTAAATTGGACATAACTAAACTGGACATAACAAAGCTTGACATTACGTATAAAGAATAATAACAACAAAGAAATGCGTAGCATGAAGCTGGACATAACTAAGTTGGAAACTGTACATAAGCAATCACAGGAATCCAATTATGTACAACTCAACCTAATTATAATAATATTCGAGTTTCACTAATTGGCCGTGTGGTCGGACGTATAGCGTTGTAATAATCTTCGCTTTCAAGAAACTCAACATTTTTCTAAACAAGACTAGGGGGGAAAAGAAAAAAAAAAAAAAAAAACTGGAGTGGCAGGGGGAAATAACACATAATTGAAACGCATTAACTCCCTTGACAAATAAACAGTGTTTTCTTTTCAAATAATACAATTAGGAAGCCAGTGAAAACGTGAAGGGAAAACAAAAAGTTTATTAGTTAGTGGGGCGGGCGAGGACAACGGAACAAATACAATAATTGAAAAGCTTGACTACACAGTCTAGTTATCTGGATAACTGAGAAAAGATCTCTTTAAGTGAATTCTGTTCTTGAAAATAGCTGCATCACAAGCTGGACATTTAAGCCTACGCATACAGAAACGTCCCAATACTATGTGGTGGAATACTTAACATTGACAACTGTTAGACACTGGTTTAACTAAAATATAAATTTGAAATAAAATCGGAGATTTAAATAACATTTTACACATGTGGAAACCAAATATGTCAGTCTCTTGTTCTCATTTTAAACGCATGTGCTCTACCACTGCAGAACTTGATAGGACGGCCCAAAAAGCCGTGGTATTCCTGGATCTGAGCAACTCTTCGTCTTAACATTTTAAACTTCAACTTGCCACACTTCTGGTGACTGACCGTGAGTTCCACTTCCCTGTGACAGCTCCTGTTACACACAGAAAGTCATTTAAAGCAATAAATTCAATACTTGTAGTATGACAAACAACGGACTCATTAGTCGATTATCAGCTCTTTTGTAGAGGCTAGAGCAGGGGTTCTCAACCTGTGGGTCGAGACCCACATAGGGGTCGATTGACTATTGGCCAAGGGTCGCCAAAGACCATAGGAAAAATTGATTGGTTTTGTTTATTCGTCTATTGCTGTGTGTGAGGGTGGGGATCGCGGCGGAGTGGGAGATTGTAAAGAGGGGTCGCCGAGCTTAAAATGCTGAGAACCGCTGGGCTAGAGTGTGCTAGAGCAGGGGTCGGCAACCTTTTGAGTCTGAAGAGCCAAAAATTTAACTTTACAAATTTTCAATTCTTTAAAGAGCCGCAATTTTTTTTCTTGCCAACTATAAATGTTATTAGCATAAATTTCTTTTTAATTAAAAAAAACGAAAATATTTATTTATAAGAAAAATATTTATTCACATTAATGTTGTTTTCGTCACATCATTTATAAATATATATATTATCGGGTAATAACTGACTATTAGTATTTAAATAAAAAATAATTAAACATTTATTTACAACACCAATCAGTACATCAATAACAATTAATTTAGTGAACAATGGAAGTCAATGGGAGCGATGCAGCTTTTCATAGTTATACAAATTGATAACTTAAACTTTACTATGTGACTTTAATTCAAATAAAATAGAAAAAACAAACAATAAAACAATTACATACATTTAATGAGAGCGATGGCTTTGAATGGTTATTCAAATTGAAAATTTAAACTTAACAAAGCAATGTAACTTGTATTTCAAATAACATTGTTTAAAAAAAATTACAGCGACAAAATTTAATAGGAATGATGTGCCCTTGTATAATTATTCAAATAGAAAATTTTAATTTTACTAAACAATGTAACTTGTACTTCAAATAAAATTTATAAACAAAAAATATAAAAAAAAACAATTATATACATTAGAGTAAACAAATTCAATGGGAGCGATGGCTTTCGCTCTTTGTAAAGAACATGAAAAACTGTTGTTGTTTCGCTAATGCTCCTATATCTGCAACTATGACTCTATAATTTATGAACTCCAGAAGGTATATTACAATGAACAGTGTATTTAATCTTGAACTATATACAACACCTCAATAACCTTCACCGAAGTAAAGTAGATCATGCCAATTTGACATGACCTACATTTGAATGAATACGTCAGCCTGTTTGTCTTGTGTGTTACTGTAAACAAAAGTATCTGAATAAACCATTTAAAAAAAAAAAAAAGAAGGCTTTGCATGGTTATTCAAGTAGAAAATTTAAACTTTACTAAACAATGTAACTTCTACTTCAAATAAAAATGTTTTAAAAAATTACAGACATATAAGAGACAAAATTCAATAGGTATGATGCACTCTTTTAGTTATTCAAATAGAAAATTTAAATTGTACTAAACAATGTAACTTATACTTCAAATATTATTTAAAAACAACAACAATTATATACATTTGAGCGAACAAGTTCAATGGGTACGATGGCTTTGCATGGTTATTCAAGTAGAAAATTTAAACTTTACTAAGCAATGTAACGTCTACTTAAAATACAAAAACTATCACATACATTTGAGCGAACAAATTCAATGAGAACGTTGGCTTTGCATGGTTCCAGAAAGTTTGGACAAATTTGGCTCATAACTTGTTGTTTTTAGTTTCAAACAAGACTCTAAATTTTCATTTGTTAGTTGACTTCTTACTTTACTTTTAATTACATTCAGGCAAGAGAAAGCTTGCTCGCACGAATATGTCGATCCGAAGATAGTGAGCACTCCAAATGCCAGCTTCTTCACCTCACTGTAGCAATCTGGAAGACAATTCCATGTGTCGAATATAAGTAACTCAACTTTCGGCATTTCTTTTCAAGCTGTCCACTTTTTTTGTGCTACATACAATACATACATTTCTGGACCTCCAACTCTTCCAACTTGCTTTTTAACTCTGTAAATTTTCCACTCCACAAAGCTTTACTTTTCAAATCAATCAATTGCCTTTCTAGAGATCCAACATCAATTTCAAATGGCACAATGTGGATTTCGTTACAATTTGTGTTGAGAGGATTAACTATGAATGCAAGAGTGGTTTTGTTTGTTTTGAATTGTTCAAATCTGTCAGCAAAGTCATCTTTAATTTTTGTAATAACTACGCTGAAGTAATTTGTGTCAACAGTTGCATTGGTTTTATCACTATATTTCTTTAGAAATGGAAAATAAAGTAATTTACTACTCCTAATGTCTTCTAGAAAAACAGTCAATTTTCCTTCAAAACAATCCAATTCTTCCACCAAAACATAGGGTTTCCCTTTCATTGCAGTTTTAGATTCAAACATTTAATTTCTCTGTTATATCTACCATAAAGTAAAATGTTTGCAACCATTTGTTGTTCTCTAATTCAGGGTGATTAATGCCTTTATCATTTAGAAATGTTTTTATTTCATTCAAGCACAAAGCAAAACGTCTCAACACCTTACCTTTGGAAAGCCATCGCACTGTATTGTGAAGAAGGAGGTCAGAATACTGAGTCTCCATTTCGTTTAAGAATTCCTTAAACTGACGATGATATAGTGCTTTTGACAAGATGCTATAATCTTGATAACCTAATTCATGACCTCAACAAATTTGGTATGAAATATTAGGGCACAATACGCTTCTTGGTGTATTACGCAGTGAAATGTAAGAATTTTATTGTTTATTTCGCTCTGAATAATAGTAGTAGCTTCTTTATTTTTTCATGTCATACTGCTGGCTCCATCAGTTGCTATTGAAACAATTTTATTTAAATCAATCTTATTGTCTTTAAGGCATGTTTGCACGACATTCGCCATATCTTTCCCTCTAGTTTGTCCCGAGAGAGGTAGCAATCCTAGAACTTCTTTAGGACCTTGGGAAGACATATACTTGACAAAAAGGGCCACTTGTGCAGTGTCTTTTATGTCGCAAGACTTATCTATAGCAAGTGATAAGGCAGAAGACAGTTGAATTTCTTCCACCTGCAAATATGTTACATTTGAAGACATTTTAGCTATTCTATCTTGTACTGTTTTAGCGGATAAGGGCAACTCTTTGATCTCTTTTCAAGATTTCTGGTTTGTTTTTTAAATCACGAAACAGTTCTTCAGATGCTCGTAAGAAGTAATTTTTGACATACTCACCATCACCATCTTCCCCTTTTCTTCTTTATCCTATACTCTTAAGCGAGCAATTCTTGTATATATATATATATATATATTTCTTCTATTTCGAAAACGGCTCTAACGATTTTCTTTAAAATTTCAACGTATCTAAATGTTAGTGAGAAAAAAATTCTCAACTCATTGGCCACATCGGGAAAACTCGAGTTTGACTGTTATATCGGTTTAAAATGTCTCATTATCGAAAAATTTATTTTGGTTTGAAGGTTTTATGAATGACATGGAGAATTTATGAATGAAAGTTTTCCAATTTATGAATGAAAGTTTTTCATGACGTAAACGGGAAAAACGCTGCTTACGTCACTAGGCTTACCTTACTACAATGCAAACAAGAACGAGTTTTAAAATATCAATGGACCTAATTAAACATTTGCGCACCATCTTATTGAAGATTGATTTATTATAGAACTATGGAAGGAAAGTCATGAAATTAAATGTACCGATGTATGATTAGTTATTGCGTTTTAAGTGCTTAATATTGTTTACACTTTAATTGCGTAGAGCGGTGTAGATTCCTCATTAATCTTCGGATTTGATGTCAAGCCTTATTATAACTATTATTTTGCTGGTAAAATTATGACCATGTGTTCATGCTTCAGTGTCTAATGTCCCGTACCAAAACAAAGGAAATAATGATTACACAGTTGCTCTATGCCTTATACTTTCTCACACTGAACAAGATATCTAGCTAGCGGTAAACGAGTTTGCGTACGCTGCAGCCACTTTTGATTTAACTATAACCTCAGTAAAAAACTTGGGGTTAGGGCCAGTGGCGTAGCAAGGTACCCGTGGGCCCGGGTTCAAGAAAAAGTTGATGGGCCCCTCCTCCTATATGACAACTATTTTGTGTGACAAAGAAATCCAGTAGTTTGTATGCATCAGTATGTATCAGTTCATTTTCTAAGTCCAGATGTTGTATGCAACTACTATTTCATGGAGGCCCTTTAAGCTAAAGATTATGTTGCATAGAGGGGCCCTGGACCCATAATTGTTTCATTATCGGGTATGGGCCCCTAAATGGTCGTGGGCCCGGGTTCATTGAACCCCTTCGCGCCATGGATGCTACGCCACTGGTTAGGGCGTGGTGACGAAAGGCCTAGGAGATATCTGAATGGAGGGATGTGTAAAAGCAGGCCATTTCCTTCCATGGGCTGTAGCACCAGTAACACCACTGGGATAGATGGATGGCAAAAGCCGGTATGAACTTCTTATAGTCTGACAGTCTGGCTGAGCAGGGCACATATCCCGTAAAATAATCTGAAGAGTTTCTTTAGTGTTCTGTTTGTTCTATATGTAATTGTACATGGCGATTAAACATCAAGTCTCTTAAGTCCTCCTACCGTCTAGACAGCGTAATAGTATCGTAGGCCTACTATTATTGGCTTGGAAGAAAGTCTTTGCAGTTTTACCCAATAACGTAGAAGTTTGCGTCACTCGATGTTTCGTACTAAAGCCATAATTGAATATACTAATTCCAAAATTAAATGTCTGAACGTACCAATTTACATTTAGAACAAACAGAACAATTAAGAAACTCTTCAGATTCGTAGTCTTTATACGATCGTTCATTTTCGTAATTATAAAAAAAATCCCAAAATGACTTCGGGTATATAACCTTTCTTATGAAATTATTAAACCGAGCAAGGCTCGGCCACCTGATAGTTGATCTAATACAAAGCTAGGGAAGCATACGGAAATTCCACAACCTTGTGCTTGTTGTGAGAGTGTACCATTTAAAGTCCATTTATATCTTATAGCTTTTTATGTATTTTTGATTAATACATTAATCATTTCCATGTGTTTTAGTCAGGAGTAATTTCCTACACGCTGTCGATCTTTCATTGGGTTGTGAAACAGTTAAAACAAGGGAAGCTATTTTTATTCTTTAATTACAATGATAGCTTAAAACTGATTGTTTCCCTTGGTGTCTTAATGGTAATAAATTAAATCAATATATTTATGATAATACATATAATAATAAAAGTTCTTTAAAACAATTTTCAAAACTATTTCGCAAATAAATTGCCATTTACTCAATATTATGAAATAGAAGTTTAAAAAAAAAGGTTACTTAAACTCAAAATCTGCCCCTGAAGTGGTCCACCCAGGCAGGTAAAAAGGCAGGTTTCAATATTTTCAAAAAGAACATTAGAATGAAATTCTATCAAAGACAAATGACAGAACAAAATGGAGAAAGAAGGTTGACAGATCTTGAGTGGTGCCCCAGCAGTCCAGCAGAACAAAGGATAGGTGAAAGTGAATGTGAATTTGGATGTAAACATGGCCTAACTGATGTCTTATAATGAATATATAATTGTTTAGTAAAATTATATCTGAAGAACAGGCAGGTTTTAGACATGGTCGCAGCACAACAGAGCAAATCCTAAACCTCAGAATACTCTGTGAAAAATATCTCCAACACCAAGAGAATCTTTTCCATGTCTTTATTGATTTCAAGAAAGCTTTTGATCGAGTATGGCACGGGGCACTCTGGGCGACAATGGAAAAATATAACATTAACACAAACATAACCAAAGTTATCCAGAACCTATACAAGGATGCCACCAGCGCGGTGTACTTCAACAACAATATTGGGGAATGGTTCAAAACCACAGTTGGAGTAAGACAGGGCTGCCTCCTTTCACCAACACTCTTCAATATCTTCCTTGAAAGAATAATGAAAGATGCTCTCGAAGAATTTGAAGGTACTGTAAGTATTGGAGGAAGAAAAGTTACAAACTTGCGCTTCGCAGATGACATTGATGGCCTAGCAGGGACAGAAGACGAACTAGCCGACCTAGTGATGCGCATTGACAAGACTTCAGCAGCTTATGGCATGCAAATTAATGCAGAAAAAAACCCAAATTATGACCAATAGTCAACAGGGCTTTACAAAGGCCATCAGTATTGGAGGCGAAAAGCTAACTAGCGTTAACAGCTTTAAATACCTCGGAGCTATTGTCTCGGATGAGGGAACAAAGCCCGACCTAATGGTGCGAATAGCACAGTCCACAGCGGCCCTTTCTAAACTCAAGTTGATATGGAAAGACAAAGGCTTATCCCTCGGCACCAAAATCAGACTGATGCACTTCCTGGTCATGGCCACATTTCTATATGCTTGTGAGTCTTGGACACTGACTGCAGAGCTAGAGAGGAGGATCCTAGCAATGGAAATGAGATGCTACAGAAGGATCCTATGCATCACATTTAAAGACCGCATCACAAATCAAGAGATTAGAGACAGGGTTACTGCAGCGATCGGACCCCATGATGACCTGCTAAATACTGTGAAGAAACGAAAGCTCAAAATGTATGGCCATGTAACAAGATCTTCGGGACTCGCAAAGACCATCCTCCAGGGAACAGTACCAGGAAAAAGAAGAAGAGGCAGACAGAAAAAGCGGTGGGAAGACAACATCAAAGAATGGACAGGCCTACCATTGAAAGAGGTTTTAAACAGGGCAAAGGATAGAGAGGAATGGAGAAAGATGGTCCACAAGTCTTGCCTGGCGCCCCAACGGTCCACCAGACTAAGGGATAGGTAACAGGTAACAGGTAACAGTAAGCTTCAATCAATTATTCAGTTAAGTTCATCTGATTCTGTGGCCTACCGTTAAAGAAGGTGTCAAGTGGCCAGTACAACTACCAACCGCCTTTACGATTCCCCGACTTATGTCAGGTATCCATCAGAGCTGTGTGGAGCACGAAGATCCTGCAATTACAAATCCCAGTCTACTAGGATTCAAACCCCGGACCGCGGTTCAGTGGACAAGCGCTTTACCGCTATATCATGTTATGTTATGTTAGAGACAAACATAACATAACAAGATATGGCATCAAGTTTTGAAGTAAGATCTTTTGCCTGATCTACATTTTCTCTAATGATGTTTATATCATATGAAGATCTGAAATTTGAAATAGGCCGCACGTTGATGTCCAAGCTAGGAGTAAATCCATCTAGAGTTTTCATCATTCTTATCATTTATATGCTTTATTTTTATAACTATTATATTTATCATTTTTATATTTACTTAATCATGTAATTAATATTAACATCGCATCAACCTATCTCTTACTCAGTTGAACATTTGTTAGCACACATGATCTGTCCACTGTCTTCTTCCATTACTCTCCCTCTATCATGACACGCACCTTTCCATAGCAATTGTACACAAGTAAACTAAACATTGGCTGAATCTATAAGTGGACCCCAAAGCGAATGTAATAAGTTGATACATTTGTTTATTTAATTTTCCATATAATCTGTGTCTTTCTGATCAGTTAATTGAACAAAACAAGCAGAATATAAAATACTAGTAATCCCGCTATTTTGCAGGTCCGGCTTTAGGGATTTGCAACCTACGCGGCCGCACGGGCCCCCACACTTTTATAGGTCCCACGCTAATCCTAAGTGCAAAAAAATTAAATTAAAGCAGATTTTCAGCGTCTCCTGATTTACCAGGAGCTCCTGGAAATGTCCCGAAATTGGAAAATATTTTATACTGTATCCGTAATTGCGAAATTTGGTGAAAGAAGCTTCTTGAGCCTCAAACTAATGAAGAATGGCTTGAGGTCAACAATTCTCGAAGATACAATTAACGTTCGGTAAATCTTGTTACTGACCGTGATCTTTGTATGCAACATAATTTTTATGATATACTGTATGACTTGCGATGAATACGCCCTGCTAGCTCACAATGAAATTGACCTCCAGAATGCGATGAACGAATTTGCATACGCTGCCGCCTCTTTCGGTCTATCTATAAACCTCGGGAAAACAGAAGTCATGTTCCAGAAGTTACCGATTGAAACATACTCAGACCCTTAACGTGGCAGACCACTTCACATATCTATGAGTTTTTTAAATGGTCACTTTCATATTCCTGGACTCTGTTAAGATATACGACGAGATCTAGATCAGTAGGCATAGACCTAGTAGTGCATTTAATGCTGCTCTTCATTGATGCCTACTAAGAAAGTTAATTCGTTTTGACAATAGTTCATTTTAAGTCAAAGCTAACATAAAACTAATTTGACATGAATATAGAACTTTAGTTTATTATAATAAAAATACAAAACAAACATAGAAAGACACAATGACATCTAGACATATTTTATATCATGAATCAAATTGAACTCCGTTATTTGGTACAGTATGGAATAGAGCTCGTCCAAAGTTGTCTATAACAGTAAGATCTAGATTAAGTTGAAAATTAAACATGCTCTATTAGCGAAGTAAATATGATTAAGTGATTAGACATATCATCTTGAATGATATCTGCTGAAGACAACCATGATTTATTGCAATGACAATTAAAGATTCGTAAAAATTTATAGACCAAACTTAAATGTTGTTTCAATTCTGTTTTAAGAGTTCATCAAATCCCTGGAAATATTCGTTGATAACTACACTTCTCACAATGAACATTATCCAGACACGCATACGTCTCCAAACGAAAACAATGAAAATAACTAAAATGTATTTGTTTTTATGCATGAAAAAGAAAACCATCTTTATATAATAACTAGTAAAAATAAATGTTCATTGTTTCGGTAGGTTAAACCATGTGTCAGTCATATTTTGTGGTAATATGTTGTATTAAATGAAAGTTCTGCTGTCCGAGTAATTTTTCTTTAACTACTGCACTCAGTAGGAGAAATAATTATGAAATACACTGTTCATGTGCATGGATATGTCAGTCTATCTATTTTATCTATCTGTCTATCTATCCCCCTATCTATCTATCTATCTATCTATCTATCTATCTATCTATCTATCTATCTATTTATCTATCTATCTATCTATCTATTTATCTATCTATCTATCTATATCTATATATTATATATATATATATATATATATATATATATATATATATATATAAATCTGTCTGTCTACCTAGCCATATATCTATCTATCTATCTGTCTATCTTTCTATTATCTATCTATCTATCTATCTATAAATCTCTCTATCTATCTATTCTGCTGAGTGTAACACTGTTTAAATAACAAGTATACTAAATTCATTAGGACCAATAAACACAACCTTTTGAAAAAGAAATATAGTCAGTCCAAATATTATATTCTGTGGTTGTGTATTTAGACTAAAAGAAAAGTAAACTTTGAAAAAACAACAGAGTACAGACTGGAAAAGTCTTTTAGTTTTCAATGTAAGTTATAGATAACTAAATGGTATTCACAGTTTAACTCGTCCTTCATTCAAGGTAAAGCGAACATTTGTTTTAGTAACAAACTATATCTTTGGGATAATGTACCCATATAATTATTGATTTTTTCTATAATTGTAAACCTTACTTTGTCGGTAGAGTGTCCTTAAAATACAACCTTTAAAAGTAATTATCTCAACACAGATGTATAAATTATTGTAAATAGTTTCTGCAAATGTGTGTTTTTCTTGCTTACAAATGACCTGATGATTATAGGTATTTCTCTATACTTAGTTAAATGTTAGCCTGATTTTCAGTTGAACTCTGGGTTACTAAACACTCTTTCTTAGCGTGAGATCAATACCCAGGGAGACATCCAGAACCTTAGACGATAATTAGACAATAATTAGACAAAATTTGACGCACAATTGATAAGCACCGACAAGGTATAAATATACTGACATATACAATATAGATAGATCGACAGTCTTTTACATTTAAGAAGAAAGATTGTTTCAATGTTTAGATGTGAAACCTTAAGAAATACAACAAGCTTCAGTGTATAGCGGGAACTCGTAAGAATTATAATGCATAAAGCAGTCGAGAGTCGACGTGCTTACTTACATATTTTCTTACTGTATTGCTAAGTAATGCAACTCTACCAGGGGGACATTTATTGTCTTTCTACGAATGTTTTGGGTATAGACTAGAAAAAGGAAATAACTTCATGTAACTTGAAAACATGTATATCTATTGTATTCGGATTTTTGAGTTATGAAAAATTAAAAAATTGCATGATCTTCAGTCTTAGAGATTAAACAAAACTCATAGACATAAATAAAGTACACAAAATTGCAATTCACAAATTTTCGTTTCATAAAATAGTCTTATTGGCCAGTCTATATTTATGTATGTCTATGATTGTCACACTTTGAAGAAGACACGTTTGTGTCCCTTGTTAGGTTGTGTCTCATACTACCTTCCAACTGTTGTCGTCTACGCTGTTTACGTTTTCGTAACATTGCAGAACTTGTAAAGTGAAGTTATTATTGATATGAAATACGGCCATTAATATACTATTATGATTAATCGCGTCTGTGTGTTAAATGAAAAATAACATAATAAAAGACTAACTATAACAACGTTTGTAATACTGTTGTGAATATGAGTGTCTTATTTTAAACAAAGATAGTTAACTTATATTAAAAAATTAAAAGCATTAGGCATTCTGTAGAATACCTGGTCCTAGTCTATAGAATACCTAGTCCCTGTCTATTGAATACCTAGTTCCAGTCTATAGAATACTTAGTCCCAGTCTATATAATACCTAGTTTCAGTCTATGTAAAACCTAGTTTCAGTCTATAGAAACATAGTCCACAATCTACAGAATACCTACTCTCAACAGAATACTTAGTCCGAGTCTATAAGAATACCTAGTTCCAGTCTATAGAATACCTAGTCTCAATCTACATAATAACTAGTCCTAGTCTATAGAATGACGAGAAGTGCTTCAGACAAAGTACTAAATGTCTGTGTATAATCAATTTAGCGTGTTGTTAAAAGTGTATTGTTCGTTTTAAATTAGATGTACCACTATTTTCTTTGTGTCGTGTCAGTTATTGAGACAGAAAATGTTTATATGGAATAACAGAATGGAATAAAATGTGATGAGGTTACTCAACAGGGAACTTCTCTATGCTGATGATGCAGCTATTGTGGCTGATTCTGATACCCAGCTACAGTCCCTAGTTGACAAACTATCTGGTGCTTGCCAGAAGTTCGGCTTAAACATCAGTCAGAGCAAGACTAAGATACTTGTACAAAACACAAATACTGCACCTCAAATAAGCATTAGGCCAACCACTAGAGATTGTAGATCACTTTTGTTACCTTGGCTCCATCATATCCAACAACACTTTACTGGATAACGACATTAACAACAGGATAGCCAAGGCAATTGCCATCATGTCACGGTTGCAGACAACATACTGGGACAACATATTGCTGACTAACAGTACTAAAGCTCTAGTCTACCGGACCTGTGTATTGAGCACCTTGCTATACGGAAGTGAAACGTGGTCAACCTACTCATGGCTGAAGAGCCGATGGTCGCCCACTCCTACGTTATTCTGATGTATGCAAACGGGACATGAAGCTCTTTAAGATCGACACCAGCAACTGGGAAGAGGTGGCACTGGATAGATCCACATGGAGAGAGAGCATAAAGGAGGGGTCTTTTATTGCAGATGCCATACACAACAGAAGCAGAAAGAAGGGTGAAAATGCAACGGCGCCTGGTGACTACATATGCCCAACCTGCGATCGCAGCTGTGTATCAAGGATCGGCCTCTTTAGTCACACAAGAGCTTGCAAGGGGAAAAGATCGTCTCTCAAGACGTAAAATGCAACAGAATGTGAATACGGCTACTAAGAGATATTATTTAAATAAAGTAATTTTCATCAAACATCCTCCCAGCCAGTATATCACAATTACGGCTTCAACACCACAACTACGTCAGCTTCTATAAAATCAGCCTCGACACTAGTCATTAGTCTAACACTAGAAAAGTGGTTCCCAAACTTTTTTGTCTCGTATACCCCTTGCTATTTTTTTCTGCTTTTCGGTAGACCCCCCTGAATTGCTTTTTTTTTTTTTTTGCAAATTAAAAAAAAAAAACTAGTTTCTAGTTTTAGTAATTTGAAGAATGAAAATGTAACTGAAAACTAAATATTACGTATTAAATAGAAACTAATTTTTATTGATAAACTTCAAATTTAATAAATTAATATGTAGTGCTGGGACCATTAAACACACTGGAGATGTTTTTTTACCCAGGCTTATCATCTGTTCCTGCTGATGTTATGTTTTATATATTATGGGAAGAAGACATTCAAACATTAAAAATTAATTAATTTTCCTTACGTATCATCGTAAAAGTTTTCGCAAAAAGAAGTTTCTCTGGTATTTCTTGATCTTTCACGTGTCCGCGGAACTGTTTCACTAAGGGAGAAGGGGCGAAGGCGAGTAACTGGCGCCTTAGCCAGTAGGCTTCAAACGTCAACAGCTCATTAGCCACCTAGCAGAAGGAAAACTGAATTCAAAACTCTGCTGCCTTGCAACTAAACCCAAACATGGGAAAGGTTTCATGCGTCATCCCTGAGGAAAAATAAGGAGCCGGCGACCCTTAGGTAGTTTGCAGCGCTACACCCTGTCAGAGCTTGTGACACCGCTGATCACAAACTGTATATATGTCGTTTGCAAAGAATCACATAAGAAGCTTTAAATTTGATAACTCATCTCACCGATATGCCCTTGAACTGTATTGTTTCTTAAAGAAATTATTGCAATAATATCAGATGTAGGTTTGTGTAAAACAGTTTTCACAACTACAACGGCTGGTATAATCAATGTTTTACCTTCAGTGTTTTCCGTATTTTGCTATACGTAAAGAGATATTTTAAGACGCTCACTAACCATCATCTTCTCTATATGATGCTGAAGAAAGATTTTGTGGTTCTATTCAGAAAAACTTTATCTTTGTGTGTTCGAGATTTGTTCAAATCTGTATTTATTTTATCAGGGTGGCATTGTCTCAGAATATTATCCAAAGTTTTTAGTTTTGTATCATTTTTTTTTAAAAAGTCACTTAGAAAACCGCTTGTTTGTCAAGGAAGGAAGGAATCCCAGTTTTACATAATCAACGCTGGACAATTAAAATTTCTTTTTTGTTAAACATATGTTACATGTAGAGAAAATTAAGCTTTTTAAACAAGTATTGATACTAAATACAGCTATTCACAATTCTTTGGTTTGATTAGCAGGATACATATTTAAAGGATTAACCAAGGTACAAATTATAAATTAGTGCATAAAATCATTACATTAAAGGGCTGTAAAAATTACGACATTGCGTAAATAAAATCTATTATCGTAGACCCCCGTGGGCATCTCATAGACCCCAAATTTATCTTTTCATTCTCGTAGACCAGCTGGAAGTCTTCGTAGATACCTGGGGGTCTATATAGACCACTTTGGGAAATCACTGCACTAGAATATTAGTGCAAACACTAGAACATCAGCCTGTATATTACGATATATTCTTAACACTTGCACAACAGACTCTGTACAACCAAATTTATAGTTTGTCGATCTTGGTTCGAAATTGAATACCTTTGTCTTCTGTGGAGCTTAGGAATTTGCAATGGGGTTTTGTGCCTTCTCGTGTGGATGATAAGATCTATGTGAACCCGGAATGTTCGGCTGCGCCCTGAGCAGTTATTCCAGCTGGAGCTAGTATCATTGGTTTTTTTTTAATCTGACTCTGTTCTTTAAGCACTGTTCTTTTGTACTCTGCAATGTATGCGTTAGTTTTCAAAGCGCGACGCAATGAGAATCTATCATGTGGCATTGTCCATGCTAAAAGCTTTCAGAGAAGCTTTTAGGGTATCATTCAAGCGCTTTTTTTGTGTCCAATTTGTGATATTTTCCCTATCCTCAAATGACTATAAAGAAAACTAATATAAATGTGAGAATCTTCCATTCTGAAGAGGTGGCCTGCCCATTGCAGCTGAGACTGCATCAATATTGTATTGATAGTTTGCAGACTCACTCATCGAAAGACTTCAGTCTCAGATAACCTTTCGATTTTTTCTGAGACAGGTCAAGTAAAAGTGGTTATTTATTTTAATCTTCAGTTTACAGTTGTTTACATTACCTAGGCATAAAACAATGTTGGAAGGAGCTTGTTTCGGAAGAATGCACTGCCAACGTAGGTAAATCATTCTACTGCATTATTAATGCTTGGATCGGAGAAGAACCAGTCTTTCTGTGTTGATAATGAGGCTGAAGTTACTGACAATGCTCTGCAGATCGTTTCTGGAGCAGGCATTTAGGGTGCAGTCGTCAGAAAATTAAAAAAAGAGAACGAAGCATTAACATCTTTACCTAAACTAATAGGAAACGACTTAAAGATACAATCAAAGAATCTTAGAACTATTTATTTTCTACTCTGGGACAAAACAGTCAACCAAGAACAAACCAGTCAGTAATAATATAATTGTCTAGCAGTACTGTAGCCAATAACCTACTGAAAGATTCTAATCTGTATAGGCCTTGTCCTTTAATGGCACATTATTAAATACAAGTCAAAGTGACACGTGATAAGAACGTCATTTCCAGCCATTTACAGAATTTCTCAATATAAAGTATCGCTCAAATTTTCTTTCTCAAAATGAAGTATCGCTCAAATTTTCTTTCTTAATATGAAGTATCGCTTAAATTTTCTTTCTCAATATGAAGTATCGCTTAAATTTTCTTTCTCAATATGAAGTATCGCTCAAATTTTCTTTCTCAATATGAAGTATCGCT
>JADKLZ010000003.1:17964650-17981820 GCA_021533235.1 Biomphalaria straminea
CTCAAATTTTCTTTCTCAATATGAAGTATCGCTTAAATTTTCTTTCTAGATTAGTCGTTTACTTAGTTGTGGACAAATAAAATATGCAGGTCGCACTCATTTTTACTCTTCGGAATCGCAGACTTCGGAGTTGTTGGTATGAAATACAATAGAAATCCCTTTCACTTAGCTCTAGTGTTGCACACATACAATTGATATTAGCCCTCTGAAATGTTGTTCATGGCTTTTTTTATATAATTTTTTCGGACATTTTTTTTTACAAAACACTTATTAATTGCAGCACACTATAATAATCAAAACGTTTCTTTTTCATTATTTGTGTAGTATGTTACAGAGAATATTTCAATCTTTGTTTATGTAATGAAATATGTATTCTTTATTGAACTAAAGCATTCAGCCTTCTCTTATTTCTCTTGCAGTTATAATGAATCGTACCAACATCCCCCAGAACCAAGACACTCTTGTAACGCCATTTGATATCGACGAAGAAGGATTTCTCAAAGGGCTCGTAGTTTTAAAGGCCGGTATTGGGAATATTCTTTGTATTTTTGGTATCATCGGAAGTACTTTGAATCTTATTATTCTCTCAAGGCACGAACTGAGAGAGACAACAAATATAGTTCTATTGGCTCTGTCTATATGTGATTTAATTTATTCAGTGACAGAAGTATTTTTTCTTTTGGAATACAACCCGGCAACCGAAGCGTTGGATGTCGTAGTATTAGCGTTTCTGAATGCCTTGTACGACGTGGTACTAGACAAGTTGAATACCATCTCAGTTTCAACAAGTGTACATCTATTAACTTTAGTGTCTCTTGAAAGAATGATTGCTGTGTGTTTTCCATTTCAAGCTTCAAATATTATTACAAAGTCTCGCATCATAATATGTATTTTAGGATTAGTTTTATTTAATGTGATTATCCAGTCTCCGTTTTTTTACGTTTACGAATTTTTAACTGTTCAATATCAAGGCAAAAGCGTTATTGTGCCTGCATTTACGCTATACTACAAACAAAATAGTAAAAGGATTTATGACTATAACGTACTAGGTAATATGATTTTTACTATATGTATACCAATGGTATTGATGTCATTAAGTACATTGGCAACACTTTATAAACTTTCCATGACCTCTAAAACTAAAGTCTCCCTGTCCTCAAAAAATGCAGTCAATAAAAGAAAGAAAGAATTGAGCTCAGTCCGAACTGTTTTAATTATATGTATTTTTGTCTTAGTGGTTGATTTGATTCCACTGTGTGTGTACCACTTCGTTTATGTAGGATTTAACTATCGATTGCCTCCTCGGTTACAAATGCTGATGTATTCCATCGTCAATGTTCTATTTCAAATCAACTCTTCATTTAATTTTATTATTTATGTCACCAGTAGCCCCAAGTTTAAAAAGACTTTCATCAGTATGTTTTGTACAAAACTAGAAAGTTCTTCTTATTTAAATTGTGTTCTTTCTTTTAAGACTCGATTCATGTGAACTAAATGAATTGCTTGCATAAATAAATGTGTTCAGAATAAACGTGTGAAATAAGTTCATTAGTATGTGATACTGTCGTGTTTAACATTGTGTATGTGTGTGTGTACCTGTTAAATGGAGACAATAATAAACAGTTATAATTTACATTTTTTTTTCTCGTTTATCTTGAATGATCTACAAACAATGAGATTTGTTTTAGTAAATTTTGAGACTAAAAAATACATTAATCTTGATATTTTAAAAAACAACATATGCTTGAATCAGCCAAGAAACCAATAACTAACTATATTTGTGTTTCTTTATAACATGAATGTCGTGATTCTCTTTTGTTATACAAAATCGTCTGTACCTTACACACTTAAGATAAGAGGATGAATGTGATTATTGTCTAATTTATTATGAACAGCTTTTACATTTGGAATAATATACAATCTGTTTGCTATCGATGTGGCCAGCGTTCAAACCTCTTCAAGCAGCCAGCCAGTACTAAGCAATTCTGCTTGGCGAAGTTTAGGTAGATCTTTTACAAACTAGACTATGACTATTCGTACTACATACTAATACATTTTAAGATGCTATGCCAGGTCTTCTTGACAAGAATGTAACTGCTGGCCAGATTTAATTAAAAAAAAAAATGAAAATTTCGTTCGTAAAAACACTGTAACTTATTTATAGTTATGGGAATCGTGGTCGAGAGGCTAAGTACGCTTAATTATGGGTTGGCTTGACTACCTAAGGGCTCGACACCCGACTCGATCAGAGTTGTGTTTTCTGAGCGCCTTCTCCCAGATATGTCGAAAACTTGGAACCACTGCCTGTCTGCCTTTCGATTGTCATTTAAGGTCAGCGAGGGTTGCCATTGTCACTACTGGAACAGCTCTGACACTGCTCCTTTTCTCTGAACTAGATCAGACTTGGTCTATTTCAAATTCACATGCTCATATTTTTATGGATTCTAATACTGTCACAGTAAATTAAATATATTATATTAACGTCTGATAAGGTTTTCATGGCAACTTATTTCTAAGCAAACACATACGCCTTTTATAACAAACAAAGATTATCCCTCCGGATATGTTGAAAAAACAATTAGTTTCAGTAAGATCATTAAATTCCAACAATCAATCATGTGCCCACAGAAACCAAAAAGTTATTATCGAATTGTAATAATAGAACCATATTCAAGAAAACAAACTTTTATTTGTAATGTAATTTACCTAGTATATACGTGACGAGAAACTTTGCAACAGATAATGAATGGCAATGTTTGTTGGAGATGCTAAACGTAATTGCGTCAATCTTAAAGACATCCATTAGGCAAGTTATCGTCAGTGATATCATCATCCTACAACGTTGTAGACATCATTCATCAGCAAACACAATTTTGGCAGTCACTCGAATAAATTATCTCAAGTAAACATCTTTGTTATTTTTTGCGCAAAAACAAAGTCCCTTTCTCAAACGAACAGGAATACTTCCAGGGGAAGAAATATCTGATAACATTTCTTTGCGTAATCATCGAGCCCCGGCAGTTATCTAATTATTCACTCATTATTAAAGTACAAGAGGCTCGGTGGCTGAGCGGTAAAGAGCTTGGCTTCTGAAACCGGAGGTCCCGGGTTCGAATCCTGGTGAAGACTGGGATTTTTATTTCGAAATCCTTGGGCGCCTCTGAGTCCACCCAGCTCTAATGGGTACCTGACATTAGTTGGGGAAACGTAAAGGCGGTTGGTCGTTGTGCTGGCCACATGACACCCTCGTTAACCGTTGGCCACAGAATCAGATAACTTTTACATCATCTGCCCAATAGACCACAAGGTCTGAAAGGGGAACTTTTTTTTTACTTATTAAAGTACAAGATTGTCAAATTATTGATGTGTTGATGTGTTGTGTGTTTAGCAGTGTTTACAAAACGCCTGATTAGGAGAGGAAGAAGAACGTAACAATATCCTCTTTCTACGAGAATTCTGTGTTATTGTTTTGAATCAATGAACTCCACTACTAACTTTAAAGTGTAGAGATTCTTTTCTTTTTTGTCAGTTGGCAAACTTTGAACGAATTGGAAGACTTTTGATAGACAAATATGATTTCATTTATCCTCAAGTTTACTTTTTCATTAAAGCGATTTCCTGAAACATGACGTGAGCAGGAAGTTTGAAATGGCGTATTGATTTGTCTGTTTCCCGGCATAACATTCCGCCTCAATATACCCAACACATGTCCACTTTTTCACGTTTTTAGTTTTTGTGAATTACATTTAATGATGCCAAAATTCTTTTTTTTTTCCTTCTAAATCAAGGACAGATAACTTGTTATGGAAGAGCAGCAAGTAAATAGAATTTGAAATAATTAAAAATTAACTTTTGTATTTTAGTATCAGGGTGTCATAAATTAAAAACAATATTTGACACAGGCTTCATTATTTTCAGGATATCATTTTTTTTTCAAGAATTCCATATCATACAAAGTTGAATGTGAGCTACTTGCACTTTACCTTACCGAACAGATTACAGACGTTACTTCAAAAATAAGATTGTTTATACTATGCGGTATGGGTTACATAGAGTCTAATTTGGTAATCAATGACTTAAAATCTGGTAAGACGAGGTTTGTCCTGGCTAATTCAAGAAACCCATTCCATTCTATAATGGCACTAGTGAAGAATGAGAACTCGTACGACTTTGTTCTAGCGTATGGAACTCACTCCCCATTGATCTCAGACAGACAACATGCTACACCAATTTTAAGAAGAACATCAAGACCTATCTGTTTAGAAAATTTTTAGATTAGTTTGTCATATCTGATGTTTGTATTTGTAATGTTTTTACAGCGCCTTGGGCCTAATTTTGTTTGTTTACAGCGCTTTATAAATAAATTATTATTACGGAATAAGAAATGTACCTCTTTATGTCTGAGTATTTCATTAGGTTAGTTCAAGACTATCATTTTTCATGAAACACATTAATAAGTGTACAAGTATATTATCGCCATGCTGTCAAATATGCTAATATTGCGATATATTCCATAAAACCTGGACATGAAAAAATTTCTAAACTACAAAGATTTGATTTTTTAATTAAAAAGTTTAAGCCGTGTCTCTAAATGGAGCCGAGACCTGTAAAACAACCAAAACTGCCCTTAGAAAAGTGCACACCAAATACTGCCCTTAGAAAAGCGCACACCTAGAACTGCCCTTAGAAAAGTGCTTACATAGAACTGCCCTTAGAAAAGTACACACCTGGAACTGTCCTTAGAAAAGTGCACACCTAGAAGTTAGAACTGCCTTTAGAAAAGTGCACATCTAGAACTGCCCTTAGTAAAATGCACACCTAGAACTGCCCTTAAAAAAATGTGCACACCTAGAACTGGCCTTAGAAAAGTGCACACCTAAAACTGCCCATAGAAAAGTGAACACTTTCATGAACAGCTGCCTCACCCAGACTGGCGATGCACCATAAGCACCTGCACAAAAACAATCTCCTGTATTTATTAAGACTAGACGATGTTGTGAACTTTGAGCAAATTGTCATTTAGCATCACAAAACGGCATTGCATTGGAACAAGGCAACAGAAAGAAGGGGCGTCGAAGCAGTACCTGACAACTTAAAACAGAAGCGGGCACATTAAAGTTTAATTTCATCAGAAACAGGACTATAAATATCCATTGTTGGCAGCTCATAATCCAATAGCTGTGAATGATATAAATAAGTATTGCGAACTGCGATCTGTGTATAATTTTAAATCATATTTAATTTAACAATTTCTATATCATAATTATTGAAAGTTTTTTTTTTCATTCAGTAACACAACCACCATATACGAAACCGCAATGGCTGGAGAGTCTCTACCGTAAAGTCAACTTTATTACGAGCACAACATAATTATTTCTGTATTATTTGGATTGTTCGAAGGCATCTTCAAAACACCATTTAGTTCTATTATAGAAACAAGTTCCGTTTTTTGACTTAGGAACGGGCAAAGAAAATGTATGTAGTGATAAAAGTAGTAAAGTAAAGTGTCCCCTTCAGACCTTGAGATCTATGGGGCAGATAATGTTAAGGTCATCTGTTTCTTTGGCCAACGGTTAACGAGCAGGGTGTTATGTGGCCAGTACAACGACCAACCGCCTTTACTTTCCCCAACTAAAGTCAGGTACCCATTAGAGTTGGGTGGACTCACGGGCGCCCTAAGAATTCCGAAATTGAAAATCCCAGTCTTTACCGGGATTCGAACCCAGGACCTCAGGTTCGGAAGCCAAGCGCTTAACCATTCGACCACCACGCCCCCGTATGTAGTGATGGGACGTAGAAATTGAGACTTGTGTAAACACCATTTCAGCTGCTGCCCTATCAGTTCTACTCGTCATAGTTCCAAACAAGTCAGCATTATTTTTGTATAAACAATGGTGGTCAAATGTTGTTTTTTTATTTGCAAAAGAAACAATGTTGCTGTGTTTGTCAATAGTTGTGATGTCAATAAGTTTTTTTGATGGCAATAAGTGTGATGCCAATAGATATGATGTCAATAAATGTGATGTCAATAAGTGTGATGCAAATATATTTGATGTCAATAAATGTGATGTCAATAAGTGTGATGCCAATAGATTTGATGTCAATAAGGGTGATGCCAATAGTTGTGATGGCAATAAATATGATGTCAATAAATGTGATGACAAAAGGTTTAATATCAATAGGGGTGATGCTAATAACTGTGATGTGAATAGTTAGGATTTCAAAGGTGTGATGTCAATAATGTGATGACAATAGGTTTGTATTTAATTGTTGTGATGTTAATAGATGTGATGTCAATTAGTGGGATGTTAATAAATGAGTTCGGTAACAAATGATGTTCTTTTCCTAGAAAAAAAAAGTAACAGAAAATAAAATATTTTCAAGATAAAATTTTCCACAAAGTTCGTTGTTCTTCCCAATGCTCTCATCGTTTGGTATTTAAAAAAGTGCTCTTTGAGATTTGATTGGCTGGAAAAAAAAATCGGAAAATCAAAAATAGAACATTTCAGCCTCAACCAGAAGTTGTACCCAAACCCTTTAGCCCGTGAACGAGGTCACTTCAGTCCAGCCATTTAAACCGCACGATGACCAGTCACATTGAATAGTCTGTCTAGCCAGAGCAAGTTACCTGTGTGTTGTTTGTTGTAATATTATGACAGTTAAGACGTTTGTGCCTGTGCTGTGTGCGTGTTTCAATGTCCAGTGTTTACCTCATAAGATTGTCACACTTTTGTTTTCGTGGATTTAATTCATATAACAATAAGTGTATGGAAGATTTACCTTGTTCTGATCAATAGTTTGTTGTTGTTTGAAATAAATGACACAAATGTACCTTCAACATTTTCTATCCAAAGGTTAATTAAGTTTTTTCTTCACGACTTAAGGAGGAATGCAGTATTTCATGTGGCTACGCAGTCCTAGCTGTGACCTACATATTTTGTCACATATTCTGCAGACAAATCCTTTGTCTGCCATTTATTGGACGAAGGTCTCATTTGTACATCTACTTCTTTATTTGGCAAAAGAATTCTTAAATGAAAAACTAAACATGTATTTCTTGCAACACATGTAGGCCTGATGTAGGATTACACTAAAGTATATCCAAGTCGTAAAGAGGTGTCTTTATTTCATCTTATCTGGTAAGTGTTTAAAATAACTCTTTAGAGTAGAAGTTTTGCTTTAATCATTCTACTTAATATGCTGTTAGGACGTGTCTGAGGTTTAGCTAGGAATTCTCCATCATTTGGGGGCCAAAGGGGAGGGGCTTGACCTATTTTGGGGCCCCTACACGTTGTGTCATAGTTAATATTTAATTTAAAAAAAAATTAGAACACTCATTAGGGGGCCCCCTCAAGTGGGGGTTGGAGGAAGATTTTCAAATGCCCCCCCCCCATCCTTGCCCCACCCTAGCTACGCCACTGGGACGTATGACTCAACAAAAGAAAATAAAAACTCACCGATGCTCGGGTCGCCGCTATCACTCTGCAGACTTCTCGCCAATGCATAATCCAGTTACAACGTGTCAATAATCCAGGCAAAAGAAATACTTTTACACTATTTCAAAACGAATTCACAAACACTGATCTACAAACACAAAAAAAATAAAAAAAAATAAAAATCTGGCAATCCAGTAATGAAAACTAAATAGTTCGTAACACACAAACACACTGAGGTCATGTACGTAGCACAGCATGATCAAATAAACACACTAGTTCGCACGTGGAAAAAAAAAGACTAGTAAGGGGTAAAAGTTTACAGCAATACAAATACACGGTTAATAACATGTGAAGTGTACTTTATATAGCTTAGGAATGTTAAAGTATCTCTAATTTGCTAAACTAGTAAATGTTTGGAATTTTCAAATATTAATCTAAGCGTCATGGAAATTTGAAAAGTAAAAGAGTTAAGGTATAGAAATTTTCGAACCCGTCAGTTGGTAAGGCGTAGTGCTAATAACTAGATTTTTTTATTAATGTCGATCTGATCCAGATTTTTTTTTTAAATGTAAATGTAGAACTGAAAGGGGGAAAATGAAATATGCATCTCACGCTGGCTTTATAGTTCTAAATGATTCCACGTACCCTATCATATCTCCTTATCTTATACAATACAGACGTTACTTCAAAAAAGAAGTTGATTACGTCCTACCCTAGAATTGTAGAACCTTGGTTTAAATCTATTGATATTTGTTTAACCTATTTATAATTCATTAGAAAACTAAATGAGATTGTGAGTATTGATAAACACTCTCTCTATCTCATTACTATATTTTTTATTCAGCGTTTTTTTATCAATTTACTTCTTAAAGAATTTATCACATCTTCATCATCATCATTCCTTTTTGTTACTTGTGGAACATAGGGCCTCGTCAAAAACACGCTACTCTCCACGGTCTCTTGCAAGTTTCTTGATGGCTTCCCAGCGACTCTCGGCTTCCTCCAGTATACTGCATCGCTATGTTCGTTTTGGTCTTCCTCTACGACTTGTGCCCTGGGGGTTCCACTCTAAGGCCTGCCTAGCTCTGTTGCTGGTATCTTTTCTAAGGGTGTGACCAATCCATCTCCAGTTTTTCTTATTGTCACTTCAGTTGTTCTCCATGTTTCAGAACCATACAGTAGGACAACGAGAAACTCGAGAGAAGACTGAAGAACATTTATCAGGCTTTAAATTAGGAACATTTTGGGAGCCGGACTTTAGCTTAAAAATTGACAGGGACGTCATTGCTACGATTGACGTATAGATGAGAAAACAGAGGAACATCTGGCACTTATAGATTGCTTACTATCGCATTGTTTCTAGCAAAGAAAAAGTTGGTATATGGTGGCGAATTGAAGAAGACTTTTCACTGAATAATGATTTTTAGCGGCCCCCGAAAGGGGAAAAGACGATATTAGTTTTGTGTGGCCTGTCTGTCCGTCTGTCTGTCTGTCTGTCTGTCTGTCTGTCTGTCTGTCCGTCCGTCCGTCCGTCCGTCCATCCCGTTTAGTGCTCAGAAAGTAGAAGAGAAAATGAAAATCTGACATCACGATAATATAGAGCATTCAAAGTTCTGATGCAACGGCTACTTTTTTTTTTTCTAAAAGCTCAAAATCTAATTTTTAAAAATAATTTATGCAAACAGCATTTAAAGAGAAAAAACCTAATTAGTATGCAATATAAATGAAACCTACTTTAAGACAATTAATGATCCAATATACTGCATAGGTTTTCACATTTGTATTTGTTTCAACATACGAGTAACATACCAGTATTTACTCGTAAAGTAATCAACTCATAAAACAATACAATCCTCCACAGTAGTGAAACAGCAACACATTATTCACATTGTATGTAATCAGGCTGTGTATGTGTAAAATAAATAATAAATAAATAAAGGGAAACAATCAAAAATTGTCAAAACAGAGAAGGGCTTTTTAAAGGGGAGACGATCATTTATCATATATTTAACATATTATGGAAAACCTTTGTAGATAATTTGTCAAAATTTTTTTTTTTTCATATTTGAATTGTTAAATTATGTAAACTGTGTTATACAAAGTACTATGGACCTAACTTAGGACAATTAATAATATTATCTCACACTATTATTTTCTCACACACAATTGAATTGCATGTAATCCGGATATGGATAAGTTAACCTGTTTGTCTTGTGTGTTTCTGTAAACGAAAGTATTATCTGAATAAACTTAAAAAAAAAAAAAAAAAAAAAGAGGTGTGGCAGTTGCCTTGAACATCGGCTTTACAAGGCTAACGTTGAGAGATCAAAGCACGGAAGATGTATATTTTGACCGCTGGGGCACTAAATAAGATATGTTGTTTATCTTTGATATAATTTTTAGCAGCGACAAAGAAAGTTTGTGTGATACACAAACTCAGAGGCGGCCCCTGTTAAGAGATCAAAGCACGGAAGATGTATATTTCTGTCGTTTATCTTTGATATAATTTTTTTTTAAAATGAACTTTTAGCAGCGACAAAGAGAGTTTGTGTGATACACAAACTCAGAGGCGGCCCCCTTTGAGAGATCAAAGCACGGAAGATATATATTTCTGTCGTTTATCTTTGATATACTTTTTTTTTTAATGAACTTTTAGCAGCGACAAAGAGAGTTTGTGTGATACACAAACTCAGAGGCGGCCCCCGTTGAGAGATCAAAGCACGGAAAATATATATTTCTGTCGTTTATCTTTGGTATACTTTTTTTAAAATGAACTTTTAGCAGCGACAAAGAGAGTTTGTGTGATACACAAACTCAGAGGCGGCCCCCGTTGAGAGATCAAAGCGGATCTGACGGATCCGACTCCGATGGGGGCCGCCTCTGAGTTTGTGTATCACACAAACTCTCTTTGTAATCTTGTTTTTTCTTGGGATTGTTGAAATGTTATCCAAATATGAGCCAGTGCTAAAATAATAACTTATACGATCGCAAGTCAGAGATGAATAACAAAGTTACTTTCCAAGCTTGTACCAAAAATATATATATATGTTTTAGCAAACCACTTAAGGGATATACTTATCAGAGATGAGAGACATGAAAGCTGCAAGGTACTCTGGTATCTTGTATTACTGCACACCTAACATAGATATTGTAAGATATATTAACAGTAGCAATGGTAAAGTTGAAATGGCAGAAATATAGGATATACCTCTTAATGTGGGCGTAATCTGGTGTATCAGTTCTGATAATTTAAAACGCCTGAAAAGAGATGGGCTTAACGTGTCGATATGATTAGCTCAGGGACATGCTAATGCAGCTACAATGTCAAGGATTCATGAAGAAATGCAGGCAAAAAAAGAAACTTGAATGGATGTGTACACCGTTTGCTTAAGCTATTTGGTCAAAACTCTTAATCAGAAAATACTTCTAACATACATTTTATAGGTTCTCTAGAAAAAGATTTTTCTTTCTTTGCCTCAAATACTAATAGACTGGATAATATAATTAATGATAGCGTGTCATATGAACAACTCGCTGGTGTGCTCATCGTGTTGCTGTTAGACCAATGAAAGAAAGATTTTATGAAATTGTGACGGTGAAAATCGTTGCCGTCTCTCTGAAAATACAAAGACTAGAGACGCAAAGTGGTGGTTAAGCTAGAGCACTTGAACATTTTATTAAATTAAATCAAATCAAGCAATTCTGTCCATTGAAAACGAATTCGCAAAATATATTGAGTTTAACGTGTAAGTTTTCTAATTTGAAATCCTGAAAAGGAAATTTAAATATTTATTTTCTAAAGTTATTGTAAACTTTTAAATGTTAAAAAAAATCTTTTATAATTTGTGTACCTATCAATATACTTTTTATTAAGTTGCATTTTTTAATTAGTTGTCCTCATGAAACTACCGCTATTTGTTACTATAGCTGTTTAATGTTTAATTAGGAAAGCATGCTCAGTTGGTTTTAAATTTGTTTCTAAATTAAAAATCGTAGATATTTAATGTATGTAATGATTATTGATAATATGTAAGAGAAAACAATATAATCGATACTCATTTAAACCTAGTGTAGCAGCAATCAACGAACTATTGCGCAAAAAAAAAACAACTGAACAACGATAGTTTTTTATTTGAAGAATAAGTGGAACGCTGGTGGGGGGGATGGGTGACACCCTGATTTTTCCGCACCGGGTGACACCTACCCTAGTGACGCCACTGTGATAGTTGTACTATATAGTGAAAATGTTGCTTTTAACATTTCCAGGATAGTTACCCTTTAGTAAACCTCCAGGGTACTGGCCTGTATAAATATAGAAGTAGACCTCCAGGATAGTGGCCTGTATAGATCAAAACCTTCACTGTAATGGCCTGATTAGATCTAGTAGTGGACCACATGGACACCTAGATAAATGAAGGAAGTCATGATCTTTTGTTACAAACGTCTGTAATTTAAAAAATAAATTCAAGCTAACAGGTGCTTACAGGGCCGGTCCTAGCAATTGCGGGGCTCTATGCGAAACGAATTGCGCGGGGCCTATTCTGGGTAGGGATACGGCTAATAAGCGAAAATTAAGATTTTGTATTAAAAAATAAATTCGTCTATGCATTTTATACATTCTTAACTAAGTACAAAATCATGATCAAATTAACTTTACTTTACGAGCCTTGTATATTGCGAAGTCATACAGTAGATCATCAAAATTCTGTTTCCTACATAGATCACGATCAATAGCAAGAATTTCCACATTGTTCGATCTCTCTTCGTGAATTGTTGACCTTAAGTCATTCTTGATTAGTTTAAGACGCGAGAAACTTTTTCATAAGATGTCACAGATACAGTTCAAATCTCTTGCAGTGTTTACAATTCTGTTGATGCATTTTATCCAGTAGCCATCTTCAGCTTTTCGATGTGTGAAGTTTTCCACAGATTTATCATACTGCCTTTTCCTTTGATGTTTGGCTGGAAAGATTGCAACAATATCCTTGCTTCCAGCCAACGTCTTTTCTGTCACAAGAAGAAACAACAAGAATAAACTTAAAATGTTGATGCACAACCACAAGGCTCATTCACATTAACCCTTATCTGAGAGATACCGATAACATCTGCTCGTTGTGACTTATATCTGGAGTACAATCCAATATCACTGCATTCTTGATGTCTCGAAGGATAGATTTCACAACAGCATCAACTACTACAGTAATAAGTTCGTTTTGACTCTTCTTTCCCAGGTAACGATCATGAATTTCTGCATCGGTAACAGGTCGAAGATGTTCCCCCATTGCTGGATCAAACTTTGCGTGTAATTCTACTACAGCTAGGAGATTCCCATTACTTGGCTTTTCAAGTCTTTCAATGGTCCACCTGAAAGCCAAATTGCGCTTCGTTAGAAATTGTATAATTGCAACTAGTCCAACATTTAGTTTCAGAATAAAGCATCTCCTGGTGAACTTTGTCAATGCCTGTTTTTTTTTTACTTAGTCTTGCTTCAGCTTCACAGCAACTGTTCATGGCGTCTAAATGCCTTTGCGATTTTCTATGCTCTACTAGTCTTGTGGTACAGCTTTGCCACTGGTCAAAACCTTCATTTAAAAAGGAACTTTTTTGTTTTTTTCCAGTAGAAGACAGTAGGAACAATAGATTTTGTCTGCTGACACATTTTGTCAGCCTATGACGCAAAATACTTTCATCATTACTCAGGTTTGGTTTGCAATGCGCTTAACAGAAATGTCTATCATACTTATATTTCGGAAAATTCTCCAAAGTAATCTCAGGTGGACCTTTTTGTAATAAATGGTCAATACAAGATATTTCCATTTTTTCTAGACACATGGCAGGATAATCCAGATTTCTCAATGAATCGACCACATTTAGCTCATTATCTATAACAATATGTTGATCAGTTGTTACATTACTGTCTTCATTTTTTACGACATGTTGATCAGTTGTTAGTGTTACATCATTTTCTTCTCTTACGACATTCACTACTGCAGTTTTTGCATTCTTCATAGAATCTGTTTATTGGCGTAAGATTTGTGTTTTCCATATAACAATTTTTTCTATTTTTAGAAGATTTTAGAAATAATTTCCACGACCTTTTCGTATATTTTGCATCATTATGTAATTACAAATATACTTAGCGCGGGCCTATGAAAGCGCGGGGTGCATATAGATTAATACAAATATACCACTAGTTGCTGAGAACGTTCTTAAACTGGGGAGGGGGTAGAGATCTGTTTTATATTTAAACTGAATGTCTCCTGCCCACCATTCAATTTATCAAGATTTGTTTCAATATAAAACCCAGCTATTCCCAAAAGTTCCATATCGTGACCATTTAAATAACATGTGAAACATTAAAACTTTTTCTGATGTACTCAAATGAACCCGAGAATAAATGGCTATATTTACCAGAAATCAGAGACGAAGACATCTGAGAAGTACTTCCTGTTGTAAGCCAAGATATCTACATCCAATTCATCTAGAAGCTAAATGTCAATGCGCATATGCAGATATGAATCTGAATAACAGCATACATACAATACGGTTTTATTGAACCTGCAGATGTTGCTATGAAAGATAGTGTTACATTCCTCGTCTGCATGTGATTAGCATTTGAAATGTTCGCTGGTGCTTTTAACTCTTTCTCTCCGTAATTATGTACCACAATTAAGTTTTATAACAATTACAGAAAATGTTAAGCAGCGTGTGTTGTAAGAAAGAGTGGAAAAAAGTATTTTGGCTAACTTGTGACTTGATTCTTCAATCGTTTGGGAAATACGCTTTGTGTGTACTGATGGGGAACTGTTGCTTTTGTGTTGAAGGAGCCTCTAGGGATTTAATGACAAATGTCCTCCTTAAAAGTGTCTTTAGTTGGAACCGATGGACAATTTAAATTACAGGAATAATAAACGATTACTGAATAATGTTCAACTACCTCTCTTTTAGGACCTTAACATTATCTTTGTCTTGCGTTTTCTGCCAATTTACTCTATAGAAGTACTGAATTTAAAAATACATTTTACAATTGAGTATGTTACTGTATTTTAATCTTTTAAACGCATTCTATTTGAAAAAAAAAACATAGGTAAGAAATCATAGACACTCAAAACTTGACAGTGAAAAATAAATTCTTTTGCAACCTCCAACCATAAAGACTAGTACCCAGACTAGTACCCAGACTAGTACCCAGACTAGTACCAAGACTAGTACCCAGACTAGTACCAAGACTAGTACCCAGACTAGTACCCAGACAAGTACCAAGAATAGTACCCAGACTAGAACTTAGGCTATTACACTATCTAGTACTCCCTCCCAACTTTTTTTGATTCGGTGGTTTAAACTTATACAGTCCCAAATGCACGAGTCCATCTAATTAAATTTTCCAATCACATAGAATGCATTTAGGTAATAGCTTGGTTCTAGTACTTTAATGTCTAAACTCAAAAGCAGGGTAAGGACCATTAGTCGGTAAACTTCATATGGCTGACAGTTTCATGAGTAACACAGTATACCATACAACGACCGTTAGTGGCGAAGCCTTGGAAAGCAGAAAATAAAAGTTGGGGGGAAGATGGCGTTAATGATAACCTTTTTATACTATAGAGAAACCTGACGATGTCAGGGAAAAGTAGCCCTCACACTAAGTCACTCACACCAAGTCACCGCCACTAGATCTTTCCATTTCCAGCAACCAAAACACTGGTACCCTCCCTCTTGTTTTAGCCGCCCCCCCCCCATCCTGTCGTGAAATGATTGTGTGTGATCAGAACGCACGGTTTGTAGTTTCCTATTACTGACGGGCGCAGAGCTTTGGTTCCACCGGAGCTAATCATTACTCAAGGGGATGTAACGCTTCCAAGTCAAGTCCGCCTGATTTACTGGTCTTTATTGTCTCGGTCACGGTCCGTGGTCTGCAGTTTTGTTTTGTTTTTTCACCTTGATCACATTCTCGATATTTTGTGGACTTTAGATTCAATACATTGACAAGTTATTACATGCCCAAGCTTGTTGTTCTTTCAAGGTAATTGATCTTTTCTTGTTAAGTTATTTATCCTGTGTAGATCTAGTTCTTTGTTTTCAATTCCGGCTACATGACACATCATTTGTACAGACAAGTTAGTTGTGTCATGTA
Source organism: Biomphalaria straminea (assembly GCA_021533235.1). Classification (NCBI taxonomy): domain Eukaryota; kingdom Metazoa; phylum Mollusca; class Gastropoda; family Planorbidae; genus Biomphalaria; species Biomphalaria straminea. Next base: position 17,980,221 of record JADKLZ010000003.1, read on the forward strand.
GAACGGAGAAGTTATTTCTAGCAATAGCTTCAGTACACAACATATGAGCAATATTAACCAATTTAAAATATTTCTTTTACTTCTTTTTATTTGTATATCTTTAAATTTGTTATTGTTGTATTGCGTTTTAGTAACTTAAATCTCACATATCTTATGTTCCAAATGTTAATTAGCCATAAATGAAATGAAAAGTTTGAATGATCAACAGCAACAAGTAGGGTAGCATTCTGTGTGTATATAACACTTAGTTTACAGGGGGGTCACCTAATTCAAATCTCAACAGCTGTACAAAAAATGTTTATCCATAATTTCTGTAGTTTGTTGAGGAGTCTGTATTCATCGATCTGTTTCAGTCTGTAGTTAAAACAGAATTTACAATATTAACTAAGTGTCTAGCTTTCAAATAGTTGAGTTATCTTCCCATCGTTTTCATTGACATGATGCAACTTTCTAAATAATTGTTGGATTGCTGATCGAAATCAGTTTGAATATTGGCCACGCATCACCAGTGTCATTCAGACGATCAATGTGACCTGCTGTAAAAACGTACGATAGAATCATTGATCATGTGTCATTGATCACACTACGTTACGTCAATGATTTTAAACTCAGATAAGATTGTACAATGCGAAGTGTTGAGACCTTAGTGCACATAGGACTGATGGTACATATAGACATACATGAAGTCATTTCTAATCATTCTTATCTTTTGCCTATTGTTACAACTATACGTGTTTCTATTTATTTCAACAAAGAGTTGTTTTTTTTAAAGTTACCCTAATTACACGCCACATAGTCATGAAATCCTTAGGTATGAAATCATTGAAATGAACTATTTAGACGAGCTTGAACTGAGTAATGTAATATCGATACAAACAAAGGGTCAATAATATTCTACAGAGTGGACATAGGATGTGAATTTTTGGTCAGATATGGACGTGTGCTTAGCCCGCCGTCCTGTGTGAGGTTTGAGTGAAGATGTCATAATCTTCAATTCTGAAGACATGTCAGACAAGCAAAACGAATCTCAGTACATTTTGGAGTCTGTTTAAAACTGTTTTCTTTTACTAGAGAGTATTATTTAAATGTAAACATTGGCTGCTTTTTTCTAATTCTAAACGAAACAAAATTGTCGGCCATTTTTTTAATTCTTGTTTTTCACAATGACATCAGTTTATGTTCATAGGAGGAGTTGAAGAAATAAGCAAGAGAAATATGCAAAGAGAAATAGGGAAAAAAAGGTTTACACAAGGTTTCAATAGAGGAGTCAAAAGTCGAAATAAAAAAGTTGTTTTCATTAGTACTTTCCAATCACAATCAGATTTGTAAACCTTGTCTTCTTCATCGTGAAATACAAATGTACTGTCAATCAATCTGTTGACTTGTTCAGTTCAAGTCAACTTGAATTTAAGCTTGAACTTTGGTACCAGGCTATCATTGTAATGATATTGGTCATGATGTGATGTTGATTTTCATGTCTTGATATGTTAATTGAAAAAAAAGAATATTATACAAATAATAACGATAACAATCATATTTTCACTGGGCAGTGTGACAGGCACGAAAAGACAGGTCACACTAAAATATTGTCACTGGGCAG
>JADKLZ010000003.1:17989691-17999922 GCA_021533235.1 Biomphalaria straminea
CTATGAGATAGGTGAAGTGACCCAACAACGGACTATGAGATAGGTGATGGTGTAAGTGAAAGAATATAGTTTATGCATTTACCAAAAGACAGCCAGGAAAATCAGTGACTTGACAGAATGTAAATCATTGGTTAGAGTGTATGACTGAATGCATGACGCGTAAGAAGTAATTATCTTCTTTTTTTAAGTAACGTCTGTATTATATAAGAGAAAATAAGGTCTTACGAAGTATTAGGATAGCTTGTTGTTTGTGTTTCTTGCGCTCTGGACTGTGCTTTCGTGGTAACGTAGTTCCCGGGTCCAAACCCTTTCCGCTGTCATTCTCTGTTGTACTGCTGGAAGTTCGTGCTAGGATTTAATTATCTTCAGCATCTGTAGGAACATTGTAAACATGGTAAAACATGGCAAATGTTTCAGAAACTCTCACTGATTTTAGTAGTTTTGATAATATTTATTCTACAATTTGATAAGAAAATCTAAATGTACTACCAGAATTGATGAGAATGTAACATTAGAGTATATTAGATATTATTTAAAAAAACATATAGAGTATAGAATGTTCAATATAAGAATAGCGACACTGTTAACATACAAGAAACAGAGATACAACTAAAAGTAGCAAAGTTTGTTTTGTTAGACTCATTTTTCCCCCTTTGATTCCACAATTGAAATAGTGTCATAAAGCTTGTAACAAGAGTCCATATTAATGATTAATGATCTCAATTGGATTTGTGCTTATTCAATGTTTTCAGGGATCATCTGCTAAGCTTGAGCATTGTATCCCTAGAATGTTATTAAATTTTATTATTGGTAATCAATGCGCAATACCATCGTGACAAGAGACATTTTAATGTAGATACTAGAGGTACTTATTGCAGTATATAATTGTCACAATCCTTTAGTTCATTTCGTAAACTGCCGTAGAGCATTTCTTCTTGTAGCTACAGAGAAACACCATTCAAATGATACATACAAAAGTATAAATGTCACATCTATTGACGTGTCACATTGTTATTGTGACATTGCTCTTCGTTTGCTTGCACTGGACTTTAAGTGATTGATTAACTCATTAACAAGAAGATTACATTGTGGGCTATAAGAACACATGTTTAACTTTTTTATTTCTCTACTTTACAACAATTTGGGTTAGAAGAGACAGGAAGCAGGTTATCCTAATAAGATCCCAGCCCACGTGATCTGAGACTGGCCCGAGAAACTTGCTGGACTGTAACGAATCATTGACATTTGAAAAGACATTGGGTTGTAAACTGTGCCAGAATCTCCCGGAATCATTTTTGGACATTGCTGCCCTGGGAGATTCATTATTCAAGACATTACATTTTCATTATTCATTCTTTAAAACCGAAATAGCAGATCTTCACAAAGAAGATATATATCAAATTTTACATATTTCACCTACAGCGGTTTAGCTGTCTACCAGCAGTTTGGTACTACAAGTCAACGACCGTTCACAAAAGAGACTATCAGTGTAAAATATCTTAAAGCAGGCAGTCAGTGTAATGTTTATATTCCTTTGTAGTTTTTCTTTGCAAGTATTGGTTAGAACATTACGTTTCGTTTTAATCAATATATGAAGAACTATTGAAAGAATTGAATTGACCAAACAAAATAAAGTTTGTGTGTTGAATTATATTACGCTCTTTAGTTTATTTTAGTTTTCAGAACTATTAGTGTTTCAATCAAGCTGTAATAAGTCCATGAATTTTATAACCATTAGAAAACTAAGACTTCCTAATAAATGAATTAATGTTTTAAAAATGCCAGACTGTTTATGCCATCTGTTGCGTAATTGGTACATTAAGATCAAGTATAATTAGACCAAGTCGATTAAAGCAGAGGCGTCACTAGGGTGGGTGTCACCCGGTGCGTTAAAATCACGTTCCACTTATTCTTCAAATTAAAAAACTATCGTTGTTCAGTTGTTGTTTTTTGCGCATAATACAGTTCGTTAATTGCTGCTACACAAAGTTTAAATGAGTATCGATTATGTTTTTTTCTCTTACATATTATCGTTTTTCATTACATACATTAACATCTACGATTTTTTAAATAGAAAGGAATTAAAAACCAACTGAGCATGCTTTCCTAAGTAAACATTAAACAGCTCTGAATGGAAACTTTTGAACATTATGATCACATATAGTGGTAGTTTCATGAGGACAACTAATGAAAAATGCAACTTAATGAAAAGTATATTGATTGGTACAAAAATTTTTAAAGAATTTTTTTAATATATCAAAGTTTACAATAACTTTAGAAAATAAATATTTAAATTTCCTTTTCAGGATTTCAAATTAGTAAACTTATAAAAAAAACTTTAAACTCAATATATCTTGCACTTTGTTTTCAATGGACACAATTGCTTGATTTGATTTCAAAAAATAGTTGTTAATTAATAATTTAATGAGAGAACGTTGTTAGTAGATGTTTGATAAGAGACCGATATTAGTTAATGTTTGAATGAGAGAACGTTGTTAGTTAATGTTTTAATGAGAGAACGTTGTTAGTTGATGTTTTAATGAGAGAACGTTATTATTTAATGTTTTAATGTGAAAACGTTGTTAGTTAATGTTTTAATAAGAGAAGGTTGTTAGTTGATGTTTTAATTAGAGAACGTTGTTAGTTGATGTTTTAATAAGAGAAGGTTATTAGTTGATGTTTTAATGAGAGAACGTTGTTAATTGATGTTTTAATGAGAGAACGTTATTAGTTGATGTTTTAATAAGAGAACGTTGTTAGTTAATGTTTTAATCAGAGAACGTTGTTAGTTAAATTTAGTTTTACAAAGCTTCTTTTCACATAACGCCTTGTAAACATGCATTTGGCAAGAAACAGTTAAAAGTTTAATTCAAAGGCTGGTAGAGATTCGTTGTCGTCTTTCAAAACTTTGCTGCATTCTAGTATTCTAGTTTTAGTATTTCTGTTCACATATCTTGCCGTCAGGCCCAATATAAAAGAGATTGATGCACTCAGTATTAACTTCTTGCTCTCTATTTGAATAGTAAATCTTAAGAATACTTTCCTGATATTTTCATATTGTTAAAACGTATTTTTCTTTTTCATTAACATGCTAGTTTGATTTGAGAAAAGTTATCTTAATAAAATTTTGAGCTAACTTTTCACATATTTCGTAGAGTAAATGTTTAAGTGCTCGAGCTTAGCCACCACTTTGAAAATAATTAACACTTTAATTTGAAGGTACTTGTGTATTTAGTTTACTTTTTTGAGTACATCTGCCAATAAGAAAGTCAAGCAATGAAAGTTATGCGTGTATTCACAGACAGCTGGCAATCATATTTGTGCTGCGCCTCTAGTGTTTGTATTTTCAGAGAGACGGCAAAAATTTTCGCCGTCACACTTTCATAAAATCGTTCTTTCATGGGTCTACCAGCAATTCCATGACACACCAGCGAGTTGTTCATATGACACGCTATCATTAATTATATTATCCTATCTATTAGTATTAGTGGCAAAGAAAGAAAACCCTTTTTCTAGAGAACCAAGAAAGTATAATTAGAAAATATTTTCCGATTAAGAATTTGGACTTAAGTAAACGGTGTACACATCCATTCAAGTTTCTTTTCTGTTCTTCATTTATTACTGCCTGCACTTCTTCATGAATCCTTGACATTTTAGCTACATTACCATGTCCCTGAGCTCATCATATCGATACGTTAAGCCCATCCCTTTCAGTCTTTTTAAATTATCAGAACTGATATACCAGATTTAGCCCACATTAAGAGGAATATCCTACATTTCTGTCATTTCAACATTACCATTGCTACTGTTAATATATCTTACAACTTCAGAGATCTATGTTAGGTGTGCTGTAATACAAGATACCAGAGTACGTTGCAGCTTTTATGTCTCTCATCTCTGATAAGTATATCCCTGAAGTGGTTTGCTAAAACATATATATATATTTTTTTTTTTTTGGTAGAAGCTTGGAAAGTAACTTTTTTTTTCATCGCTCGTATAAATTATTATTTAAGCACTGGCTCATATTTGGATAACGTTTCCACAATCCCGAAAAAAAAAATTCATTATTCAATGAAAAGTCTTCTTCAGTTCGCCACCATATAGCAACTTTTTCTTTGCTAGAAACAATGCGATAGTAAGCAATCTATAATATAAGATGTTCTTCTGTTTTCCCATCTAAACGTCAATCATAGCAATGACGTCCTTGTCAATTTTCGGAAGCTAAAGTCCTGCTCCCAAAATGTTCCTAATTTGAAAGCCTGATAAATGTTCTTCAGTCTTTTCTCGAGTTTCTCGTTGTGGACATGTCCTATATTTATTGGAGAAGAACATCTTGCTATTGATGTTTTCCCATTTAGAATATTTTTATTCAACAATTTCTAAGCTTTTTGATTTTGCTTCTGTCACATTTTAAAGTTGGTATTTTTAAATTATTTTTTAAAGTGCCTTCTTACACTTGGGTGTCACCCCCTATCGGGTGTCACCCGGTGCGGATCGCACCCCCCGCACCTGCCTAGTGACGCCTCTGGATTAAAGTTATGTTGAGTGACTCGGAAATCGTTTACTTCTTGCAATCAATACTACAAGTGCCAGCATTTGTCAAGTCGCACTTTTGTACACATAATTATGGTATTAGTGAAGTAACAAAGGGAAGTAACTAAGTTCTACAACTGAATAGTTCAATGAGCACTCGATATTATTTCGTTTTTTTTTTTAGTTGTTATCTCTAATCTATTTATCGTTACTTCATTTTCGTATTCTTCTGCATTACATACAAACAAGGCATTATTATGTTGGGAAGAGAACTATCCGTTCACGCCACCTTTGAGCTAATACACTTCTCATCTATAAGAATTTATCTCTGAAGGTTTGAATATAAGTATATTTTATTTATACGAAGATCAAAAGAAATATATTATTTGTTTTAATGTATTGGTGTTTTCTCTGTGGTACAAAATACATTTATTATGATCATTATTACGATGGTAACCATTATTTTATTAATTTTGTTCTTATCTTATACATGATATCATAGATATTATTTATGTGTAAATGTATTGAATGTTGTTAAGTCCTGTATGCATAAGCAGCTGATCACGTTGTATCATGTTTGGTCAGGTGTAAAGTGAACAGCTGGTTTGAATTTTTTCTTCTATGACTTCTTTAAAGTTTCATACGCTCCATAGATAACAAAACTAGGTCCTAACTCGAAAATTATCCTGAGAGGCAGGAGATGGTCACTGGCAGGGTTCAAATCCGGCTTCATCTGAAGCTCATACCTCATGCCCCGAGAGATAACGTGAACAGGCGACTTCTGTGGCTGTGTGCTTGTATATCTGTGTTCTTGTGTGCGTGTTTGTCTGCTGGCGGGCGTGTGGGCGTGCATGGGTTGTTTTGTTGATGTTAAGTTTCAATGATCCCCTAAGTTTGACTGGAATCTGTTGAATGTGGTGCTGCAATTAAGTGATTACTGTCAACATCGCCACCGTGTTGGTTTTAAATCCTTTGAATGAATGAGACGCAGGCATGTGTAATGAAGCAGAAGGCATGTGCATTCACTGATTAAAAAAATAAAACTGCATCACTGACTTTAACGGCCACCTAAAATGTTTTTCTTTTAAATCAACTTACGATACCAATGTTGATTTGACCCCATTCAATTTAAATTAATTTTTTCGTTTTAGAAACGTAAATTTTTCTTATATAAAAGGAGCATGCATTCTTCTACAATTCCATAATCATTATATATAATGATATAATTTTTCATGATTACATACACATTTTTTAAAATTTAATTTTAATGATAACGGGGTAGGGAAACGTGTGGAAACAAAATGAATAAGTCCATCGGAATGTGAAAAATAATTACGGAGAGAATTACATTTCTAAGCTTTTTATTATATAGTGATCTTTCAATATAACTTTGAAACGTTTTGACTGAAGTAGCGCAGACACTTTTGTGAGAAGCCTTGCTTGCTTTTCACCAATCTTAAAGCCATACAGAAAGATTAGAAGAAACACTACTTTAAAACGTTATTTTTTTTTATGGCAGAAGGAGGGGGGGGGGCGATTTGTTCTGCCATGTTCCTATTTGAAACCTGCCTGAACGGCTACTAGCTTTAGCCAGACATTTTTTATTTTTATTTTCCAACTAGCGAGGTTTTGATGAATGCCGTTGTTGGCAGTTAAGAGCCGCTGCTTTCTTTTCGACAGCTGGGATATATAGAATAAAAAATTAAAGACCATAATCAGCTTCATAAAAAGAAATTGATTTTTTTAAAAAAGGTGTTTATGTTATTTGATTTAATTATTTTAAGCACTTTTCATAAAGGAAATACCACTGCAAATATGTTTATTTGTACTTTAAAGAATATATTTTAAATAATATTTTTCAGTACAGAGTCTTATTTATGTTTACCTTTATCTATCCCATAGTTTGAACCGTTGGGGCAGCACGCATGATGTTTCCAAGTCTTTCTACATCCCTCTGTATCCTCTTGTTAGAAATACAATATCTTTCAATGACAGTCCCTTCCAATCAGTAATTTTCTCTTCCTGTGGCTTTCATTGTCTGCCTCCCTCTTCTTGTCTAGTTTTGTTCCCCGAGGAAGCTCTTTTCGATTATTAAGGACCTTGTGATATGGTCATTAAGCTTGAATTTTTTTTTCCACAGTGGTTAGCAGGTCATTGTGAGGCCCCATTGCTGATCCATGAAGTATTGGACATGGAAATGTAAAATGTAGAGTTTATCGGTTGCTAATGTGTTATATAGTATCTGTAGGACGGGTCCTTTAAGAAACAAATAGGTCTATTCTCTTTAATGGCAAACTACTTGTGTTTGCGTCCAGAGCCTAAATCCATCTAACTAGTCTAAATATTAGATCTTATTTATTTCTTAAACTGTTGCCTTACAATTTATTTACTCTGAGTGTTCATTTTTCGCATATGGATGGTCTTTTCAACTAATATTATAATAAAGAACTAAAGCTGGCTCTCAAAGAATGTTTATTGTATTCTTGACTACATGCGTCAAGGAAGCTGAGCTGTTTAATGCTACTACATGCAGCCTATAGTTTAACTTCAAATGTGTTGACTTGATCGTGTAGAAATATTTTATTTTAAAAAGTTCAACGTGACAAATAACTCAATTCCCTGATTTTCAGCTGACAGCCACATAAACCATGTGTTACTTGAGTTAATGCCCTTGTAAAATAAATCCTTTCGCACTTTCTAATCCGTTTACGAGTCTGTGTGTGTATGTGTTTAGTGTAGGTGTGTCTGTTTGTGCCTCTGTGTGTGTATTAATGTCTGTGTGTGTGTTATTTGGTGGCATTCTTAAGTAAACACTTCTATTAACTTTAAAATAGTCGGGGGATGAAAAGTACAATGACTAATTTTAGTCACACTTATGTTGTTCAGATCATCATAACACATTATTTACAAGTGTGTGCGTATGTCAAGAGTGCAATGTTAGCATCTTGGACTCATGTAGCAGGATATCAGAGGGATTCTAAAGTCATAACTTTTTAACTGTTTACCCTTCAAAAACTAATATTTATTTTCGTATCAGTCTAAGGTGTATTTCATATATGGATGATGTTATGTATAATTTTGGAAGTCTCACTTAGAAAGTGATTACATGAAACAAAAATCAAAGTAAAATAGGTTTGCATTTAAAACTGAGATATAAGAAGCCAATATGTTTTTTTTTTTTGGGTAGAATACGTTTTAATGTGTCAAGGAAATGTTGAGTAATAATAAATAAATAAATAGTTTAAACAATTTTCTCACGTAATACTAAAAATGTTGTCTAGCCTTTTTTCTCTCTCTAAATTTGTTTGCATTTGATTAAAAACTTGATTTTTTTTTTGATTTAATGATACGTCTTCCAGACAATAATCAGCACATGATAACATTGATTATGTTCATTTTGTGACACTAATCAATACAATTAATTGACAACAGCACTGACCCACACATTACGTAACATAGAGATAGTCGTCATGCAATAGATTTAAAGCTGAAGTATAAATATAAATATATTACTTAAAGTAACTAACATTTTCATTATTATGAAACAATGAGAGATTGACTATAATGCGACATCCAGTCTTGTGTTTGAAATGCAAAAATCCCATACAAATCCATTGAGAAAAAAGCAAATGTTATCTGAAACTATTTTTTGTTTTATTGCACACTAGCAACTGCAATTGGATAGCTCACCCCCTCTCCTCTACTTGTGCCTCGCTGTTATCTAAACTGTAGAAGTTCTTTCTTGTAAGTCGTTTTGTCCTCCAATAGTGATGAGTATTTGAGATAATGTCAGGAGCCAGAACAAAAAATAATCAATTGATCAAAATATAACCCAGAAAACTCGTGATTCTTGAATTTTAAATAAGATTATCAGCTTTAGTTGGCACCGTTTGATTAATGACATTTCCTGGTTCAACTTTTTAACTTTATTAGCAAATGGTTAAATCGATAAGGGAAAAGCACGTGCGCTGCATTCACTTCCATTGTTGTAATATTTTATATTCCTTTCTAATCTGTAGTCTTGACATAATCTTTAAAATCCAACTCTATGGCAATACAGAAAAAAGGAAACTTTAGCCAAAGTAACTCAATGCTGTTTTACATAAGTGAATTACTCACGAACCTTTCTCACCGATGGCTGGCACTGATCTGGAAAATCTCCCAGAAGACTTCCCTAACAAGATGGAAGCAGTGTGCCTGTGCTAATCTTTTAGTCCTGCATTCACAGACTCTGCTTTGTTCTTCCTTTGTTTACAATTTCTCTGACGGGTGTAGACCTATAACTTGAAGAGGTTTAATGTTTAAAGTCCAATCGATAACATTTAGTGTAGATTGAGTTTAATGTAGATAATCATCCTCAATGTAAATTTGGTGTTTGATTCTTGATTTTTAAGAACTTAAGCAACCTTTTGTCTTCAGGACATCCTAAGAACAAGTAATATTTGAATAGATTTGTTTTTAAAGTATTTGATATATCACTTTCCATTTATATGTCTTTAAACTTTGATTGTCAACATGAAAATTAAATTTACTAACCATTGAAATAGAAATTGCCAGCATTCTGTATCAAAAGCTATAGACTAACCATCGAAACGTATACAAAATGTAACAATGTTATTATCTACTATTAAGCTGATGAGACATTATATATATTAGCATAATTGTAATTACCTATACCGTTTTTAAGAATTTATTGAGTAACTTGGCATTGTAAGTTATCATCGTGACTTATAAGTTAATAAGTTTGATGCATTATAGGGTGGCTTATATGGCTGACAAAACGTAGATGTTATCAAAGTGGCTTGAGACTTAATGTAATATTATTGTCTAAATTAATAGAACTGCTCAATCTAGTTGGTGCTAGCCCATCACTCTGCGGCCAGTTCGATCAACATACTTTACTGATAGGATCAAGTTAACCTAGCGAACTCTAAAATCTGGTCTCTGGCCACCGTCTGACACTTGATTTATGTTGGTCCATTTTTAGAAAATAGTTTAGAATTGTATTGTGGTACTTCATTTTCAATTGATAAAGTTTTAGCAACTTGATTTTTTTGTATTTTATTAAAATATTGCCATAAAAAATAGATAAATTAAATTTATATTTATAGCTAAAAAATTTAAAATTAAATATGTAATGAACTAATTTCTAAAAAAAATATTTTTTTGCATGAATCAGATTAAGATCGTAGTCGACTTTTATTAGCAATGAAGATTTTGTAGCGTTTGTTCCCCGAAGGCTGCAATACTTCTGTATAAATAAAATGTGATCGCTGAACCTTAGGCCCAAAAATAAAGAAAATGTGAAAAAAAAAACATGTCTAGCCCATATATATTACATAAAAGAAATGCTTAGTTAATATAAGAAGCTTTTAGAAAGATGTTAATATTATAGAGATTATTCAAGAGCTAAGTCAATACAAAACAAGAATCAGATCGTTACAATAGCTGGTCTTTAGTCTTCTCACCCCACTAGAATGTTCCATCATATTTAGAAATACAGGAATGACGTCATCTGTTTCATTAAATGAGTCAGAAGCACTCGTAGCTCGGCCTATAGTACTTGGGACTGGTGGGTGTACTTGGTCTAAATGGATCTTTAGTACTTGGGACTGGGGGATGTACTTGGTCTAAATGGATCTTTAGTACTTGGGACTGGGGGATGTACTTGGACTAAATGGATCTTTAGTACTTGGGA
>JADKLZ010000003.1:18033830-18044029 GCA_021533235.1 Biomphalaria straminea
ACCAACCCTTGCTGCATCGGAAGAGGACAAAGACAGATTCTTTCAAGGTCTAGAGGACGTAATTAAAAGTATTCTAAAGTCCGAGCACCTCTATATAAATGGAGACTTTAATGCCCGTGTTGGCGATGACAATGATGCATGGCCAAAATGCTTGGGACCTCATGGTGTTGGCAAAATCAACGGCAATGGCCAAAGGCTACTCGAGTTCTGTAGCTCTCATGAACTGTGTGTAACAAATACATTCTTCGCTGGCAAGGAGCGCCACAAAGTCTCTTGGCAACACCCACGCTCAAAAAGGTGGCACCAGCTTGACCTCTGCATCACCCGTAGGACGGATCTGAAAAGTGTCATCCACACCTGCTCATACCATAGTGCGGACTGCAACTCAGACCATTCACTAGTGCTAAGCAAGATCAAACTACTTCTCAAGAAGGCCTATACTTCCACTCAACCTAGAACTAGACGAATTAACGTCAACCATGTAGGTGACCCAGAGAAGCACTCTTTGGCGAGCTCCTGAACAGTTCAATCCCCTTGCTAAGTGATGAAGAAGATATCTCTATCAGATGGGAGAAATTAAGAGACGTAATCTACACTTCGGCAATCACCGCCTTTGGGCCTCAAAAACACAAAAATGTAGACTGGTTTGAGGAGAATCTAGCACTTATGGAACCTTGCATCGAGAAAAAGCGATCTGCACACCTCGCTCACAAGACTAAGCCTAGTCCAAAATCTTTGCAGGCCTTCAAAAGTGCTAATAAAGAGGCGAAACAAATGGCTAGACAATGTGCAAATAACTTTTGGAGGGATACCTGTAACAAAATCCAAGAAAGTCTCTACTCAGGAAATAGTAAAGCTCTGTTTGATGGCATTAAAGCGGCTCTGGGTCCAAGAGTGTCAAAGCCTGCCCCCCCCCCTTCTATCCAAATCTGGAGAAAAGATTACAGATCAAACCAAGCAGCTAGAACGATGGACAGAACACTACCTCGATGTCTATGCCACACAGAATACAGTAGACGATGTCGCCCTGGCCTTTCTACCAGATCTTCTAGTATTGGAATGCCTAGATGAGCTTCCGAGCCTAAGTGACCTCAAAAAAGCAATTAACTGCATGAAAAATAGAAAATCTCCAGGAAGTGATGGTATCCCAGTGGAAGTAGTTAAAGCCAACGAATCACTCCTGCTCCCCGAACTCTATCCTCTCCTCTGCCGTTGTTGGGAAACAGGTCATGTCCCTCAAGACATGCGTGATGCTACTATTGTCACAATATACAAGAACAAGGGGGATAGGAGTGACTGCAACAACTATAGGGGTATCTCTCTCCTCAGTATAGTGGGCAAGATCTTTAGAGTGGCACTATCTAGGCTGCAAGTGATAGCTTCTAGAGTCTACTCCGAGTCTCAGTGTGGATTCAGGAGTGGTAGATCCACTATAGACATGATATCTTCTCTACGACTACTGCAGGAGAAATTCAGAGAGAAAGACAGACCTCTTTACATTGTTTTTGTTGATTTGACTAAAGCCTTTGATATGGTTAGCAGAAGTGGCCTTTTCAAACTTCTAAGGAAAATAGGTTGCCCTCCCAAACTACTGAGGTTCATTGAGTGCTTCCATGAGGAAACTAAATGCACTGTCAAATATAATGGAGCCCAATCAGCACCTTTTGAGGTTTGCAGTGGTGTCAAGCAGGGATGTGTGCTCGCACCCACTCTGTTTGGCATATTCTTCTCCTGTCTACTGCATTACGCATACAATGACATAAACGATGGTGTGTTTCTCTATACAAGATCCTCTGGAAAACTATTCAATGTTTCAAGGCTGAGGGCTAAAACCAAGGTCAGGAGGTTGCTCATCAGGGAACTCCTGTATTCTGATGATGCAGCTATTGTGACTGATTCTGATACCCAGCTACAGTCCCTAGTTGACAAACTATCTGCTGCTTGCCAGAAGTTCGGCTTAAACATCAGTCAGAGCAAGATTAAGATACTTGTACAAAACACAAATGCTGCACCTCAAATTAGCATTAATGGCCAACCACTAGAGATTGTAGACCACTTTTGTTATTTGGCTCCATCATATCCAACAACAATCTACTGGATAATGACATTAACAACATGATAGCCAAGGCAATGGCCATAATGTCACGGTTGCAGAAAAGAGTCTGAGACAACATATTGCTGACTAACAGCACTAAAGCTCTAGTCTACCGGACCTGTGTATTGAGCAACTTGCTATACGGAAGTGAAACGTGGTCAACCTACTCATGGCAGGAAAAAAAGCTGAATGTCTTCCACCTCCGATGCCTAAGGCGGATCTTTAAAATAAGGTGGCAAGATAAGATAACCAATGAGGAAGTGCTACGAAGAGCAGGTTGCCAGGACATCCGCTCTGTTATCAGCAGCAGACGCCTTGGCTGGCTTGGCCACGTTCGGAGAATGCCAGTAGGAAGACTACCACAGGATATTCTGTATGGCGATCTAATAGAAGGCAGAAGAGCCGCTGGTCGCCCACTCTTACGTTATACAGATGTATGCAAACTGGACACGAAACTCTTTAAGATCGACACCAGCAACTGGGAAGAGGTGGCACTAGATAGATCCACATGGAGAGAGAGCATAAAGGAGGGGTCTTTGATTGCAGATGACATACACAACAGAAGCAGAAAGAAGGGTGATAGTGCAACGGCGCCTGGTGACTACATATGCCCAACCTGCGATCGCAGCTGTGTATCAAGGATCGGCCTCTTCAGTCACACAAGAGCTTGCAAGGGGAAAAGATCGTCTCTCGAGACGTAAAATGCCACAGATATATATATATATATATATATATATATATAAAGAAAGAGAGAGAGAGAGAGAGGGAGATAGATAGACAGACAGATAGATAGTTAGATATATATATATAGAGAGAGAGAGATAGAGAGGTAGGCAGGCAGAGAGACAGAGACACAGACAGGCAGGTAGGCAGACAGACATACAGACAGACAGACATAAGACAGACAGTCAGATAGATAGATAGATACATACATAGATAGATAGAGATATTTAGTAGCACAGCTGTTTTAATCTAAAAGTTAAGTGTGATCACGTTGAATATGTTGCATATGTCCTCTCCAAAAACTGATACTTTTGTACAAAGCTTATATCAACTCAATCTTTCTGTTTAAAACAAATATCGAATACTTTATTTCTCCCACTTTAGGATCACGTGAAAACTGTGCCACAATTTTTTCATTGTTCTCTCCAAAATATCAACAAATAAAAAAGTAACCAATTAGCTAATTATTTAGTGCTAATTAATAATTTTGTTTGATATATCAAAAAGGGAAATACATCTTGCAATATTTAGATTTGTTGTTTAAAATATAAAATTATCTTCATTAGAAAGACATATATGTATATTGGTTATTTTAAAAAATACACGTAATATTTATAAGAACTAGGCTGTATAAGGTATTTTACGTGGTTACGAAGTCCTAGCTGTGATCTACTTATTTCGCTTCCTCCAACGCCTGTCTGAACTTTATCTGAAATGTGAGTGGCACTAGTCATCAAGTAAACACCAGGAGGTCAGAAGTTAAAATCAATCCCAGACATTTTGTCTGTCGATACACTATTTCAACTGGTTCACGCAGTCCAAGAGATCCGTTCATAATATGGCTGCGGTTGAGATGCGAACAGTTTCAAATGATTGATTGCAAACGGTTTGTACTTTATTATTAATTATGATTAATTTCAGAGCTGTCAAGTTTAATACATAATCTGCCCACATCTTTGAACTTTTGCACACATAGAGTTAAAAGGGCATGAAAAGTGCAAGTCCAGAACTGCGTCACACAAGGACCAAAACATTATCGAATTGTGAATTTTTGTTATCAGTATTGAAGCTAATAATTGTTGTTTTTTTTGTTTTTTTTTGGGGGGGTGTTGTTGTTTTTTTTGGTGCGTTTGTAAAAAAATAATTCTGTAAATTCTCTAGGAACAACAAAATATCTATATGTTTCCTTTTTTTTACACAGTTATACACGTTTTATCTTTCTATCTCTCTGTATCTCTTTTTTCTCTCTTTCTCTCTCTATTTCTTTTTTTTTCTTTTGCTCTTTCTTTCTCTCTCTCTCTCTCTCTCTCTCTCTTTCTCTTTTTTTCCATTCTCTCTCCCTATAAATCTTTCTCTTTCACAATCTCTCTTTCTTGCTTACTTTCTTTCTTATTACTGTTTTTTTTTTAAATAATTGTCCTGAAAATATTCGACTTTTTTCTTATCACACAACAACGCTATCCTATAAGGTTCATCTTTATTTGTGGCTGAGTGGTGAAGCGCTTCTGTTCCTGGTTTCGAATCTCGGTGACGACTGGGAATCTTGAATTTCCTAAGTCCATCAAACTCTAATGGCTTCAGTTGGGGGAAAGTAAAGGTGGTTGGTCGTTGTAACGTGATCATGATGATGAAGACCTTATAACATGACGCCCTGCTCGTTAGCCGTTGATCAAAGAAAGAGATGACCTTAACACCATATGCCCTATAGATCTTAAGGTCTAAAAGAGGAACTTTACTTGTGTGTCAAGGTATCTCATTGTACCTCTTTTTACTTCATACCCTAAATCTTCAGAACAATTTTCTATCAACTCAACCTACTTTCTATATAGTGGCCAGGTATCTATCAACTCAACCTACTTTCTATATAGTGTCCAGGTATCTACCAACTACCTGCATTACAACTGTTGTTTAACTTTTTAAATGCTAAATCATTCTTATTGCACCTACATGTCTTAACACCCCACTTATTGATACCACTACTTGCCCAATGAATTTCTTTCTAGAATTCCACCAAAGAAATAGCGTTTAAAGTTAATAAGCAATTTAACCGAAAATGTATTATGTCCACTTAAATTTAATTTCCCAATAAATTGCTTGAATTCTAAGGTCAGCTAAAAAAAGAATTAAAACCTAAGAAAAAAAAAATTTAATTTGACGGACGACATTAAGAACAAAATTTATTTTCGTGTCAAAAATGACATTGATGGAGAATGGTTATGAATTAGATGTCATTGTTTCTAACGATTTATATCCACATGAATTTGTAGCGCGTAGGACAAGAAAAATATTTTGTTTTCTTAAAATAAGTAAAGTTTCCCTTTCAGACCTTGCGATTTAGGGGACAGGTGATCTATTTCTTTGGCGAACGTAAGAGAGCAGGGTGTCATGTGGCCAGCACAACGACCAGCTGCCTTTCTTATAATAGTTCATTCAAAATATATTCTTATTGATCGAATTAAATGTAAGAACCAAAAAACACAAGCGTCTGTGGCCCTGTAAGTTATTAGTTGGCAAACTCCGTCAACAGAACTGTCTTATTACACGTTACTGATCAAATCATTACACAAGACTTTTTCTTTTAACATTATTTATGTCAACCTTTAAAAGTCATTTAACGATCAAATGAATATGAAACCTGCGCCACTCTAATGAAACGATGAAACAAACCATATTCTCAGATCTCAAAATCCGAAATTTTAAACCGTTTAAAATCTAATCAAACTTAAAATACTTTTAAAACTAATTAATAATAATAATAATAATAATAATATCTTTTTTGTCCTTGACGAAACATAAACCCAGACTCGAGACTAACTACACAATCTGTGGTATGTTGTTGTTGTTGTTTTTCTGTTGTTTTTTTTTGTTTTTTTTTTGCACTTTCTTTTTATAAAGTTTATTTCATATATCTGTCTGTTTGTTTGATATCTGTCTATATTTCTGACCTGTTGAACATGTTATTGATCACGATCCACATTATTGGAATTGTTGAAAATGTGCACTGTTAGGTAGCTAATTAGTATTGCGCACATTTTTTAGATAGTTAGTTTAGTCTTTTAGAATTGCGCACTTTTTAGTACCGACATTGAACGCACATTTTATGACGACACAGACTGTAGGGTTAGAGGTTAAGTTTGACGTAATAGGATTTCAGTTACCGCTAGGCTCTCGGGGTGATCAGACGTATTTTATCTTTTGACTAGACTGTGGCCCATCTTGTAAATAAATTGTTATTACATTTTCATCTCGAAGTCAGCTTAGTCATTTCAAGTTTTGTTCCTGTGAGTATTTGTTCGTGTTATGTAATGTCTTCTCTATGAACTCGCGAGATTAAAAATACATCTTCACAAGAAACTCACGCACCTAATATCCTGAAGCAACTTAGAAATAAAGTAATTTACAAACACAACAAGAAAGAAAAAGGGAAGCAACATTACAGCACATTGTTCTTAACAAAACATACATCATTCAAAAAATTAACTAATTAATTAATTAATTAATTAGTGGTATATAATTTAAAATTAAAGATTGTTTAAGAAAAATAGCTTTTACAGTATTGCGATATATAACTGTAAATGTAGAGTATTTTCCTATTAAATAGGCTTATCCATATGTATCTAATTTTTTCTTACATTTAACTTGTATGTTTTTTGTTTTTCAAGCAATCATTAAAAAAAAACTTGATGATCCTCGGAGTTGAATAATTGTGTTTCAAGGGAAATTAATTATTTTCTTTATTTACTTCGAGACGTTTTTGTAAGACATATTGTCATCGCTACTTAAGCCTCGCGTGTGTCTGGCACCACGGACAAGAGAGCTGTGATTTATTCTGTCACATCATCGGACATTGGATATATACTTTCTATTATCACAATGTAAAATAATTTTTTTTTACAAAGTTGAGTTCTGTCTGACAAAGATCTTTGAACCATCGTACTTCTATACCGTAGAGAGTTTTCATCACATGCTCACAACTTTATATATTTCTTCAGTGTCACTTTGAATTAATTGTCTTTAGTTGTGTGTTCCTTTGTTGAAAAAGACAGGTAAGTTTCTTAGTTTAAAGGTATGTTTATTGTTATTATTATTATTATTATAGCTTTTATATAGCGCTACTTTCATGCTAATAGCATGCTCAGAGCGCTTTGGTCCAATCTTATTTGTGGACCAGTGGGGGGAGGGTGTATCTAGGAGTTGGTTTCCCGTGCTGCCTTTGGGCGCTCAGTAAACACAACTCTGCCCGAGTCGGGTGTCGAACCTCGAGCCCCCTTCTAGGTAGCCAAGCAAGCCAAGCTCAAGCCGCACTTAGCCTCTCGACCACTCTTCCCAATAATTGTTACACAAAAAGTGAACAGAATCTCTGGCACTAAAGCAGTCACGTGTTGTCAACACTACATCTCGGTCTTACCGGGTCTCAAAAAGACACTTCTTGTACTTACCAATAAGTACTCGATATATACTTTTATATGCATAGATTTGACCTCTCCAAGCCTAATTGTTCTTAAATTCGGTTCATTTTGAACTCTGGTTCACGACATGATAGAAAAAAAAAAGCTTATTAACAGGAAAGAACTCCGCCCTTAAAATTGTATTTATCAATAATGTACAAGTTATTTTCGTTATTCGATATCAAACTAAATAATTAAGTAACGATGATTAATTGACTAATTTTTTATTGATTAGTGTTTTATTTGGTACAATAAATATTTTTTTTAAAGTATCAATTTGATCGGAAAATGCGTGAGAGAGGAATACTGTTAACAATTATTTAAGGGGACTAAACTCGACAAATTTAGCCATATCTGTGAATACTGAAAGAATAGTTTCCCTGGTTGGTATCAAATAAAATACCACTTGGTTCTCATTTCTTATGATGATAGTCTCATTTTATGTAAATAGTAAGGCCCATCCTAACACTGTACAACATTTTACCTTTACTTATATTACATTTCTATTAATAAACTGTACATATATTTTACTTAAACTGTATTTGTTGCCTGCATTCATAACGCTGTGCCTGTAAGTCTATGTGCAAGTTAAGGTTCTCATAATATTAAAACCCCCTAGACACCTAAACGGCCACCATCTTTGACCTACTTGTCACATAATTCATTGGTCAATTAGTTATTTTGTTTTCATTTTATTGATTCATGCCTTGTTTATACCATAAATAATTGTGCGAAGCTTGATCCGAGATTTGTGTGGGGAAAATAACGTGTCCAAACTTTTTACCAGACAGACAGAGGGAACAGACAAATAGAGTGAGTTAATATTAGCTTTATAAAAAGGGATGTCTGAGCCCTCCACAGCAATAGCTACGCCCCTGAACAAAAAGACTTTCTTGCACCTAAAATATTATTTTTTTTTAATACACTCAGTCATCTAATTGAGTCAACTCAAGGTCATCTAATTGAGTCAATTCAAGGCCATCTACTGATTAATAAAAAAAAGAGAAAATTTTTCTTAAAAGTCCAAACCAACTTGTGTTTGTCCCTGCGGAAAGAAGTCAAAGAAATGAACTTCTAAATTTGAAGATGAACAGGACAAAAGAGACTCTAATGATTTGCACCATACAAAAATTGAGACATGTTCTTGGGAGACTTTTCTGACAAGACATTTCAAGGTCAAGGTCAGTAGGTAAAGGAAGTGACGACCTGAGGACACAATAGTGTTATACAATGATTTCAAATTAATCTTGGGAATAAAGACTTGGTACCATTTCTGGTCAGTCCCTGCTGCCTGGTGTATCAACTACTGGGAGACACAGAAGGGCTCGTTAGATTTTCTGAATCTGTTGTTTTTTTTTTGTTATATTTTAAATTTATAACAAAGGTTATATTAGCCCACTCTGTCTGTCTGTCTGTCTTATACAGTTTTTGTACGCACTAGTTCTTTCACACCCAATCTCGGATCAAGTTGAAATTTTGCACAATTAATTTCTTGTGCCTGGCAAGAGATAATTGTGTACAAAGCTTATATCAACTCACTCCGACTGGTAAAATGTTTGTACACACCCACACCTGATCTCGGATCAAGCTGAAATGTGTACAATTATTTATTTTACCTGACAGTACATGAATCAGTAAAGAAAAAAATCAACCAATTAGTTTATTAATTATTTGTAATTCATTATTTTACCAATCGTTTTTTTTTTGTTTAGTGCTTTATAAAATGTTAACTCATTTGTTAAAAGCATTTCAGTACACTGATTTGTTAAGGTCGGACAGTTTTCTGATTTAATACCAGTTTATCTTATATAGGCTGAAAAAATAAGATCATTGTCTTCATCTTGTTGAAGCTGCACTTTATTTTAACAAAACTATTATGCATTCATTTTGTCCGTCTGTCTATCTGGTAAAAATAATTTGTACACGTTACTTCTCCTAAACCCACGTCTCTGATCTAGTTGAAATTTCTCTCTATCATATCATGTCCTTGAAAACAGTCAATATTAAAAAGTTAACCAATTTGTTAATTAATTATTGGTATTTAATTACTTTGTTTAACATACAAAAAAAAGAAAGAAAGCGACAGTCCAGAGCGCAAACCGCACGACAAGATGTATATCAGGGAATTTGACGCAGAACTTCGACCGTCCCAACAAAACAATGTTATGTTCATTTCAAGGACAATCAAGTTATAAACTATAATAGAGTTACGACTTATGGTGAAAATAAAAATAATTTTGTATAGCTAAATGATATTGTTACATATTACGAAATGAAAATAGATCATAAAAGATGGATCATATTAAGTTCACTTAAACGTTATAGAATATATATATATATATATATATATATATATATATATATATATGTCATAGAGATTCAATGACTATAATTCAGTTGGCTCTACTAAATATACAACACGTATTTATTTCTGTTCGCTATATTAGTATAATCATGCAATCAATCATATTAATCATCAACATTGTTATAACGGACTTCTTTAATGGAATCTTATTGTAATACTGATATCGCACAATATGTTCCCATCATTCATTAATTCAAGACCTTTAAGTTACTCAATTTGTTCAAGAAATTCTATTTTACCAAATCAGTCATCATAAAGTTTAGCTCGTATCAATCAATTTATTAAACTTTCATTATTGAAGTATTTGTGAAAAAAATAGAGATTACATATCAACCACTCTGTTGACACAACCTTTCTCTTGACACAACCACCTTGTTAATACAACCACTCTGTTGACACAACCACTATGTTGACACAACAAGTCTGTTAAAACAACCATTCTGTTGACACAACCACTCAGTTGAAACAACCACTCTGTTGAAACATCCAATCTGTTGAAACATCCACTCTGTTGACACAACCACTATGTTGACACAACAAGTCTGTTAAAACAACCACTCTGTTGACA
>JADKLZ010000003.1:18047500-18067179 GCA_021533235.1 Biomphalaria straminea
ACTGACAGCTCCCACACTGACAGCTCCCACACTGACAGCTACCACACTTATCACTAGCAACATTGGATGTATGTATCTTACAAATATGCTTAGCACACTTAGATTTACTACCTCTAACACGGCGACATAACAATAACCTAATAGTAATAAACTTTTCTTCGATTGCGAAGATTATGGAGGAGTACAGTATTTCATGTCACTACGCAGTCCCAGCTGTGATTTAGATATTTTTTGTCACATCCTACGCTGTCATAATCGTTGTCAGCCGCTGGTCGGTTTAGGCTCTCTTTCTGCCATCTACGTGCCAACTATGTCTGTCTACGCTAGTAGATAATACACATTTACTAAATACACTACCTCAAAATATACTTGCTGCTAAATACTTGCTATTATGTATTCCATCAATATGCATTATGGGTACTAACTAACTAGCGGCATATGCATATCATTCATGTAGAGACGGATTGCATATCATTCATTTAGAGACGGATTGCATATCATCCAGGGCCGGATTTAAGTATGTGGAGGCCTCGGGAAAGAATTTTATTTATTTTATCGAAAGCTTTTGTTAAAAATCAACTCATGCGCCACTTATGAATAAAGATAATACATACATGTAATAGCAAGTCATGTTTTGTAAATATTTTAATTAGAAAGGTTACATGTGTATAGTTTTGAGTTTGTGTAGGATTATCTACTAAGGCCCTTGCTAGAAGCGCTGACCTAAACCCAGAGCAACTTTTACATATTATGAGCATGCTACACGTGGACCCTTGTAATCACGACAGCGTTGTCAGCCGTAATTTGTTAAATTTTAAGGGTTGGAGGTAAAATAGAAAAAAATAGAGAAACAAAAAAAAAGTCGAAATTCAGATATATTTTTATTCTTTTTTTAAAGAAGGCCCTTTTTGTGGATCCACGGGCAGTAGCCCCGCCTTTCATAGGTTAAATACGGCCCTGTGAGGATTAAAAATATTTTTTTTGTCCTTAATATACATGTCATTTAAAAATGCACTATCGATAGATCAACGTGATTTGTAATAAAGAAAAATGTGTATTACAAAAAAAATTACAATAATGTGAAAATATTTATGAACATATGTATATTTAATATATATGTATGAAATTAAAATAAAAATGTGATGATTAAAAATTATAAAGAAAAGATGCACCACATTTGGCGGCACAAAAGAGTTGATCCGGTGCAAGCAATTATAGACATGATTGAGCCTCTATGTCCAATAACACATCGAGTTTCGAAATCTTTGTGTCTAGTGAGAGCCTTATCAATTATAGAGTCAATAAAATATGTAATGTATTATAGCTACGAATACATTGCTTGATTAAAAAAAAGCTAAAATGTGGAAGAACGCGTGGTGAGGAGGGGAGGGGGTGATACATTACATTGATCAATCAGAATATGTGTTCACTGTGATGGCACTTTAATATCGCATCTGTTGAAGAAACAAAAAATGTATTGACAATCTCATCAGCTTTCTCTTTCATAACGAAACGAAAGAATTTCTTGGCTCATTTAAGACAGCAATAAAAAAAACGTGTTAGCCTCGTGTCCGCTCTCTAAATGTGAACAAGGGATCATAGAACTGAAATGAAAATGTATTGTTATGCATTGTGTTACTTACGTTCGTTCATCGATATAAGTAAGGACCACTTCTGTCATCTAGGAGATGGTGAGGTTAAGGGTTTCGATCTCATTGGACCTCATTCACCAATCGTAAACAAACATCATTTAGCCACGTGATTCTTTTTATCTTCTATGCAAACTATGTAATCCATAAAGACTGTCACGTGAGACGTATTTTTTTCATTGTTTTATCAATATGACGTGGCTAAATGTGTTTATTTACGATTGGTGAATGAGGTCCATTATTGTGGCTGCAGATTCGGCTCATTTGGTCTAGCTGTGTCCGCAACGTTCAGGCCCATACATTAGATCAGTGATGCCAAAGTACGGCCCGCGGGCCAGAACCGGCCCGCGACGTGGTTTCATCCGGCCCGCCAAAACGTAGGCAAAAAAAGTAGAATATCACCCCCCCCCCCCCCGTTTTCAAAAAGGTTGAAAATGTATCTTTACTTTCGTTAAAGTCCTAATTTTTTCTCTGATGGATTGGTAACATGACCTTTAATGATTGTGCGTTTATGAGTTTATGAAATGGAAGTCTGAATGTAGAATCTTCCAGGAAAGGTGAATGGATCTTTTTGGTAGAAAATGATAATAAGCCAGCATATTTGTTTTGGTAAAGAAAGTCTGGCTGTTTCAAAAACAACATATTAGTCATATACAGCGGCATTATAAAACAAATATGAAGGCCTTCATGATTTGATCCGAGTATAAAAATTGGTTAAACTACGCCTAGAGATTGGAGGATCAATGGAAATATTTACCAAAATGAGACAAGAAAATACGTTGGTGGTAAAGGAAGCTACAATGTTGCTCACATTTTAAGTAGAGAAATGAAGACATTTTTAGACATGTACAAAATGATAAGACTTTAAATGTCCCATTTGTAAGTACTAGATTCAATAGTTTCAAATAGTTTCAGATGAATTTTAATGTCATCTTTTTGTACCTATTTGTTGATGTGGCCCGCAACACGCGTGTCGGAAGGTAAAATGGCCCGCAAGTTGAATTAGGCTGAGCATCACTGCATTAGATTGTTGGGTTCAAATCGAACTGACCTTAAGACGAGTTGAATTCTTTGTAAGGGATTTTTTTTCATTTCGAAATCTATCATTCGCATTAAACAAATATTTTGTTTACAACTGAAAATTTTCATAAGTACATTTCATCATTTAGAATTAGATAGTTTTATTGCCTTAGATTCCAGCTACTGAATAGAGATCTAACAAACCCGACTTTCCCAGCAGTCCCCCTAGAGCCTAAAATGCACAACCATAATTTATTCTGTTAAAATAAAGATTTGATTTCAGTTAAAAATAGTAGAAAATGAAATAGTTATTTTTAAGCGGCTTCCGAAAGGGGAAAGGTGGTATTAATTTTCTGTAGCCTGTCTGTCCGTCTTTCTGTTTGTGTGTCCGTCCGTCCGTCCCGTTTAGATCTCAGAAACGAGATGAGAAAATGAAAATCGAACATCACAATATTTTAGATCGTTCAAAGTTCTGATGCAACGGCTAATTTTTTCTTTTCTGAAAGCAATAAATCTAATTTTTTAAATAACTTATGCAAGCTATTTTTAATGAGAAAAAATATATTTAGTATGCCTCGTAAAGTAGACCTGATATAAGATAATTAATAATGTTATGAAATGCTTTTTTCCGTATCATTGTATGGTGACTACCAAATAGCAATAAACACCTGAGGCTTTTTACTAAGGTGATGATTATATACTACAGTTTAAACGCATTTATACAAACGGCTTTAGATTGGTCAAAATTTTTGTTTTTATATTTGTATTGTTATGTTATGTAAGTTCTGTTATTATTAAGCACTATATTTACACACGAACAAATGTTCCCCTATTTTTATTAAGAAAAAAATCTATTTAGTATGCATTATAAGTTAGACATAATTTAAAACATCTATTAATCTTGTAACCTGCAATTTTTTGTCGCTTTTTTTCTTGCCTTTTTTTTTTGAGAAGTTTTTTTCTTCAACATATGAATAAGAGGATGAGCCTTTACAAAACAATTATTTCAATTATAAGACAACAATTAGGCCAGGTTCACATTTAACTTTACATTCACTTTCACCTATCCTATCATCTGCTGTACCGCTGGGGCACTACACAAGATCCGTCAACCTTCTTTCTCCATTCTTATCTGTCATTTGTGTTTGATATATATTCATTCGGATGTTCTTTCTGAAAATATTGAAGCCTGCCTGGTTAGACCACTTCGGGGGCCGATTTTGAGTTTGTGTGGAAACACAAACTGTCTTTGAAACCTTTCACAATGTAACAAAAGAATTTATATTTTTACAGTTCCTCTTCTCAGCTTGCAACTTCTTCATGGAAACTTAAATCTGGGTAAAAGCTGTGCTGACATGGTTCTCGAAAAACGTTTCTAACGAATTTCCTAGAAGTTTTGACAGTTGATTTATATCTCTCCACTTTTTCCCGTCATCAGCTGTTTGCAAGATAAATTTTTTAATCCGGGCCTCGACAGATCCGGCATGGTTTTTTATGGTTTCGTCTTTGTTAGAGCATTTCATTGGGTTTAATAAGTCTTGGTGGCACCCATCTCTTTGTCTAGACCATTTGTTTCTTGGGGTTTTCTCCCATGGATGGAAAGTCTTACATGACTAAAGATCTCCATCTGCTCAAGGTTCAAAGTATTAAAAGAAATTAATTTTCATTTGATCAGACTCATTTTACGCACCGTCTTCTAAGTCTAGCTCTAAGGACCTATCATAAGAACACTATAAAGTCTGGTAGATTTTTTACATTCGCTTTTTTTTAATTTAACATCTGTTAGTTATCTGTTAGTTATATGTTAGTTAGTTCCTTCTAAGTCCCTGGCTCAATTCCTGTATGCTCCCATCCTTAAACTATCGCAATATTTCTGAAAGAACAGTAAAGGTTAAATCATATTTTCAAAAGCCTTTAGTTTTTTTTCTAACCGTGACGGACAGACCAACCAACAAACAAAACGCATAAAAATATACTTGTTTCATTCTAATGGGGGCACTAAACAATTTTTTTTTTAATCTGATTTTTTTTTTAAATTTAAGAAATTAGTTTAGAATCATGTCATTTCCGGGCTTTACGCTAGTACACGAAAGCCGCTGCTTAAAGTTCATTTTAAAAAATGTGCCTGATATCTACATGCCAAAAGCATTTCTTATAGTAACATTTCCTCCCTTACATTTACGTAATTGTTTTAGAATTGGTGTTTTGTTATTAAAAAATCGCTTGCACAATTAATTTTATAAATTAAACGGTTTGCTTTTAGAAAACTAAAAAAAGCCGTTGCACCTAAACTTTTCAAGCCGCATTTGATGGTGAAATAATATTTTTCGTATCTCTTCTAGTTTTGGCGCTCTGAGTCTGACAGACGGACAGACGAACAGACAGACAGAAAGTCATTTTAAAAAATGTGCGTGATATCTACATGCCAAGAGCATTTTTTCTAGTAACATTTCCTCCCTTACATTTACGTAATTGTTTCAGAATTGGTGTTTTGTTATTAAAAAATCGCTTGCATAATTAATTTTTATAAATTAAACGGTTTGCTTTTAGAAAACTAAAAGTAGCCGTTGCACCTAAACATTTCAAGCCTCATTTAATGGTGAAAAAATATTTTTCGTATCTCTTCTAGTTTTGGCGCCCTGAGTGTGACAGACGGACAGACGGACATTTTGCACAAACCTAATAGCGGCTTTTTCCCTTACGGGGGCCGCTAAAAAAGGAAGTAACTTAATGTAGCTTGAAAACTTGTATATCTATTGAATTCGGATTTCCGAATTATGAAAGAAATATAAAAATTGCATGATCTTCAGTCTCAGAGATTAAACAAAATTTATAGACAATGGTACACACAATGGACCCCATTCACCAATTCTAAATAAACAAATTTAGCCACGTCATAAGATTGAAAAATAATGAAAATTACATATTACATGACAACCTACATATTGCGTAATTCGTATAGAACATATAGAGAAAATGTTGTTTGTTTACGTTTGGTGAATGAGGCCCATTGCAATTCACAAATTTTTGTTTCATAAAACTCTCTTATTGGCCAGTCTATATTTATTTATGTATATGGTCATTGCGTAAAAAGATACTTTATCTTCAACGAGTGCACCTTTGTGCTCAATATCAACATTTCTTGTTTAGAACTGTGCAATTACATTGAATGATTTAATATTTACACATGGCTATGTAGGAAGAATTTTTAGTATAAAGATCTCCACTACTAATAATTGGTCTGTAATGTAAAGAATATATTAGAAGATTGAAGTTTTCTCTTTCATAACCAAATACGAAATGAAGTAGATTCAACATTGGGCCAAGGAAAGAGAGAGTTCTGGACAGAGACAACGAGACGGAGAAAATAAAATTGGGGGGGGGGGAATGATAGAGTGAGGGGGGTTAAGTTGGAGAATCTTAAAAACAAAATAGAGCAGGTCGAACACTCTATGGTGTTGGTTACATTCTATTCTTGCTTCAAAGTAAAATACGTGGACTAAAACATTGGAGGACTTTAGAGAAGCAAGAGGTCAGCAAGACCTTCGATTCAACTTCTGGAAGTGATGCAGATACCAATCAAACTTTCCTCACCAACTGAGAGACTCAGCTAATTAGGACTGTTCCGTTGAGTTACATTTCAGACTGTCTGGTACTATTTGTATCTCCAATTAAGTCTACAAGACAACCAGCTCAGGGAAACCTGAGAATTTCGTGGATTTGTCAATCTTTTTGTTTCGTGTTCATCATCTCTTGAACAGATGTACTAATCTTCTCTTGTACAGTTTTAGGCCTGCTTATCATATCTTGTACAGATGTTCTCATATCCTCTTGTACAGATGTACTTATTACCTCTTGTACAGATGTTCTCATATCCTCTTGTACAGATGTACTTATTACCTCTTGTACAGATGTTCTCATATCCTCTTGTACAGATGTACTCATATCCTCTTGTACAGATTTACTTATTACCTCTTGTACAGATGTACTCATATGCTCTTGTACAGATGTACTTATTACCTCTTGTACAGATGTACTTATTACCTCTTGTACAGATGTACTCATATGCTCTTGTACAGATGTACTCATATCCTCTTGTACAGATGTACCTATTACCTCTTGTACAGATGTTCTCATATCCTCTTGTACAGATGTACTTATTACCTCTTGTACAGATGTACTTATTACCTCTTGTACAGATGTACTTATTACCTCTTGTACAGATGTACTCATATCCTCTTGTACAGATGTACTTAATACCTCTTGTACAAAATGTTTTTCTCTCGAGCCAACTTATCCACTGACCAGCTCGCAAAAAAAAGACAATAATTAATTATCATAATTAAAATGTTTCTTGTCCTTTTGTAAAACTATTTCCTCCGGCCATATTATTAAAATATCTCTCAAACTTTCACCTGCTCTCTAACAATTGTCTCTGAAGTTGACACATGTAAATGAACGCCCAAAGTTTAATTATTTTTAAAAATCTTTTTGGCCTCCATTCAAACAAACCCTTGATCTTTTCCTACCCAGCTCTCCAATCTTGCAGTATGTGACACTGTTCTCACATCATAAGAATGGAAAACAACAAACAACACACTTTCAGGAATAATCTAAAGACATTAAAAGAAAGATGAATTTGTGTTTCTCTGACAACTACAAGAGGTCGCACATTTCTGTCATTCATTGTTAGTAACGTTTCTTGTTTCAAGCAAATAAAATATTATTATATGATCACGACAGTGGAGTTGACGGTAAAGATAGATGAAGATAAAGAAAAACGACCGAAGATTTATTTGCTTATTTCATAGTTATAATAAAGCATTACTCTTATAATTCAAGTTTACGATCTATAAATCTATCATTATGAAGATGCAGATCTTGTTAGTCTTGTTGTTATTGACACGCTGTTGCAGGGGAAGCATACATTTAAGCATTTAAATTTGGGATAGTTTTACTACAAATTGTTTTCATGAAACTTTAAATCAATTGATCGTCTCGTTTTGCGACTATCAACCTAGTTTAAAACTAGGAAATTGAAGCTAAGCAGGAAAAAACTTTCGCAGTTTATATTGCTCTACATTCTGGTATCTAAACATATGTATAATCCAAATAGAACCAAAGAAATACCCCGTTTTTCAACTGACCAATTTTAAAATGCACTGACTCAACTCCCTTATAGTCATCTGTTGCATTGATAGTCGTAAATGAAGTGCTTTCAATGTCCACTCCTGTTATATAGTTGGCTGAAGGCGAAAAAGAATGGTTTCATCTTTGATGACCGGCTGTCGGACATATCGTCTCATGATCTAGTCGGGTCATCAATCCATCCATCACTCCATGAGAGATCAGAGGATAATGTTCCAGAACATAGCGATGTTAGCACCATTAGATCTTTGTAAACATGTCAGATAAAAGTGAAAACAACAAACAATAATAATAAGATTCAATGAACACAAATATTTGTTTCGTTTCTTGGTTTGTTTGAGTTCTGTTTAAAAAAAATAAACAATGGAGAGTTTTTGTTTATAGTTGAGTGAGATGACTGAAGAGTAAGGGGAAAGAAGGCGTTGCATTTAGATATTAGTTGGTCTTCTTTTAGGTTTTGTTATTTGTTCTCTCTCTGTCTCTCTCTCTTTCTCGTCTCTCTCTCTCTCTCTCTCTCTCTCTCTCTCTGTCTCTCTTTTATTCTCTCTCTTCATCCTATTAATCTGGATACCTTCTACAGCACTATGACGCAGACAGAGATATTCTTTTGTCCAGTTTGATCAACCCTTTATCTCCTAACCGCTCTTCAATCAGGAAGTGTGATCGAGTCTAGCGGCGTGATCGAGTCAGGCGTCGTGATCGAGTCAGACGTCGTGATCGAGTCAGGCAGCGTGATCGAGCCAGGCAGTGTGATCGAGTCAGGCAGTGTGATCGAGTCACTAATAATACTGAAAGTAATCGAATAACGAATCAATTATATCACATATAATTTACATTTACTTTCACCTATCCTTTGATTTGCTGGACACATAGGGCACTACATAAGATCTGTCAACCATCTATCTGCATTCTTATCTGTCATTTGTCTTTGATATAATTTCATTCGGATGTTCTTTCTGAGAATATTGAAACCTGCCTGAGTGTATCACTTCGAGGGCCGATTTTCAGTTTGTGTTTCCACACAAACTGTCTTTGTAACCTTGTTTATTTCAGACTTATACATTTTATTTCTTTATCAACCACAGTTATTTATCTTATTCTTCCATTATATATATGTATTTACAATGGTTCTATATTAACATAAAATATATAATTTTTTTTCACATCTAGATTCAGAAATATTTGCCGTCATAACTAAAATCCCTGCAAATGAATGGTGATGGAACAATCGACAATTTGCTGGATTGCTGCCCTTTGAAAGTAAAGAGCAGACGTGAGCGACGTCATCGCTTGCGAGTGTAAAGGAGTACTTCTTAAGAGGAGTGGGGGACTGTTCCTGATGAGAGGACGGGTGGCGAGCAAGGATGGTGGACTTCAGCAGCGTCGATGTGTCTTCGATTGATATTCATTACGAAGCAAGCAGAGGTGCTGGTAACAGCTCATCCTTGGTTAACATGGCTATTAGTGAGACGGGTCACGCAGCCACAGGTGTATTTCTCAGTATTGGGACTAATAGCAGTCTAAATTCTACAGGTCCACCAGGGGACCCAGTACCGTTATATATTATGGTAAGCTTCTGCATTATTTCATAATATATATTTAAAACCCCATATATTAATATTTTTATGTCGCCTCATAAAATTATAAATTCAGAAAAAAAAGATGTCTAACAAAATCTCCCATTGTATCATTCTTTAATCTAGGAAATAATGATAAATCATAAATGTACTTTATGCATCTTCAGACTGGTTTTTATGTCTTCTCCTCAAATGACATTTATTGTTTGTCATAATTATATTGCATTTGTATTTTTTCCACTTATCTATAAAAATATTTTATACAATAAAATTATAAGGAACCTTACAGTTTATAAATGTACATAAAACACTCTGTAGTTAAATCACTACAATACAATGTAGTTATCTTATTTTATAAGATACAGAGGTTACTTCAAAAAAGATCATTACGTCCTACGCGTCATACATTTAGTCGTGCATATTAAGCAAGTCACTGGTTTTTCTAGCTGGCTCGGGCAACTCATTCCATGCTCTAATAGCTATATAAGACACTTTTTTAGAAATATTTAAACTTGGTCTTGTCTTGTTTAATTAGAGTAATTAAAGTCGCATGAGATCAGTTGCCATGTATTTAAAGATTATATCAAAACTTGCCATCAAACTCGTTGACGATTTTCTAGCACGAAATATCAACATATGGCATTGGAACTGCTTCCTTTTGGTCTAGCACACATTTAAACATAAGTCTTCGAACGTCAAAACACCCAATCTATCACATAGCTAATGACCAGTACAAAGACCAGTGTTTCATCAATCAAGAAGAAAGCTACGCTGTCTTAACATTGAGTCCAAGCCGTCTGTCTGTAAAAAAAAAAAAAAAAAAAAACTAAAACAATTTAAGTTTGATACAAGTAAAGTTATTGTTGCATTCATTTTCCTTATTGCTGTGTTTGAAAGTTTATATGTAGCACGACCTACAAACCACCTTCTTCTCGAGCGAATCATCAATGAGTCTTTCATAGTCCTTATTTTGGGTATAGAGCGGAGTTTTGAATCTAGAAACCTTTTTTAATGACTGGCTCGATAATCATCTGTAGACGGGTATATTACTCTTTGAATCATCCTTATTAGGTCAAACAGTTGACAAAAATAGCTCCTTTTCTTTGGTTGACTTAATGTAAGCTAAAGACATCAAGCCTAGAATGTAGGATATACCGATATAACACAATAATTGATCTTCTTCTTTTATTTTATTCATTTTATTCCTCAGATGTTTGTGTATGTGTGTATGTGTGTATGTGTGTGTGTGCGTGTGCGTGCTGCTAAAGAAAAACTTGATCAAATATTTAAGAACAAATTTCAACAAGCGAAACTTTTTCTTTCTACAGGGAAAATAAATGCTAAATGTGTTGATAAAAACAAACTTCGGTACTACAGCGAAACTTCCCCACATTTTCAATGAGTCAGATCTTTTTTTGTTTTGCCATGACTTTATAACTAGATAGATTCCACAAGTTGACCTTAAGGCAAATAAATCTTTTAGAATTCCCTGAGAATAAAAAATTAGCTCCTTTCGTAAAATTTATTTTTATTAGGAATTGTTTTTTTTTTTGTTTTTTTTTGTAAGCCGCAGGAAAAAACAAAGTCGTAAAAATTAAAATGATGTCTGGTACAAAGAGAAAAAAAAAGCGGATGTAACATTAAAAAAAATGTTAATGCCTCCAGCCTTGGTCTCTGGCTAGAGCTAAATTAAATTGTCCCTTATTTTTATATCATTACCCAATCTTCGTGTCGCGCGTGTGTGTGTGTGATGTGAGAGTCAATGACGGAGAACAGACTTCGCCTTTCACGTCTTTCTGCGTGGGGCGTTCATACATTTCATGCCTAATTAGTGACATTTAATTAAGTGGAATTTGAGAGATCTCCAATTTATCATTGTCCATAAAAGGCTAAAATTAGAGAAAATTAAATTTAAAATTGTACTCACATTCAATATTACTATCTAAGTTAGTATATTGCTAAATACATTGTTCTACTATTATTTTATTATAGGCTTTAGTAAACTATTTAAACCAATTATTGTCAATTATTATTTTCGAAACGCCCCTACACCCTTCTTGTAATAATGGGTACCTGACATTAGTTGGAGAAAATTAAAGGCCGTTGTGTTGGCCACATGGCACCCTCGTTGACCGTTGGTCACAGAAACACATGACCTTTACATCATCTACCGCATAGATCGCAAGGTTTGAAAGAGGAACTTTACTACTTTATTTACACATTGCAACTTGGCGTCCTCCCGAGTACTCCGTCATAAGTAGATTGTGGAAAAATATGTAAGAGTTACATCAGCTTTCAAGTAAATTTAAACTATTCTTCCTTAGTGGTTAACCTACTCACATTTGGTAGTGACAGTTGGAGACGGAAAGAAGTCAAACATAGCAGAGTAAATGCTACATAAAACTGCAGGATATCAGATATTTCTACAAGTCAGCACTCTGGATAGTAAAAAGGAGGAACTTTTAAATTGCAGCGAAAAGACGAAAGCTCATCTGGTTCGGTCATATTGTAAGTACGAGGTCGTCTAAAGTAAAGAT
Source organism: Biomphalaria straminea (assembly GCA_021533235.1). Taxonomy (NCBI): domain Eukaryota; kingdom Metazoa; phylum Mollusca; class Gastropoda; family Planorbidae; genus Biomphalaria; species Biomphalaria straminea. The sequence continues at coordinate 18,059,432 of JADKLZ010000003.1, forward strand.
GGCTGGACAAAGTGAATGAATGAACCGGCCACTCTTTCAATCTTCTGCTTATGACAGCTGCTGAGGGATTTGGTTACCCCGACCTTCAAAGCTCCCTACAACGTAAGTCAATGGACTGGTGACTGTTCAGGAGTGTATGCGAGTGTTTCTGTTGTAACCAAGATAAAAGGTGGGCGGATAGTTTGGTTGTGTAGGCTGCATTAGTTCTGATAAAACCACTGGGTTGTCTATCTTAGCTCAAGTAGACAAATACGAATGTTAGCTTAAGGAGAAAAAAACAATAGAGTGACGGAAAGAAGTGTATAATTAGTGAGTTAGATCTTCTCTAAGTTTGTATTTCATTTGTTTTTCAACGTACATCTACGTTGAAGTTGAAAGATGTGTATATTTATCAATAAATGTTAGACACTATGTTTTGTATCAACAACAATGATGATGATGCTACATCTCCACATAGAGGTCAAAACAAAATGTGTTTAGTGTACTTCACATACAAAGTATGGTTCCACTTTCAGACCGTGTGGTCTATGTGGCAGATGATGTAAAGGTCATCTGTTTCTGTGGCCAACGGTTAACGAAGGTGTCATGTGCCAGCACAACAACCAACCGCCCTTACATATACCCAACTAAAGTCAGGTACCAATTAGAGCTGGGTGGACTTAGAGGCCTCCAAAGATCCCGAAACTAAACATCCGATTATTCACCAGGGTTTGAACCCGGGACACCCAGTTTGGAAGCCAAGAGCTTTACCGCTCTGCCACCGCGCCTCCACTTCACAGACCGCTGTTTATTGCCATCTACTCCCACCCCTCAGTCTGGCAATCCATGTACTCAACTCTCTTCATCTGATCTGACATGTACTGACATAATCCCCACCTGGCCCTTTATGTACTCAAATTATTTTCACCTTGTCCATCAATTTATCAATATAGCCTCTCCAGGTCCGCCATTTACTTTATTTATTCTCATCTGGTCCGCCATGTCATCAAATTATCCTTACCTGGTCCACCATAAACTTAAATTATTCTCACCTGGTCCACCATAAATTAAAATTATTCTCACCTGGTCCATCATAAACTCAAATATCCCCACCTGTTTCTCTTTTACTCAAAACTGAGAAACTCGGAAAGTATATATAAACAATTATTACAACAAACATCTAATTTATCTCTTTTTTGCCCTCTTGATAAATCTCAATAATTAGCTATGTTTTGCCATATGATAATATAATTCTAACTTGTTTTATATACAGGACAATCTTAGATTCTCTTAGCTCTCTTAGCTAGCCAATTCATTTTTTTAGTTGTTTGAAAATGAAAGAAAGCTGATGGGGAAATGTATTTTATGTTGTAAATTATTTACGCTAGTACATACAAAAGTATAAAGAATATTGAAATACCAATAAGAAAGCCAAACAGTAACCTCTCATCAACTTGATCGCCATGTTCAGCCCATAGCAAAGGGAAATAACTCTATCTCATCGTCATCTTATTCAAACAAAAATGTTATTGTTGGGATAACATTTGATTTGTGTGTGCCTTGTTGTTGGAGATAGATGGGGGGGGAGAGATAAAGAAAGAGGGAGAGAGAGATGGGGAGAGAGAGAGAGAGGGAGGGAGAAAAGAAAAACGACAGATCTAGACAGTTGATGAGAGGGTATGGAAAAGCGCGAGAAAGCACGAGAAAGCCTAAGATGTGTGAATACAAATAGAAATAAAGAAAGGAGGAAGGGAAATAGATAAAATTACTTGGAAGAAAAGCGGAAGTGAACGCGAAAGAGAGAAAGAAAAAGAACGTTTGAATGAGAACAAGAGACTGTTTGGGAGAGAGGCAGAGAAACAGACATTGTAAAGTAAAAAGAGAGAAAAGAAAGAGGTGACGTCATGTTGGTTTTAATGTGTGTCCCTATAAATCCTCTAAGCTCACGCTTGTCTAAAACAGTCTCCGCTAGATGTCGTAATCTTTGCAAACAATAGTCCACGCGACGTGCACGGGCATAGGTGAGAAGAGATCCGTGAGGTCAGGATGACATCTTTCAATTTGGACCTAATAGCCACTGCCTGACGCTGAGATACTTGGGAGAATTAGTGCTCCAATCAGATGACTACTTCCACAGTTTACTTTGGCCTTATGCCACTGACTTCACAGCAAACAAAAACTGACTGTTGACTTCTAGGATATGTACACAATTCTATTCCATTATTCAATAGACAGATATTTGAACCACTCAAATCGCTAAACATATAAACTTTTTTTAAATTTAATCAGTGCTATAGTTTTCTGTATGTTATTGTAAATCGTTTGATAAATTCTCAGACTAATATTTTCCTTCATTTTAACTATATTAAGATTTAAAAATGCACAGAGTAGGAAAAGAATTGTAGGCCCAAAAAGTTTTATAGGGATATATTTATAAAATTAAAAGTAAGCAAACAGAATTAATAACTTTTTTTTGATGAACTCGCCAAGATGTTTGATAGACATGTTGGTCTGTTCCTTCATGACTTCTAAGCATCTGACATATCACATTGTAACTACAAATCTTTTTGAGATATCATAGATAAACTTTCTCTTGTTTTGAGATTTTATAGATAAACTTTCTCTTGTTTTGAGATTTTATAGATAAACTTTCTCTTGTTTTGAGATATTGTAGATAAACTTTCTCTTGTTTTGAGACATTGTAGATAAACTTTCTCTTGTTTTGAGATATCATAGATAAACTTTCTCTTTTTTTGAGATATCTAGGTGGGCTCTCTGTTGAATAAAAAACATCGAGCGATCTATAGAAAGTTAGAAAATACTGATGCATTGTCCTGTTTTTTTTTCTAAAACGTCATGTACATCATTAGTCATGAAACATTTTTTAAAAAAATATATGCATCTTCTATGGTAACGGTATGATTTCAGCTGGGGAGTTTTGTGTTGACGTTGGCTATTACTGATCCATATATAAGATAAGATTGTTATTTCAGCTCTTCGGTTTCTCGATGTTCTGTAAGAGTGTCCAAATGTAGGTGTGTGTGTGTACCGTGTGTGTGTGTGTGTACTTCTGAAGCCCATACCCTCTAATCGCAAACTTGACTTTCCAACAGCCCCCAATTTACGAGCAGGCAGGAGTGGACACTCGCCCCAGTTGTTAACATCAAGGACAGAACGCTTCGCAGCAAAATTGCATCCATGTCATTCTAGATTGATTTGTTTTTTATTCTTAGAGGAAGTGGGATTAAGTAAGACGTCGTTGGGCACAGTGGGATGTAATAGGATGTTGTAGGAAACATCGGTGGTTGAGTGTCAAGTAGACGACACTTGGGACTTGCAGCTGATATGCCTGATTTGGTAGTCTTGTGTTTATTATTAGTATTAACAGTATGTTGGAGAGACTGAAAGAGATTCTTAGAACGTAACTTAAAAATTAAGTGCTTTGAATTTTTGGTTAAAGGAGACATTCTTAGTAAAAGAATTTTGCTACGCCAAAATTGGTCTATGTATAAAATGATGTTTAAAAAGTTGGTCGAATTTAATGATGATCTCAAACTGTATTGAAACAAAGTCTTACTGGAGGAAGTACTGCTCAGTGGAATAGGATGGCAATGAAGGAAATCTTGGTACTTTCAAAGCAGCTTAGACTTCTCTGGCAACCACTTGGTTCATTGTTACAATACATCTATTCCATTTGTACCTTCATGAAACCTTTCTGGGTGGAACCTGGTCACGGATCTTAAAAAATGTTCCTTTCTAAAAAAAAAACTCTAAAATTCATAGTTATTAAATTGTCGCTTTTTAACTTCTATAAAGGAGGTATTATCTTTTTGTTTTGTTTTAAAGAATTTTAAATATTTTTCATGTTAAATGTCTAAATATTTTTATTGAGGTAAATTTATTGCATTCGTTAAGCTAGTGTGTAAATTACTGTAAATGGACTGAAAATACCTGGGTGTTCTATGTGAGGCATCTAGGGCTCCAAGATTGATTCCATCAAAGGTGCCACCAATTTATAATACGTTTACGCTTGCAAGACCACCTCCCATTTTCCCTGTAAGTCATTAATTAAAAAAACAATAACTGTCCTTAGTACAATAACCAAACGCAATATTCTAAAAATGTGATAAAACGTTTTTGCTAGTTTTATTTGGTGAAATCCAGCCAGAACTGAACAATGATCTTTGCAAAGTGCAAATTATTTTGGGAGGTCTACTAACTCTACTAACAATCGCAGATACAATGTCCTGATGAGTCTAAAAATCTATACAGTGAGAGAAATTAGATTGTTAGTCCATTTTTGTTTGTTAACAAGACATTCTCAGTGTTTACATTCAACTAGCAGAGAAAAAAAAGATCGATACCAAACCAAACTCAATTCCAATAACCTCTTTCACTTCTTTTAACAAGAGAAACTATACTATTAAATTCTGAATGTAGACATGTTTATGATGTAAATATACTATTAGGATTATCCTGAAAGAATCTTCTAAAAAATATAAAAAGTAAAATATTTTTTTAAATTTGATTAGATACCAAAATCTAGATCTATATTATTTTATTTGAAGTTTTTGAAAAGGTACTTAAGCTTCTGCTGCCCAATATTCAGCTGGACAATCACATCCCTTTTCTAGCCTAAACAAGCTATCGAAAACAACTTATAACAACTTATTAGCCTGTAGAGCAATTTTCTAATGAAAGAGGAGACGACTTATGACAGTCATGTTGGCCACCTCATGCAAATGCTGGTCTATAAGTGTAAAATTCTTACATTGTTTTCTTAAAGGATGAATAGTAGGTGCGCATCATTCAGTAGATCTGACTTCGAATGCAATGTTTGAAATGACAAGTTATTTCTTCGTTTCTTTGAAATTTGTTATTTTTAAGTAAAGGATGGACAATGAAGTGCTTACATTTGTTTACGAACTCTACAATTATTGTTAATGTTAATAGAGGCACTTCATATGTTCTTTAGATCAAACTTTCAAAATGTTTAATTGGTAAATGATTCATTTTTAAATGAGTTCTCCCGTAACTATCCTGACAAATTTTTTATTTAGAGCTAAGTAGTTCTATAGTTGATACCCGCCAATGTCATGCAATTCCTCTATCTTGTAAAGAACATCTTTGTGTGATTCTATTGGATAACTAGAGCTGATGTAAGAAGATCTAAACTTTACATAAGAAACATGGAAGTGAATATCGCAAGAAACCAAAATGTTAACACAGAAGGTTGTTGATATATGTGAATATAAGGTGGCATCTCTCTAATATTCTGGATTGTTGTGTTTATTTTCTCTTGTTAATTTCAAAGATCTGAATGAACTCTCCAGGTTCAGTGCCCAGAGTGTCAATGTTTGGACCTGCAATCATTTCCATTCCATCACGGAGATTGTTAATTAATAAATGAGTTCTTCGATAATCATCACAAGTTAATCTGCATTTTTATCACGAGATTAGTTTCGCTTGCACACAATGTCAACGTAAATACATTCCTAAATCATTAGATTTAGACGCGGCGCATTTCAGTCCATTGGATGAATGGCTGCAGTTTATAATCAATAAATACAATCATAAACCTTGTTTGAAGCACATAAAAACTCACGCAATTACTCATGAGATCAAGGCTATCTACATCTGAGTTTGTGTTCACTCAACGGTCTTATTATCGTGTTTAATATTTCAACACTGCCACCAGCTACTGACAATAGATCAAGCACTTTGCTTGGGGAACAGATGAAAGGTTTTTAAGTGATTGAACTGGGATAGTTCGATTGATGCATTTTATCTCTATTTTTGTTACGGTGTGAAAGATGTTTCAATAGTAATTTTTTAAGTATTACGAAGCTTTACAGAGTAATTTAAATGCGGCTTCTTTGTATCAGTAAAATCATACAATACAAACATATTCAAAAGAAAACTAAACCAGGTTAAACGATCAAATGTATTAAATCTTTTATTTAAAATTCAAAGTTTTTCCATTGTAGACCCTCGGTCTTTGGCTTGTGGTTCAAAACAGCAAGTACATCTAAAGCGGTATAGATGTATTACTTTCTTAGAAACTAGAAATAAATTTGAAAAATAACAACTTTTCACACAAAACTAAGAAATTGTACTAATAAGTATAGAAAATATTAACTTTTAATGTATAAACACTAGTGAAATGATGATCCTTTTAACAAGACCCTACTCAGTAAAAATACTCTGTCTGACGTCCCTCCATTGTTCTTACGTCTTCAGGTCACACTTATTTCTTAAGTAAGACATACCAGCTCGTGATTTCATCAGAACCTATTCAGCCTACGCAAGCGAGCCATCCACCCAACATCCATCTCATGGTTAGATCAGAAACAAGAACATACACTTCATAACATGCTTTCAATATGCGTATAATCCTGTTACAAACAGAACTGCTTGCATTCACAAGACATTATGTTAATGCCGGAATCATATCGTCCACATAGCTGTTCACTCATCAGCTGTGTCCAAAAGAACGACAGGTGCCCATACAGTTAGGGATCAGCGACATTGCCTATCCTGAATCAACGCGGCCCTCGGTTGGAAACCATCGCTAGATGAAACGCAGTCCAAATCCTGGCCTTCACGTGTTGCTCAGATATCGGGTCCTGCGGAGCTGTTATTTCTTAATGGACAAAGGTGAACAACTGGCACTTATTCCAGTAGCCCCTGGTAGTAGGAACTCGTTAAGCTTAAGCTGCAGATATACCCAATCTTCAAGTGTATGCAACACTTGAGTTAATACGCTTACAGTGATTCGTATGACTAGCTGTCTGGAGTTTATAAACACAGACCAAAATGTGTGGTTGTACTTATGAATAGATTCTGATGATATCACGGTACAGACGATAGTGAAATCGAATTTTTTTTATAGATTATAGATCAGTGGGAAGCGTGGTCGAGAGGCTAAGTGCGGCTTGAGCTTGGCTTGCTTGGCTACCTAGAAGGGGGCTCGAGGTTCGACACCCGACTCGGGCAAAGTTGTGTTTACTGAGCGCCCAAAGGCAGCACGGGAAACCAACTCCTAGATACCCCCTCCCCCCCACTGGTCCACAAATGAGATTGGACCAAAGCGCTCTGAGCATGCTATAAGCATGAAAGTAGCGCTATATAAAAGCTATAATAATAATAATAATAATCTTTTGGTTTTTAAGATATTTAAGAGTAAGGTGATCAGTGTAAAAGCAATAGCTGCTGGGAGTCCACTCATAATTCAGAATTGCGTTGTTTGTGCAGTAGTGCGTTCGCCGTTTTATAACGTGCCGACCTTTTTTATATTTCCAGGTCTGGGTCATAACAGCCAATATTCTCGTGTTCCTGGCCGGTGTGCTGGGAAACTTACTGGTCATCCTGGTGGTCATCTGTGTCCGCGAAATGAAGACGGCCACTAATCTTTGCCTGATGAACTTATCTGTGGCTGACCTTCTGGTGCTAGTTATCTGCCAACCCTCCGCCATGCTTGAGTTTATCTGTCACGAGAAGTGGTTGCTAGGAAACGCCATGTGTGAGTAGACAATTACATTTTGTGTGTGTTTCTTTTATCTTGAAACCAGTAGAATTAAACTGTGATTCTTCTTTGCAATGTAAAGTTTCTCCTTTCAAACCTTGTGGGCTATAAGGAAGGTGATATCAAGGTCATCTGTTTCTCTACGGTGAACTTAACTTTTCTTTTCAGTGTTTGCTCTTTACCATCATGAAATAAGTATACAACCAAAAGTCTTTTCTTTTTAGCGTTTACAAGGTCGAGCTAC
>JADKLZ010000003.1:18097940-18112560 GCA_021533235.1 Biomphalaria straminea
TGTCTGTCTGTCTATCTATCTATATGTGTGCATGTATATATATAGATTTATTAAAAAAATAACAATTTAAAAAGTTTAAATTTAAAAAAATGAACAAGAAAGAAAGCAATTAAAAAAAGGACACATTATCACTACTAAGAAATTCCTGGTTTTATACAAAACATACTAATGAAAGTCTTTTTAAACTAGGGGCTACTGTTGACATAAATAATACAATCGAATGAAGAGTTGATTTAAAATATAACATCGACAATAGAATAAATCAGAAACGAGAAGGTATCTTATAAATAATATATAATATTATAATTAACAAAGTGACACACACACAATGTAATCAAATCAAGCACTAAGACTAGAATACATATAATTAAAACAGTTCGGACTGAGCCCAGTTCTTTCTTTCTTTTATTGACGGCATTTGTTGAGGACAGTGAGACTTTAATTTTTGAAGTCATGGAAAGTTTATAAAGTGTCTCCAATGTACTAAAAATCGATCCGGTTTACATATAATAAAGATAATATTACCAAGTACGTAATAGTCATACTGCCTTTCACCTTCTTGTTTATAGAATAGTGCAATGACAAACAAAGTAACGCTTTGCCTTTAAAAATCAACATAACATAATTACGTTCTACATATGCTTATATGTAAGTTTAGTCGTTAATGTTAAAAAGAGAGTTAAATTCTGCTTTTTAACTTGTTTTCTTGTCTGAGTCAAGCAACATTCATTTATAATGATGGACGAAAAGAAACGTTGTGTTTGTTCTTAAAACATCTAGAGTCTGGACTCATATATTATCCTAACGCTTCTCATTCCTTGTAAATCACTGTAGATCTTTTCTTTACATAATTATTTGGTGTGAAGGAATTTTGATAGTTCTGATTATTGAATACACAAAAAAGGCGGTGCGCAATGAGGCAACAAAAAGTAGGGCGGCACATTCAAGAAGGTAAAGTAAAAACAAAATAAAAGTAAAAGATAGGAAACGATCAATCAATTTTAAATAATAATAAAAGAAATACAAAATTGTCACTTATCATTGAACATTATTTTAAAAGTTTTAAGTTACTTTTTATTTAATATTCTAGTGCTTTAGCTACTTTCATTTTAATAAGCTTTAGTGCAGGATTTGTTTTTATTAGTACTAGTTTTTAATTGTAGAGTTTATGCTCATATAGTCACTACTTCTATCAGTCTCCGTATAACAGACATGGACACATATAAAAATGGAATCATTTCACAAGTTTATTCTAGACAAATCTATTCATGCAAGCGATTCATTTAGTTCACATAAATCGAGACTTAAAAAAAATAACACAATCACACTTTAATTGAGAAGAACTCCCTGGTTTTGTACAAAACACGGTAATGAAAGTCTTTTTAAACTTGGGACTACTGGTGACATAAATTATAAAATTGAATGAAGAGTTGATTTGATATAGAATATACACAATGGAATACATTAACATGTATAAGCGAAATGGTATTTTATAGTTTAATGCCAGATCAACAAAGATGAACACACTCAATGGAATCAAATCAATTAATAAAACTAAAATACATATAATTAAAACAGTTCGGACTGATTCCAATTCCTTCTTTCTTTTATTGACTGCATTTTTTGAGGAGATTGAAACTTTAGTTTTTGAAATCTTGGAGAGTTTATAAAGAGTTGCCAAAGTACTAAATGAAATCAATACGATTGGTATACATATTTGAAAGATCATATTACCAATTGTGTTATAGTCATAAATCATTTTACCATTTTGTCTATAGTAAAGTGTATTAGCAAGATAAATAACGCTTTTGCCTTTATATTGAATATTTACAAATTCGTAAACGTAAAAAAACGGAGACTGTGTAATCACGTTAAACAAAACTAATCCAAAAAATGCACTTTATGATGCGAGACTTTGTAATAATATTTGTAGCTTGAAATGGAAAACATACAGCTATCATCCTTTCTAGAGACACGAAGGTTAATAAATGAATGCTAGTTGACGATAAGATGTTATTCACTATGCTTAATACCACATTGTAGAAGGCAACTATAAATGATTGTGCTACGACATCAAACGCTTGGTTTGCCGGATTGTAAACCAAATTATAAAATATCGCTATCACTGAACAAACTAAATCACATATGGACAGACGTCCCTGAGACATGACGTTAAACTGCGCTCCTCTTTCCTTAGCACTTTTGGAGCTCAAAAGTGCCCTACTTCTTTTCTATCATTTTATCTGCCTCCTCTTACTCTCAGTCTGCCTTTATTAACCTTCACTCTGTCTCCTTATCTTTTAAAACCTCACATTGTCCAGGACCAGTCCGTTTGCCGTGGACTGCGACGGGTAAGGGGGGATAAAGAGATCCTGGTGTTTGAGTGGGTGACTATCTGAGGATGGACCACCGCAACACAATACTTTGGCTCCGAGTTCCCCTAGACCTGAGGCCCAGATGGCCCGCTCTGGGTCAACCGGCTGGTCATGCCGAGCTACCAGCATAGGTCCTCGACCTATGCTGGAGGGCGGTGGCTAGAGGGTCAATCAGCCAGCTACTGTATCGGACACATGTCCGATGCAGCAGCTGACTGAGTATAGCACCTGTGTAGCCCTGGCGGGCTCATTCTGGACATCCGAATGGCCCGTCCCCCTGTTGGACTCGATGGCGGGTGGGGAGCACAGGTGCCGAACTATTTACCTTTCCTTATGGATACCCAAAGAAAACAAAAATCACTTGCCACAGACCCATGTCTTGGCAAGAAACGTCGTATTGAAACGAGAAAGGAGGAGGCCACAAAAAGCTGTCCTACCTGGCCATCATTTCTGGTGGTCAGGTGCACAGAGGAGGGGAAAAGCCTGACAAAACTGAGCCCTTTCTTCATATACAAGGGACTCAAGTCGGTAGTGGGAGAGCCCAAGGGTGTATCAAAGCTACACAGAACGATGGAACTACTCGTAGAAGTAGATAGCAAGATACACTCTGATGGGCTTTTGAAATGCAGAAGACTCTGTGATCTCCAAGTGGAAGTCATGCCACACAAGAGTCTGAACACCAGCAGAGGTGTAATCAGCTCTAGGGACCTGCTGGAATGTTCCGAGAAGGAAATAGTGGAGGGTATTGAAGGAGTCACCCATGCCCGGCGCATTACAAGGCGCAGGGATGGTGAGGAGGTCAAGACCGCCACTATTATCCTCACATTCGGAACTAGGACACCGCCAGAGTACGTGAAGGCAGGATACCTACGAGTTCCAGTGAGGCCCTACATTCCTAACCCTATGAGGTGCTTTAAGTGCCAGGGTTATGGACACGGCGCGGCAGTCTGCAAGAGGAACACTGTGTGTGCTAGATGTGCCGGAGAGGGTCATGAGGACAAGGGCTGTACAGCCCAGTTCAAATGCCCAAACTGTCACGCTGGCCACTCAGCCTACTCCAAGGACTGCCCTGTGTGGAAACAGGAGGTTGCCGTGCAGGAGTACAAGGCAAGAAATGGATGCACCTTCAGCCAGGCGAAATCAGCCGTATCGGCCCTACCCAAGGGCCAATTCGGCTTGACAAAGACGTACGCCCAGGCTGCGGCAAAGACAGGAAGATCCATAGCCACACAGACGGACACATTGACCCCACCCCCTCCTCCTCCTCCTCCAACTCAGAAGAAAACTCCGCCCAAGAACTTCACTCAAAAGAAACCAGAAAGCCCCGTGGTCATGCTACAAAACAGGTTCTCTGTGCTCACTGATGAGAGCATGGAGACCGAACAGCATGTCCAAACCAACACTCCGGGAGAACCCGGAGTCACCATGTCTGATAGAGGTTCTCCTCAGAGAACCCAGTCAGACACCCCAACCTCTACTGAATCAGAGGTTGACAAACTCCCTAAGGGGAGAACTCAAAATGGAGAGGATGCCCGAGGTGAGGGAGGAGGATGTAGCCTCCGCTCTAACCAGAGGGATCTCTCCTCTCCAGAGAGAAGGACTCCCCCCAGGAGAGGGGTGTCCTCCTCTCCAACCAAGCAGAAGTCCAAAAAAGTCACAGGAATAAAGGGAACCCCCTCCGGGGGCCTCCCGAAGCCTAATAGCTCCAAGTAGGTCATCTAGAATAAGCCATGGATTCCAGAATTGTACAGTGGAACTGTAGAGGCCTCAAGGCCAATTACGAAGAAATGCAGCTACTGATGGACTCTGAGGCTCCTGTAGCTGTCTGCTTACAGGAAACATTTCTGAAAGATAACATCAGTTTCCGAAGCTACATTGCTTACAGCAGGAATGTTGAGGATGCAGAAAGAGCATCAGGTGGAGTCTGTATCCTTGTGAAGGACAACATCCCCCATGAGAGGGTAGAACTACAGACCACACTACAGGCCGTAGCAGCTAGGATAACTTTACACAAGGTTATCACTTGCTGCAGCCTGTATCTACCACCAGGCGCTCCATTGGACCCAGCAAGTATGGAGGACCTGTTGAGGCAGCTCCCTCGGCCTTATATTATCCTTGGGGATTTCAATGCTCATAACACAATGTGGGGATCCAACAGTACTGACACAAGAGGTCGTATGCTGGAGGATATCTTCCTCCAACATGATTTATGCATACTCAATGATGCATCACCGACCTACTTGCACCCAGGAACTGGATCCCTCACGTGCATTGACCTCACCGTATGCGTCCCCGGACTTCTGGACGACTTCAAATGGTCAGTTAGTAATGACCTACGGGGAAGTGACCACTTCCCAATCATCATTACTAACAATCTCCCCTCAATGGGACGACCTCAACGGTGGAAATTGAACAAGGCCGATTGGGAGCAATTCCAAAAAAGATGCTCAGAGGATATCACAGAAAGTATCCTCGATGAGCAGAACCCAGCTGATATCTTCGCTTCCAAGCTACTCGACATTGCCAGGAAAGTTGTCCCCCTAACCTCCGCAAATCCAAAACGGCCCAGCAAACCATGGTTTGATGCAGCTTGTAAAAGTGCTATTGGCGATAGGAAAAAACGACTGGCTGCATTCATAAAGAATCCTTCCCAGGAAAACCTCAAGCTATTTAGGATAGCTAGAGCAAAGGCTCGACAAATCATACGGTCAGCCAAAAGGAATTCCTGGAGAAGCTTTGTCGGCAGTCTGGATGCCAAAACTTCTGCTAGAGCGGTTTGGAAGGCAGTAAGGCGAATCAAAGGGAAAGAATCAAATGCAATAGGGCATTTGAAAAACCAAGGACGAACTGTCACGTCCCCCAGAGAAATAGCTGACTGCCTTGCATCCTCAATAGCAGAAAAATCATCCACTGCACACTACACGCCAGAGTTCCAAAAAGTCAAAACCAGGGAGGAAAGACATCCCATTGACTTCAGGTCAGAGAATAATGAAGCCTACAACAAACCGTTCTCGCTCGAGGAACTGAGGGATTCGCTGGACAAGTCACATGACACAGCGCCTGGAGAAGATGAAATTCATTACCAGTTCCTCAAGCACCTTCCCGAACCCTCATTGGCAGTCCTGCTAGGGGTCTATAACTGTGTGTGGCAAACAGGCGCTTTCCCAAACAGCTGGAGGAAAGCCACAGTTATACCGATACCTAAACCGGGAAGAGACGGCTCTGACCCAGCTAACTATCGGCCAATAGCACTAACAAGCTGCATTTGCAAAACCATGGAAAGAATGATAAACAGTAGGCTGGTCTGGTACCTTGAGAGGAACAACTTGATCTCCAAATACCAGTGTGGATTCCGGCAGGGGCGGACAACAACCGACCACCTGGTAAGGCTGGAAGCCTACATTAGAAATGCCCTACTCAGACGAGAACATCTTGTAGCTGTATTCTTCGATATAGAAAAGGCCTATGACACGACCTGGAAACATGGCATTCTACGTGACCTGGAGCTTTTAGGCCTTAAGGGACACCTCCCCCGGTTTATAGGGGAATTCCTGAAGGACCGACAATTTCGGGTCCGAGTGGGCACCTCCACTTCTGACACTTTTGAACAGGAAATGGGCGTACCCCAGGGCAGCATCCTGTCAGTCACCCTGTTCAACATTAAAATTAACAGCATCATTAATGCCCTATCCCCTGGCATAGAGTGCTCTCTGTATGTTGATGACTTTGTCATTTTTACTTACGGGAAAAATATGAACACCTTAGAAAGAAAATTACAGTTAAATTTAAACAAAATTCAAAATTGGGCAAATGATAATGGTTTTAAATTTTCGGACTCCAAAACAGTTAGCATGCATTTTTGTAATTTAAGGGGGCTCCACCCAGATCCTGAATTATTTATAAACAAAAAGAAAATCCCCGTTGTAAAAACTACCAAATTTTTAGGCCTCACCCTTGATTCCAAATTTAATTTTCTCCCCCACATTAAAGAACTTAGGAAAAAATGTCAAAAGTCATTAAATATACTTAGAGTACTCAGCCATACGGACTGGGGGGCTGACAGAGACACCTTGCTGTTGCTGTATCGAAGTCTAATCCGATCCAAGTTGGATTATGGATCTATGATATATGGAGCAGCAAGGAAGTCTTACCTAAAGATACTAGAACCAATCCAAAATGCTGCCCTGCGTCTCTGTCTCGGCGCGTTCCGCACGTCACCAATTCCGAGTCTACATGTGGAGGCTGGAGAGCTCCCCATGGACATAAGGATGAAAAAGCTTGCAATGCAGTACATAGTAAAACTAAAATCTAACCCCACAAACCCTGCTTTTGATCCCGTATTCAATCCCATAAATGTTGAAATATACATTCGAAGGCCTAACGTCATACAGCCGTTGGGCCTTCGAATGAGAGAATCCATCCAAAATTTAACCCCACCCATCGACCAAATTTTCAAAATAGAAACCCCACAAAACCCTCCTTGGTTAACTAGTAGACCCAAACTAAATTTATCCCTCCTTAATTTTAAAAAGCAAAACACAGACCCAACCCAATTACAAGTCCACTTTAGGGAACTGCAGGAGAGCTACGGAGATTGTGGCACCATCTACACTGACGGATCCAAAATGGATGGAAAGGTCGCGTGTGCCTGCTCCTTTCGGAGCAAAACAATCTCCCGTAGACTCCCTGATGGATGCTCCATCTTTACGGCCGAATTGCATGCACTGTCGCTTGCACTTACGGCCGTGAAAGCATCAGAAAGGAGAAAATTCATAATCTGCTCCGACTCCAAATCTGCATTGCAAGCTTTGGGGCGGATGAAGACTGACATTCCATTGGTACACAAGTGCCTAAAGCTGTTGGACCAAATAGCAGCCAACCATAGGGATGTCACCTTCATCTGGGTCCCCTCCCATGTAGGCATAGAGGGAAACGAAGCCGCAGACAGAGAAGCAAAGAAAGCCCTAAACCAAGCAGTGTCAGGAACCCAAATTCCCTACTCGGACCTGAGACAAAGTATTGCCACTGCCACCTATCAAGAGTGGCAGGACCGATGGGAGGCTGAGACTCACAACAAACTCAGGCAGATCGTGGCGGATGTACGGTGGCGGCCCATATCTAAGGGTCTGACAAGGCGTGGCAGCACAACCATGTCTAGACTTAGGATTGGCCACACCTACATCACACACTCTTTCGTGCTGAAGAGAGAGGGGCCACCACTTTGTGAGCGTTGTGATTCTCGCCTCACAGTGGAACATATTCTCATCGACTGCCCCAGATACCAGGATGTCAGGGAGAAGTTTTTCACATCCACTGACTTAAAAATACTGTTTGACACTGTCGACCCTGGGAAGGTACTGGGCTTTATCCGGGAGGTGGGGTTGTCTTCGAGGATCTGATTCGTGAGTCTGTATACACATATTATTTACACTAGATTCTTATCAAATATCAAAATTTTTACATATGCTCTTTTAACTGTAAATGAACCTTAATTTTAATGAGTTAATTGTATAAACTTTGACCTTTATATAGAGGGAGAGTAGTCCTTAAGGGACTACGGGCACGACATGGCCTATTTGAGCCGATGTGCCTAAAACTAAAACTAAACTAAACATATGGACAGAGCCAATAGAACTATATTCGTTGTTTCTCTCAGTTCGTGCCTTGAGAGAACAATGAGATTTAGAGTATTTCCGATGATACCAATCATACAAAGAATATTTCCAATACCAGCATTTAAAACTAGCAGTCCTTTAAAATATCCTTCAACGCTGATATCAAAAGGCGTTACAGGAGTGCCCTGGTTCTTAGGGATATTGGAATTATTCATTATTGCTGCAAAGAAAGAAAAGAAAGTTAAGTTTAATAAATCATAAATATATGATTCTACCAACAAAGTTTTACACAAGGTTTGTAATATACTTTACAAATTACGTGAATTTAATTATACTGTAAACCGATATGTATTTCATAAAAAAATCTTTATAAAAAGCTCTGATCAACATTGGCATTTAAGAGGATTCATATCAAATTTCAAATGTTTTAATGCAACAGTAATGATAAAAATTATATGTTAGCTCTATTGTTATCCATCCCAATAATGTCAATGTCTTTGCTTCCAAAGATTAAGACTGCAGTGTTTCACATAGCTACTCAAACCAAGTTGCATCCCGCAATATTTTTTCGCAGCCTCGTAATGACGAATTAATGAATGAGTTATATTTATCACTAGCCGAATTCGACCCTCGGTCGACGTGCAGGCTTTACCCGATTTGTAAAATTTTCGCTCTTAATAATAGTGACAAATGTAGCTAATTTCTTATATATTTTACCCCACCCCCAGACAGTGTTGAAGGGAGGACATTGAACATATACTAGTCCTGCGCTATAGTCTAAGGAACATTAATGACAAGATTTGTAAGGATTGGTCAAATTTTTTATTTCTAGCAGGACATTCATACACACGTCTTACTTTCTGTTTTATATATTACATTTCTGTAAATGTGGGGAAATAACCTTCTTAACAATTGACATATACGTAACAGGGTGCTGTTAAAGGAAAAGTCTGAGAAAGAGTAATTAGGTTTTTAATAGTCTTTCTTTGACTACTTTATACTGTGCTATTAATGCCTTTAGTCTATTCTTTAAAAGTATAGTTTTGTCCTCATATAGAGAAGATAGAAACTTTTATGTTACATACAATACTTTTATATCAACTTTGTCTGTCTGTCTGTTTATTTTATCTTATGCAAATTTTGTATACGTTATTTCTCCCTCTTGTCATCCTCGGATGAAGTTGAAATAGTTCACAATTATTCAATGACCCTAAAGAATATAAACAATGTTTAGTTTAGTTAATAGTAATTGATTTTGTTTGATACAGGAAAGGGAAAATGTTACAATATTGAGAGATGTTGATGTAATTGTTGAAGCTATTTTTTTTTAATTTAAAAAAAATATTTTAATAGCCAGAAGTTCGGCTTAAACATCAGTCAGAACTCTTTCGTGGTGCTTCGTATTTATCAGTTGATGTCAAGAGCAGTGGTCTCCAACCTATTTGGGCCTAATCCTAACCCTAACCCGTCTCCAACCTTTTTTGGCTTACCTCCCCATTAACGTATTTACCCTTTAAAAAAAATTCACTAGCGCCTCGCTCTTAGAACAAAGAAGCGTAATAAGGCTAATATTAATAAAACTTTATTGATTAATTTTCACACAGTCAATAAAAGCTCTTTAAGACAACAATCATGTCAAATAACCTGCATTAATTACACACGCAAAATTAATGTCAGCGTCATTACTTTCTTTTAAATCATGACTCCCTTCTTAAGTTATTGACTCTTTTGGCCTAGTAGGCCTGCTATTTGTAGGTTTAAGTGTAAATTTAGTTTTATTGTTTATATAAATATTAATATTGCAAAATTTACTAAAAATGGAATTAAGCTGTGCCTTAATTGTGCCCCCTGCAGTCTGACAATATTATAAATTTTTATCTCTAAGGCGAAGTTCTTTCATTGGCTACATCCAGTCTTTTTCTTTGCTTACTGATTAAATTTGTTGCGCACTAAATCCAGTCAACCAAGTATGTTGATGAAAAAGCTTTAAAAAATTTCCATTTACGACCATAATTTTGAAATACAGGAATATTTAAGTGCAGCCATATCTCTGTTGTGCCTCTTTTTACTAAGGATATAATTTTGTAAATCTATTTTTGTCCTTCAATTAAATTGGAACATAAGTAATACACGTTTAAAAATTGTCCTTTTTAGCGGCCCCCGAAAGGGGAAAAGACGCTATTAGTTTTGTGTGGCCTGTCCGTCCGTCTGTCTGTCTGTCTTTCTGTCCGTCAGTCCCATTTAGTGCTCAGAAAGTAGAAGAGAAAATGAAAATCTGACATCACGATAATATAGATCATTCAAAGTTCTGTTGCAACGGCTACTTTTTTTTCTATAAGCTCAAAATCTATTTTTTTAAAATCATTTCTGCAAGCAGTTTTGATAGAGAAAAACCTAATTAGTATGCATTATAAATCAAACCTAGTTTAAGACAATTAAAAATGTTATAAATTTCATTTAATTTCACGACAAAGTTTGTAGACAAACATAGAGTATTTACTACCAAACCAAAAACAAGTAAAGTAAACAGGCCTAATGCCCAATGATTGCTATGATGATAAGCTAAAATTAAACAGAGTAAATTCTGAGGTTCTCTCTTATTAAAGCTTACAATGCCTTTTGAGGGGAGACAATAATTTACCATATATATGGGCATTATAACATATTATGCAAACAGTTGTAGGTGTTTTTACAAAAATTTATTTGTTATATTTTAATTGTTAAGTTATGTAACTTATATTATACAAAGTACTATATTTACACACAAACAATGTTTACTAATTTTTAAAGAGAAAAAAGTATATTTGGTATGCATTATACGTTAAACGTAATTTAAAACAATTAATAATGTTATAAGTAGCATTATCTGTCCCTTTACCAAAGCATGCATAACCGAACATATAGGGCACTACATAACATCTATCAACCTTCTATCTGCATTCTTATCTGTCATTTGTCTTTGATATAGTTTCATTCGGATGTTCTTTCTGAAAATATTGAAACCTGCCTGGGTGGATCACTTCGGGGGGCCGATTTTAAGCTTGTGTTTCCACACAAACCGTTTTTGTAACCTTGCTATTTCTTGTTTTAATTCATTGCAGCTTAGAAGCGAATCATCATTTCTTTATAGAGCGTTGTTAGGCCAATTGTATAGATATCTATGTTCATAGGCTGTTATTCGTTTGTCAACAAAAAAATTATGTGAGATCATAAAACCCTTTAAATTAGATTTAATATCTCAATAAAAGAGAGAATGATTAAATCAATTAAAGTCAAATTTTCTTCTCACAGTCGGAGGTTGGTTTTATTCATTAGTTTTAGGTGTCATGCCAAGTAAAAATCTTTATAGACTGGTATTAGTCATCACCAACAAATAAATCTATTTCTCAAAAATAAAATTCCACATTTATATTAAAGAGCTTCACAAAACGAGCAATGCAACCCCCTTTTGAAACACAGAGAGCCTCAGTTTACAATAAGAGTTAAGCATGTTACACATTATTTATTTCATCAAACTGTTAAAAGATATGAATATTTTGGCATAGATTTGTATGTTATTTTTATACTTAACTTCAAATAGGAATAGAATTTTGTGTTAAAATTTTAACCATATGTTGCCTGTTTCACGAATCAGAAAGTGAACACTTGGTAGATCTGGATTTTCTTTATTATATATTACTTCTATGGTATACAGATGTATGCAAGCGCGACATGAGCTATTTAAAATTGACACTAGCAGCTGGGAAAAAGTAGCACTGGATAGATCCACATGGAGAGTGAACACAAAAGAAGGGTCTCGGATTGCAGATGCCATACACAACAGAAGCAGAAAGAAGGCTTAAAATGCAGCTGCGCCTGGTGATTGTATATGCCCAACCTGCAACCGCAGCTGTGTTTCAAGGATTGGCCTCTTTAGCCACACAAAAAGTTGCAAAGGGAAAAGATCATCTCTCGAGACGTAAAATGCCACAGAGATAATACTGATGAAGCCTTGTAGCGTCGAACCACTGATAGCGCATCATAAGTCGCAATAAGCTACAGCTGTTAACCTCACCCTCCCCATCACCTTTTACTTACGCGTTTGCAATTTGTTGACCGTAGTTTGCTTTAGTTTTAATGTGAAAATGGAAGGAATTGTAATCTCAAAACAACGTATAAGGTATTTTTTTACTTAAAACACAATGGAAGGAATTGTTAAATAACCCCATCCCTGCTTATTGAATTCGGACACTGTAAGTTGCTTTAGTTTTTATTTATCGATATAGGGGAGTTTTAATCTTATATCCTTTTTGGCAACGTTGAGTTATTTGATGGTTAAACGTTATAATCTCCCCTCCAATAAAAAAAAAATAAAAACAAACGAACCGTCTTAAAGTTTTCCCACCGGCTACGCCTATGTTGTATTCCAAATGATCACTTTTCATTCTGTTCGTCCATACAAGCTATATTACTCTATACCTCTTAAACGACGATACCATCGTTGATTTTGAACTCATCAAATTGAATTCATATAAATTTCTATTTAACTTGACTGTGAATTATATAAACAGAGCATGCATTTTCCTTTATATCTGCACCAAATTCAAATTTTTCTGATAACAAACAACAAAGCTCTGAAGCCCAATCATAACAGTGTAGTGAAATAATAATGAGCAAAATGAAGAATTCCTTTAAATCCTTGATAAATAATTACGGAGAGAAAGAGTTAAAATCTTCTGGCTCAATAATTTATTCATCACAAAAAGAAATGGTTCACCAGAAACACACACATTTAAATAAAAACGAACTTTAGCCTTTAGCAACACGATGAAATCGATCAGACACCAACATCAAACACGTTGCCTCAAGCACTTCTCTTCATTCTATAGACTGGGACTAAGTATTCCAAAAGTTGGGACTAAGTCTTCCATAGACTAGGACAAGGTATTCTTTAAAATAACACTAGCTATTGTATAGACTGGGCTATGAATTCTGTAGACTAGGAAAGAGCATAGAATAAGTCAAGGTATTAGGGTTAGACTAGGACGAAATATTCTAGAGACTTCATCTTGGTATTTGTAGGTTGGGACCAACAATGTATAGAATACCTTACTCTTTCAATTTTTAATATAACTGTCTTTGATTATACATAAAAACTGAATCAAACTCTTCAAATATAAAAAAAAAATCTAATAAATACTCAGAAAGAAACAAGGATAAAGGCACGTTAATCGTTGCATATGCTAGGACACATTTGTATAAATGATTTTTCTTCCTTTGTTCTATTAGAACATGAAATGGGTTGCCTAAGCTAACCAGAAAAACCAGTGACTTGGCAGAATTTAGTCATTGTGACTTAATCAATGCATGACGCGTATGACGTAATCATCTTCTTTTTTGAAGTAACGTCTGTATTAATAATTAGTATTATATACGATAAGATATTTAAAATAATCCATTTAAACACATTTTTAAAAAGCATCATTTAGTATATGTTGATCTCCTGTTGTAATACAGAGTATTTAACACCTAGATATTCTCACTCATAATTGTTTATTAATGATCGTTTTGTAATCTATATCAATAATAATCATACGCATTTCATTATATTTAAAAAAAAAACTCCAACTCGTGAGTCCTTCTAGGAGTTATGACCATGTGCGCAATAAATTAATCAAGCTGAACTAGCGAAAGGTACAAACTTATTTAGCTGAAAGTGTAAGGAAAATCTGCTCTGGTCTGGTTGAAACTCTTAGCGATACAATAGAACTAAGTATCTATAGATATAGTTCTTATGTCTCCCCGCTATACACTGTACCTTGATGTATTTCTCAAGCTTTGACAGCTAAAAATTTCAACAATCTCTCTTCTTGTTTTTGAAATGCTGTCGATCTTTTCTGTAGTGTATAAACTAATATATTTATGCTAAATGTTAGTGCTTATCAATTTTGTGAGACTATCATCATCTTATTTCATTAATAGTGACCCTCTGTGCGGCGTTGTCTGTATTGATCGCATAGTAAGCAAGATTGTTTGCTAGCTTTACAGTTTAACCCAAACTACTCGTTATCATTTACCTAAGTGTATTGAAACAATCACAATCATCTTGGTATCTGTGAGTGAGCGAAACAATAATACCCCATGATTATTTGATTGTCTATAAATGTCTAAAAACGTTCTCTTTCAGAGACAAGGTCAAGAATTGCATTTAATTAAATGTATTTTACAATATAAAAAAAAGGGAATGATTCATCGTCAAGTGATTGTATTTAATTCTACTAAAAGAAAAAATTGAAAAAAAAATCCTAAGTGTATTACATTTTTATTGTTTTGTTTTATTATTTCGTTTCTTCATTTCTTTGTCATGTAGAAGTTAGGGCGATCGAATTGTCAATCAGTTTAGTTCTTAATATTCTAATATTACAATGCAAATACAGAGATAACTTTTTAATACATGCTTATAATGTTGAAATTACAACGCTAGATCTAAGATGTGGAAAAAATGTGAGGGGCGAGTCAATCAAAAGAATAATGTATCTACAAATTACCTAACCAAACAAGTCGTTCTCAGTCTGGGGTTTTATTTGCCAAATTATTGGTGCTTAGTGAAATATATATATATTTATATATCACTTCACACAATAACATCTT
>JADKLZ010000003.1:18113804-18128681 GCA_021533235.1 Biomphalaria straminea
GGGGGGGGCGATCGCCCCTACCGCCCCCCCCCCCTGGATCCGCCAGTGATTCAATGTCATGATATTTACTACATTTTGTTTTTATCTTTGCTTTTTCACTGATGAATGTAAAAGAAATGATACAAGGTCAAGACAAGGTCGAGACAAGATGCTCTATCTTGGGGCTGCTATGCTGATTACTACAAGACTATTAGAAGCTATGAGCTGTAAGATACAAAGTCCTCTCTTCTATTAAGCCTGATTGCCTGCGATCACTTGCACCATATTCACGGTTGGTTGGTGGTCAGAGCGAAAAGGACCAGCGTAAACTTGGCAAGCATTTTCTAATGTAAACAAAAAGAAGATACATGTATGACAACACTGAAGCAAATGCCATGTAAAACTCATTTCATATAGTTAATGAACTTACTATAAAGATTAAGAGGCCAGATAAAAAATCAAGATTTAGAGACTAGATCAACAATCAAGATTTAGAGATTGTATCAGCAATCAAGATTTAGAGACTACATCAGCAATCAAGGTATAGAGACTAGATCGACAATTAAGATTTTGAGACTAGATCGACAATCTAGATAAAAAGACTAGATTAGCAGACTTACACTGACACAATGGTTATACATTAAAAATATATTGTAGCATTGATGTAAATGTGATTTTTTATATAAACTTATTCTTTATTGTATATCTCTTCCCAGACATTTGTAATGTTCTTGAATTATTACGTCATTTGATTAGTAGTGTTTACAATGTTTCTAAATTATTTTTATTGCTTTCATTTCGCTTTTGTTAAGTAGATGCATTAAAAATAATTTCCTGCTTCGTGATTGTAAAATTGTTATTCTGAAATATGTGTATACAAAACAAAATCATATTTTCTAAATGGTCAATAAATGTCTCAGAGATATTTTTAATGTGCTACTCAAAACGTGATACGGTAATATTTTGTTTAGTTGACAAAGACATTTGAGAATTGAATGTATTGCAATTAGCCTACAACGACAACTATAAAATGTATAGTAAGCTAATGGGCGCAAAATATTTCTTTAGTTTATGTTTGAAAATAAATGAAACCAAATATTAAAATTTTGTGCGATTCGGGTTGTCGTTCTTACTTCTTAAACGTTCCTCTTCTAAAATAGACATTACGATAACTGAGTTGTCTGTCTTGTCACGAGAAGAAAAAAGTGAAAAAGTAAAGTTCCCCTTTCAGACCTTGTGGTCTATAGGGCAGACGATGTAAAGGTCATCTGATTCTGTGGCCTACGGTTAATGAGGGTGTCATGTGGCACAACGACCAACCGCTTTTACTTTTCCTTAACTAATGTCAGGTACCCATTAGAGCTGGGTGGACTCAAGGACGCCCGAAAAATCTCGAAATAAAAATCACAGTCTTCACCAGGATTCGAACCCGGGACCTCCAATATGGAAGCCAAGCGCTTTACCGCTCAGCCACAGCGCCCTCTTGGCACGAGAAGTGTTATAGGAAAAGTAGTTCTTCGTCGACTTAATCGCGCTCAAACAAAATATGCTTTTTTTTAACAGTTTAACTTAATTGCAAAATTATGTCTTTCAACTTTAGCTAAAGTCTTTAGTGGCCGAGAGACAAAAACAGCTTGGAAATTTAAAGGATTCGAATGCGACTAATTATTTTAAACTTTGAGGTTCGAGCAGACACCTATGACTTTTGTGGATAGATTTAATGGAACACGGAAATATCCTTTTAGATTCAACTCCTTCCATGTCTACAAATGAAATGAGCAAGGCAGAAAAACAAAATGGGGACACTTGAGACATAAGTAATGATAATCACTATCTATATTTAAAGAACATATTATAAAGCAATTGCTTATACACGTTATAACAGAGAAACACATTTTATTTAAAATCGACACTTCTCTCACAATAGCAGAAAACAGTAGGTAACTGCGTGGCCATCGGTATGTCCGACACTATAACAGTAGATAACTGTGTGGCCATCGGTATGTCCGACACTATTTGAGCCAATACAAGAAAAGGGATCGAGACTCTGAGTGGTAAACCGCTTGGCTGCCAAACCTGGGACCGGGGTTCGAATCCAGGTGAAGACTGGGATTTTAAATTTCGGAATCTTCGGGCGCTTCTGAGTCCACCCAGCTCTAATGGGAGCCTGGCGCTAGTTGGGGGTTGTGCTAGCCACGTGACACCCTCTTTAACCGTAGGCCACAGAAACATATGACCTTTACATCACCTGCCCTATTGAACACAATGTCTGAAAGGGGAACTTACGAAAAGCGATACAAACAAAAACAAGCACCCAGACAGAAAAAAATAATACTTAAAAATAAAGAAGCTTTCATTAAGTGTATTTTCGTAGGCCCTTAAGACGTTGTCGTGGACCCCTGGGGGTCTAAATATACCAGTTATAGAATCACTGCTTTCGTCTATTGAATCGTTGCGTCACCTCACAAGATTCGTCATCTGTCTTTCTCCATTCCACTCTGTATTTTGCCTTGGATAGAACCTCTTTCAATGACAGCCCATCCATTCTTTGATGTTGTCTATCTATATATTTCACTGTCTGCCTCTTCTTCTTTTTCATTGTACTGTTCCCTGAAGAAAGGTCTTTGCGAGCCATAGAGTTTTAAAACTTAACATACGAAGAACTTATAAAATATGATTAACATTAAACTTCAACATCACATGTATTAACTATTTGTGAAACAGAGGACAATAGGAGATTATTACGTTATTGAGTAAGTGTCGATATTTTAAATTTTGTACACAATTTTAATTTTAGTACCCCCAGCCCAGGGGTCGGCAACCTTTTGAGTCGAAAGAGCCAAAAATTACAATTTACACAATTTTAAAGTTTTAAAGAGCCGCACTTTTTTTTTCTTGCAACAATAAATAGTACTTGTACAATTTTTTTTTACTAAAAAAATAAGTTTATTGAAATATAAATAGTGTTTGTCACAATAAATTAAATGATATATATATATATATATATAAGTAATTCGTGTCAACAGTAGCTCTGATTTTATTGCGATACTGCTTTAGACATTGAAAATGAAGTGACTTAATATCTTCTTCGAAAAGAATTCATTTTTCTTCAAAAAACACAAATTCTTCTACCAAAACATAGGATGGGTTTCCCTTTCATTGCAGTTTTAGTTTCAGCTCATTTAATTTCTCTTTTATATCAACCATAAAATGTTTGCAAATATTTGTCGTTTTCCATAACAGGGAAATTAATGCCTTTATCATTTAGAAATGTATTTATTTCATTCAAGCACAAAGCAAAACGTCTCAACACCTTACCATTGGCAAGCTGTCGCTCTTTATAAGGAAGAAAGAGCTCAGAATACTGAGTCTCCATTTTGTTTAAGAATTCTTTAATTTGACGATGGTAGATTGCTTTGGACAACATGCTGTTAACAATCTTGATTGTCGAATTCATTACGTCAACTATTTTTGGTTCTAATCGTTTCGGGTACATACAGTGAGTGCTTTTTGGGTGTATTATTCAGTGAAACGTAAGAATTTCATGGTTTATTTTGCTATGAAGAATCGTTGTTACCCTTTATTTTTTCCAGTCATATTTCTGGCTCCATCAGTTGCTATTCAAAAGACTTTATTTAAATTGATCTTATTGTTTTCAATGTATTATTGTACGATAAACTATATCATTCCCTCCAGTTTGTCCCGAGGTATCAATCCTTTAAGTTATTCTTTTGGACCATAAGAAGACATATAACTGACTAAATGAGCAACTTGTGCCGTGTCTTTGATTTTTTTTTCAAGATTTTTTGGTGGTTTGTTTTTAAAATCGCGAAACAGTTCTTCAGATGCACGTAGGAAGCAGTCTTTGGCATACTCACCATCTATAAATGGTTTGCCTTTTTGTGCAATTTCTAGTGGTACCACAAAGCTTGCCCGATTAGCATTACTTGTAGATTGCATATAAGATTGAGAAGATAATCGCTTCTAACTCATTTACTTGAAACAACAAAATTCACGTCACAGCCAAAGCACGCAGTCTTGCGTCAAAAGCAAATTGAAACCTACATAGAAACATTCGACGATGGCGTCCATTCGAGAGCTTCTGACGGACTCACAACATTGACGACGCGTGTTTTGGGGGAGGGGTGTGGTGAAAAGCGAGTACAAGTAGCTGAGAGATGGAATCTGTGCATAACCCTCATTAAGCTATTCAGAACTACTTTAAAAAATGTTTCGATAAAATTAATAATAATTGCGTGTAGAACTAAGAGCCGCAGCTTCACACCGAAAGAGCCGCATGCGGCTCGCGAGCCGCGGGTTGCCGACCCCTGCCCCAGCCAACAGGATTTAAACACACACAAATTCAAAAGTTTAAAAAGTTGCTGACGCTTGCTGACATCACCACCCTTTGCACATTTTGTTCCCGCGTGATTCCAGTCTGATTATCTCCACTCTTCTACATTTCTGAACACGTTGGGATCAGCGCAGAAAGGCGGCGAAATCTCTAAGCAATTTTTTTTTCCATTCTTGTATATAAACATTATAGGTACAAAGTATGGGAGGTAAAAGATGCAGTCTGTTGACACCGCTAGAAGGGCTAGAAATTAAAGGTAAACTCTGATGGTTTTAGTTCTTATATAACATGTGTTTTAAATTACAGATAGTGAGTCTGTATGTATTTGGATTTATTTGGAATACTAACTTAGAAGTTGATGTTTTTTTCTTACGTAACTGATTAACGCTTTTCAAACGACTGATTTCAATTGAGTTTCTATGTGACTTCAAAATAACCCAAATGTGTAACCTACACATCTATGACCAGGCTGTGAAGATCAATCGGACTCCCAGCCAATTTAGTTTTCGTCAGGGGGGAGTGTGGATGAAATTATAATTCGTTATTATCACCCTTTGAGAAGATCTAAGTCACTCTAAGTGAATGTAGATGTAGATCTCGGCAATACTGACTGGTATGACAGTATCAATCAAACGTTTCGGCACCACATGCTGATTGTGGCTCTTTGTTACTGACATTGTTGCACAATATCAACACCAACTAGTGCTACTATTTCATTGGTCGACTATTTTATAATAACACCAGAAAGAGTAGAATTTAAATAATTTCGAACTGCTGACTGCTAACAATATAGTCTCTGGATCTAGGTATAGAAATAAATTAAATATTGTCTATCTCTTCCATTGCTTTATTATACACCCATATAGAAATTTAACTCTGATGTTTTTTTTTTATTAGTTTTCCATATTGGTAAATTAGAACAGATGTTTTAAATGAAAATCTGATTATACCGATTATAATATGTTTGTTAAAATGTGTCAATATGAATAAAAATATTTAGTATTTTAGTATTTAGCAAGGTGATTACGTCAGAAATTGCACGAGTGGATATCTCTTGTAGAACTTGATGTCGCATAATATATATGGTAGTTTATAAGACATTAAAAAAAATATGTAAAACTTTGACTTAGAGACCTTTATGCACCCGTATGAAAGTGGCACTAGATATGAGATCAACAACCTTGAATCTCTCTAAGCCTCTGGTCTTTGTAATTCCCCCCCCCCCAGCAATATCCTGGCAAGAAAAAAACACATGTCTCAATTCGTCGATGCATGACAAAAGACACTGAAGACACTCTCTCACTCATGCAGGGGGCACATGCAAGACATGCGCTACTATATCCTTTGACACCCCCATCCCAATTACGCCATCGTAGTTCGACCGGAACCTGGAAAATTATGAAGTTAGGGTGTTGTGTGTTATGCTGCCCTGACTCACCGTGGCGCTCGGGTGGAAACGGTCGTGAGAGGGAACGACTTCGTCCAGTCGCGGTCCCCCAAGAGCCCTTACAGAAATGATGTGGCCGGAACAGTGAGCCTGGTAAATCAAAGGAAAATGACGGTGGCCTCAGTGTATACGTTGTCTCCGTCCGCCTCTCTAGTCCACGAGTCCAGAGTGGCTGTACCACTGGAAGTGAACGCAAATCTAACTTGAGTTTAACCCTGAGTCTCACCCCCCCCCCGTCAGACAGAACAGTGCATGTGAGGTGTAAGTAAACTCTTGTTCGCTTTTGCTGACCTTATGGTTCCAATTTCAAAGGCACAAATCTATTTCAAATGGTTCTTCTGCACCACACTATTATTGATTGCTATAGTCACGTGTCTTCTTATCCTTAACTACATCTTAACACAACTGGAACTGGACCTATCAGATTTTCCACAAGATTTCGTTTTCTCCTGTACTCTAAATTTATATTATTCTTTTCGACCTGCATTGTCTATCAAATAGCGAACCTATAGTGACTATCTATCTATTTTTGTCTCAGGTAAATTTTCTATCCACATATACTTTTGAAGTTGCAGCTTCATAGTTTCATATATCCTATACTCTTAAGCGAGCAATTCTTGTATATATATTTCTTCTATTTCGAAAACGGCTCTAACGATTTTCTTTAAAATTTCAACGTATCTGCATATTATTGAGAAAAAAATTTTCAGCTCATTGGGCACATCGGGAAAACTCGAGTTCGACCGTTATTTCGATATGAAAATGTCTCAATCTTAGAATAATTTATGAATGAAATGGAAAATTTATGAATGAAAGTTTTCCGTGACGTAAACGGGAAAAACTCTGCTTACGTCACTAGGCTTACCCTAGAACACTAAAATATTTCTTTGCAAACATTTAGAGATATGAATGAAGGGATGTGTAAAACTAAAAGCAGACCATTAATTTTGGTTAGAATAATTTATGAATGAAAGTTTTCCATGACGTAAACGGAAAAAACGCTGCTTACGTCACTAGGCTTACCCTAGAGCACTAAAATATTTCTTTCCAAACAAGAACGCGTTTAGAGATACGAATGAAGGGATGTGTAAAACTAAAAGCAGACCACGGGCTGTAGCACCACTGGGATGGATGGATGGCAAAAGCCGGCATGAACTTCTTATTGTCCGACAGTCAGGCTGGGCAGGACATTTAATTAACCGAGCAAGGCTCGGCCACCTGATATTTTATACTCTTAAGCGAGCAATTCTTGTATATATATATATTTCTTCTATTTCGAAAACGGCTCTAACGATTTTCTTTAAAATTTCAACGTATCTAAATGTTAGTGAGAAAAAAATTCTCAACTAATTGGCCACATCGGGAAAACTCGAGTTTGACCGTTATATCGGTTTGAAAAATGTCTCATTATGGAAAAATTTATTTTGGTTTGAAGGTTTTATGAATGACATGGAGAATTTATGAATGAAATTTTTTCCCACGATGTCAAAGGGAAAAAAAACTTGACACCGCTTACGTCACTAGGCTCACAGCAAGAGAAGGAAAAAAACTTGACACCTCCTACGTCACTGGCTTACAGCCGTTCACTAAAGCAACAAGTTTAATCGATGAATGAATAGACACAACATTTTGCGCACCGTAATTGAAGGTTTAGTTAACTCTAATTAGCTCACCAAAAAAAAAAAAGACCGCCTTTGGCATGCGTTTGTCTGAGATTCTTCTCTCATACAGGATACTGCTCTGTCAAGAGTAACTGTCGGACTTAAAGAATTCCCTCTATACAAAGGCCAAGGATACATATTTGAGCCCAACAGAAAATTTGCTGCCGAGGACAGACACAGACACGAAAAGAAAATCTTAATCGACCACCGGAGGACAATGGTTATGCTTGCCCTGGATGTGGCAAAATATATCCACTGAACAAGATATCTAGCTAGCGGTCAACGAGTTTGCTATTCTGCAGCCACTTTTGATTTAACTATAAACCTCAGTAAAAAAAAAACTTTAGGTTACCGTTAGGGTGTGGTAAAGAAAGACCCAGGAGATATCTGAATGGAGGGATGTGTAAAAGCAGGCCATTTCCTTCCATAGGCTGTAGCACGAGTAGCAGTATTATATAACCTTTCTTAGTATAAATTATTTAACCGAGCAAGGCTCGGCCACCTGATATTTCTATATAGATCAGGCATTCACTACCAATGGGAATCTAGATTCTGGATGGTATATCGATGATTTTGCGCAGGACGCTTATGACCTTCTGATTTTTTAGCGGCCCTCGTAAGGGGGAAAAGCCGCTATTAGGTTTGTACAAAATGTCCGTCTGTCCGTCTGTCACACTCAGGGCTCCAAAACTAGAAGAGATACGAAAAATATTTTTTCACCATTAAACGCTAGTACACAAAAATCACTGCTAAAAGTTCATTTTTAAAAATGTTCGCGATATCTCTGTGTTCTGTGCATTTTTTATAGTAACATTTCCTCCCTTACATTTACGTATTAGTTTTAGAATTGGTGTTTTGTTATTAAAAAACCGCTTGCATAATTAATTTTTTTAATTAAATGGTTTGCTTTTAGAAAACTAAAAGTAGCCGTTGCACCTAAACGTTTCAAGCCGCATTTAATGGTGAAATAATATTTTTCGTATTACTCCTAGTCTTGGCGCTCTGAGTCTGACAGTCGGACAGACAGAAAGAAATTCATTTTAAAAAATGTGCGTGATATCTACATGCCAAAAGCATTTTTTCTAGTAACATTTCCTCCCTTACATTTACGTAATTGTTTTAGAATTGGTGTTTTGTTATTAAGAAATCGCTTGCATAATTAATTTGATAAATTAAACTGTTTGCTTTTAGAAAACTAAAAGTAGTCGTTGCACGTAAACTTTCCAAGCCGCATTTAATTGTGAAAAAAATATTTTTCGTATCTCTTCTAGTTTTGGCGCCCTGAATGTGACAGACGGACGTTTTGCACAAACCTAATAGCGGCTTTTCCCCTTACGGGGGCCGCTAAAAAATTGTTTAGTGCCCCCATTAGAATGAAAGAAGCATATTTTTGTGCGTTTTGTATGTTGGTTGGTCTGTAAGACACGGTTAGATAAAAAAAAACACTAAAGGCTTTTGAAAATATGATTTAACCTTTACTGTTCTTTCAGAAATATTGCGATAGTTTAAGGATGGGAGCATACAGGAATTGAGCCAGGGACCAACGATAAAACCAAACTAAAGTCTAGTGCGCAAACATCAAGATAAGGCAGGTTTATACCCTGCTCGCCATCCTCCGTCGTCCAGCGAGAAGTTAATTATTTTTAACTTAGAAGGAACATCCGAAACATCTTGCGAATAGGCGGATCTGACAGGGATCCGACTCCGTCGGGGGCCGCCTCTGAGTTTGTGATCACACAAACTCTCTTTGTAATCTTGTTTAGTCTATTCTTATGTCTAAAAATGTACATTCTACAAAGTTTTATTCATTGCCAGTATCTTTTTGCATCTTCATTGATATATATGCTGTAGACAGCGGAATCAGTATGATTTCATAAGTTTAAACAGTTTCGTTATCAGTATTTTTAACAAGGTGCCGGTAAGTCCTGTTCTAAATATTATGTAATATGGTATGTCAGTATTATTTTTCTTTCTCAAGGGAAATTAACAGATTTATACTATAATTGTTATTAAAGATGAAATTACTTCCCTTGCAGAAAAAAAAACATTACAATATACATAATATATCAATTTATCTGTGTGGAAGTAAGATGTCCTGAGAGTATTTTTTTGTAGTACATCTTTATATCTCAAAAAAAAAAGTATGGTGTGTACAGGTATAAATATTCTATGAATACCAACTGTACTGCAAACATGTCTCGAATACCAGTTCAGCTTGTACGTACAGTTTGTAGAAGAGAAAGAGAAAATAACAATGAGTCAAATAATAAGTAGAGTAAATCCAAGGTAAAACTGAACTGTTTCATGCAACGAAAAAGTGAATGTGTCATCTGCCTTCAGTTTCATTAGAAACATTCACTACGTACAAATTTTTATAACATTTTTTTTCAGATTAACAAGAATTATTTGTTAACAAGAGTTTATCTTCAACGCCGACGTAACAGAGGCGCCCCACGGAAACGCTTCAAAGACCAGCTTAGGCGTCAACTTTCCTTGGCTGACATAGAGGAGAGCACCTGGCTGCATGCGGCGTCGGAACGAGACAGCTGGAGGTCACTCACAAAGGCCGCGGGATACACATTTGAGACCAAAAGAATATCTGCCGCCGAGGACAAACGCAGACGACGAAAAGAAAATCTAAACCGACCACCTGCGGACAATGGTTTTGCTTGCCCTGGATGTGGCAAAATATGTAGGTCACAGCTGGGACTGCACAGCCACGGGAAACACTGTATTCCTCATTAATCTTCGGACTCGAAGACAAGCCTATTATTATCTTCAATCACTACAAACTGCTGTTGGAGAAAATGTCTAATTTTAGTGACACAGATTTTCAGTTCAATAGAACTCAAAGTGTTTCACGTGATAGTCCTGATGTTAGTGATCACATTTATTTGATACTTCTTTTTGTCACCAATGTTGTCATAGCAAATTTACTTTCTTTAGTAGGAATCCTGGGAAATATACTTAATATAGTAATTTTATCCCATCATACAATGCAGGATACAACTAATGTGATTTTGTTGGCCATTTCTGTTTGTGATTTAATTTATTCTATTACACAAATATCATTTAATTTCTCCATCTCTGCATCCTTAATGAACGTGCACGTCCATCGATGGGCTGTTGTTTCTTATTCGCTCTGTTTTGAACATGTCAATACTATTGCAGTTTTTATCAGCATCCATTTAGTGACTTTAGTTTCCATTGAGAGAATGATCGCTGTATGTTTTCCTTTTCGAGTTTCAAGAGTGTTAACATTAGTTCGTATCAAAGTGATTATTATTTCCTTAGTACTTTGTAACATTGTTTTTAGAATCCCTGCAATGTTACTCTATGATTTAGCTTTTACTCAGTACGATAACGTAACGTTGCCGTATATCACGTATACTGAATTTTTTATTAGTAATATTGATGGTGTTCTAACCTATGACATTATCACGGTTCTCCTGCTATTTTCTATTGGTCCATTTGTTGTTATGTGCCTATGTAACACCCTCACAATGTTTCAAGTCTCTGTAACATCAAGAACGAAAGTGATGCTATCAACTAGAGAAGCTATTGCTAAACGAAGGAGAAAAATGAGAGCCATTAAGATTGTTTTGTTCTTATGTATTTTACTTGTGTTTCTTGTTTTGATCCCTGCCTTTATACAACACTTTATACAGACCTATGTCCAAATATCGGAAAGAATTACCAAAATCATTTACTGGGCTAACAATATACTTGTTCAAATAAACTCTTCATTTAATTTTGTCATTTACGTCATAGGAAGCCCCAAATTTAAAACAACATTAACTAAACTTTTTTCAAAGACAAAAGGAAACGAAACCTAACCAGTTAATTATAATGTTTTATTTTAAACATTACTTATATTTAGTGAAATTACAATTATTTTGAATCAATTATATAACTCATTTTAATAGAAATTAGCCTAACAACTATATACTTGTGAGATTGGAGATCTTTTTATTTTGTTTAGCGCCTATTTCATACTTATAGGATATGTATTTTTGAATGTTCATATATGTCTACAACTCTGTGTATCTAAGTTGAAAGAATTTTTTTTGACGCTTGTCTAACAAGAATACAGATTGTTGCGATTACAATTATGTCAAAGACCCAAACAAGATACTTAAGTCTGTACTTCTCATACACAAACACAAACAGCACCTGAACATATGTAGATATTTTGCATTTTTAATGTTCTAATAAAAAAACAACAACACATTTTTTCTTGAAACATAACATTATATAACTTTTATTACCTTGAGATGACATATAGATCTAGTAGTAGCAAAATTAGCTTTTATTCAAAATCTATCTAACCACAAATGCAATTGTTGTCCTACGTCTCTAATTAGGATATGAAAAGACAACGGCAGGTTAGATGCCCACTGTATACACTCGTAAGTATCAAAAGTATTCTATGACGAGTTTGGTACAAGTGTAACAGGAAAACTGGCCACTAGTAAAATGGCTACCGAAAAAAAAAAAGTTAAATCATGAAAATGGGACCTTCTTAATGTGGGCCCTGATTATGAATATAAAATAATTTTTTAAATACTTGGTCTATATCCTTAAACTAAAACTACCTTTATAATAGGTCGATGGGTACAAGACCAGGTGGTCCTGTGATTTCTGAAATGTAGGAAAACCAAAGTTTCGATGTACTTCAAAGAAAAAGGCTGGGTTCCAATTCTGACGAAGACTGGGATTCTAATTTCGGGATATTTATGGTGTCTCCACCCATCAGCAATGGGTATCTGACAAGTAAAAGCGGTTGGTCGTTTTGCTAGCCAAAAGTCATGCTCGTTAACCATGGTCCACAGAAACAGGGTGAACTCTACTTCTTCAAGGTAAAAAAAAAAAATAAATGATGTGAAAATTACTTTTAACGTCTTTCACCCTCTCTCCGCTATAAAACATATGTTACCATTTTCTCATTCAGTGTGCAATGGCTTCCATTAAACAGTCAAGGCAATTCTATATAAAAATGCAATTCCATCTGGCACGTCTTATCTGTGATGCCAACTCTAAATATTGTTAGGCGATCAGTCATTATTTTATGAATCAAAACGAAAACAAAATCATGTTAAATTTAACACCTAAATTAAAATGGTAAATACGGCGTAGATTTACATTGTATAATTCATTGAATGCATTGTATTTATATAAATACTCCCTGATGATGTACGTCATTGATATTGTTATTGAGTGGAATAAAAAAAACAAAAAACTAAGAAAGTTTTGTGTTTGTCATTGTTCTTTGAAGTACCACACACAGTCATCTGAAATTAGGAGTGACTAATCCAAGCTATCGATATACTGATACAAAACGTTTTTGTCCTTCTAGTAAATTATTTAATTAGCAGTAACATATAATGGACTGCTTGTACAATGAACAATATTATAGTTGTTCATGAACTTGTGTTGCTAATAGATTCATAATAGAGCTCTTGGAGAAACATTTAATAAAAAGATTCATTCTGAAACAAAAAAATGTATTGGAAGGTTTTATGAATAGAACATTCTCA
The DNA here is from genome assembly GCA_021533235.1 of Biomphalaria straminea. Classification (NCBI taxonomy): domain Eukaryota; kingdom Metazoa; phylum Mollusca; class Gastropoda; family Planorbidae; genus Biomphalaria; species Biomphalaria straminea. Next base: position 18,126,783 of record JADKLZ010000003.1, read on the forward strand.
TCTTTGTGTATGCGAGTGTCTGTCTGTGTGATCTATAGTTGTCTTTAAAAGCGCCCACGGGAATTGTTGCTACTGAATTAGTTTTTTAGTTATATTGAACCATCTCAACTGAGTATATACTTTATAGAAAGTTAAAGAAGTTCAATTAGTTTTCTTGCAGACGATTTGTATAAAATTATATATATATTAATATAACTCGTGAGTGAAAATAATTTAAAGACAATACATACAAGAGCTTTCGCACCTACATCAGCCTATTTGTTTTAATCTATTGTCTCAGTCTGGTTCGGATAAAAATCTGATACGACAGAAAAGAAATGTAAGTTAGGTTCTAATGTGGAGACAATGATTAAGCGGAAATTAAGATATAATTAGAAAATAAGGAAAAAGAAAAAAAAGTTAGTTAGTAGTAACCCGATGATTATAATGTGAGAATAGATGTGGACGAAAACAAAATATATGCAATAAGAACAGGTTTAAATCAAACCTGATAAGTGTAGATCATAAACAGGTAAATTTCAACTCCTCTCTATCTACAAAAGTAATGATCATCAATTTTTTTCATAACATTACTGGACCGTCTGGAGTTAAGTAAATCAACATTGTAAACTATTTGACACAGAAGGATATATGAAGTTGCAGAATATTCTGCCCAGTGTTTGATACAGAAATACTGATAGTAATGCAATGAGATTATAATATTTACACCAAGATAGTAAATAAAGGGGATAATAGTACTTCTTGTTTTCATTTAACGGTGGGTTATTCATGACATTCAAATGAACTTAATGACAAACTTTAATTATGTTAGAGCATGAAATACGTTGGAGGGTAAAGAACACAGATCACGGATTTGTCATTTCACTTTCTGGAACAGAACAAGATTTTGGTTAATTTGCAGAATAGAACAAGTCAAGTTAAATGATTTTGTTGTCAAGCACGAAAAATGTTTCCAAGAATGAACTAAGAGGCTTTTCCTCAATATCAAAGTATAGTTATACAGTACAGAAACTAATTCTGCATTCAATTCATTCACCATTCAAGATCTACAATTTAATCAGCTTACTATATAAATTGCAATTACATATTTTTTTGTAAAGCATATATATCTGCTGTATAACTGATTATTGACTATGGCATATATCAATTAATAGTAAGCTCTTTAGTTAAAATAATACAATGGTTATTACCTATTTATAAAGATACTATTTTAGCATATATGGCAATGTAAATTTTATGTGTTTTTTTTTCATTGACCCCCTCCCCTCCCAAAATAAAGAAAACAAAAAAAAATATAACTTACATTGAGTATGAGAATAATAAAATAAAAAAGAATATAGCTGATGATTCTTATTGTTTATATCTTTTGTTAAAATTCATAAAGCTTTCTTATATTCAATGTATTTATATTTGTATTCCAGGTAGGATAATGATCTATTAAAAAGAAACATCTTTTGACTACTTTAGGCAAAATTCCATTAACATGAATAATCTTTCCAACATCGATATTTCTAGTGAAAGTCAACTCGTCCCAGTTGACACTTCCGGTATCAGCGAGGAAGTTTATTTTATATTACTTTTTGTCACCAATGTTATCATAGCCAATATTCTTTCTTTACTGGGAATCATGGGAAGTATACTAAATATAATAATTTTATCTCATCATAAAATGCAGGATACAACTAATGTGGTTTTGTTGGCCATTTCTGTTTGCGACTTGGTCTTCTCCATAACACAAATATCCTTTAATTTGACCTCGTCAGCATTTTTGATTGACATTTTTGTGTATCAATGGGTTGTAACCATACACTTAATCTGTATCAACTATATCAATTATCTAGCAGTTCTAATAAGTATCCACTTAGTGGGTTTAGTTTCTATTGAGAGAATGGTTGCTGT
>JADKLZ010000003.1:18128781-18141027 GCA_021533235.1 Biomphalaria straminea
AGTATCCACTTAGTGGGTTTAGTTTCTATTGAGAGAATGGTTGCTGTCTGTTTTCCTCTGCATGTTTCTAGAATTTTAACTTTATCTCGTATCAAGATTTCTATCATTGCAATATTGTGCTGTAATATTTTAATTATGTCACCATATTTTGTGAGATATGATTTGTATTATATTGAGTACCATAATGTAACATTGCCAGTTTTAAAGTTCGCAGACGCATTTCTACGTAGCGGATATGTATTGTATCAATATTCCACAACAACAACGCTTCTGCTCTTTGTTTTCTCTCCTTTCCTTGTGATTACTCTATGTACGTGTCTCACTCTAGTCCGTATTTCTTCCACTAACTATACATTGTCTTCAAAAGAAGCTATCGCTAAACGCAAGAGAGAAATGAAATCTGTGAAAATAGTTCTAATTATTTGTGTTTTGGTTGTTTTTCTTGTTTTAATTCCATTCGCTATACATCAGATGCTTCTTATACTCATACAAGTCAAAATTTCCCAAACATCGATGAATATTTTTTACTGGATAGTTAACATACTAGTACAAACAAACTCTTCGTTTAATTTTGTTATTTACGTCACAGGGAGTCCCAAATTTAAAAATACATTGATCACTCTTTTTTGGACGAAAAAAAAAGAAAACTGCAAGACGAAATAAAGATAAAGTTTGTTTCGAGTGTAAAACATGGAATGTAACTCGATTTAGTTGTTTTCTGAAATGTTAGTAAGGATGGTTATAATTTTTTTTTAAACTTTATAAAACAATATATTTATATTTTTAATCTATTTACAAAGCTTTATATCAACTTTTTTGAGTTTCTGTGGCAGTTGTGGTTTTACAGAGGGCTGCCCCACGCCAAACCCTCCTCCTTTCTCATCCGGGCTTGGGGCAGGAAGATGGCGAAGTTTGGATATATCAATATTCTTATTCACATAAAGTCTTTGTTAAATTTTGTTATTGCAAGATTGCAATTTTGTAATATGTAATATTTTGTACAGCAATTTAAAGATACCCTTAAACAACCGTCTCCAGACCGTACTTAGACATTCAAGGACCTTTCTCCGGACAATGATCTCAAGGTCAAGAGTAACAAAAAAGCAACAGAGAAGGTTACCATTATAATATTACCATGGCCATTGCAGTCCTAAAGAACAACAAAGCATTAGGGCTAGACATGGTGTCATCAGACAACTGGAGGGGCAAAGTTTTCATCACTGTTCTGTTGAGACTGCTTCTGCAGTCTGTAGATGAGAGGCTCAGAGAATAACAATCAGGCATCTGAAGAGGCAGATCATGTACAGAGCAGATCTTAGTTCTACGAAATATCATAGAACAAAGTACCGAATACCAACAACGACTAACGATCAGTTTCGTAGAGTTTAAGAAAGCGTTTGATAGTGTACACCGAGAATCACTATAGAAAATAGAGAATACGGCATCCCCCAAAAAAATTCGTCCAGATTCTACGACACCGATATAGTCAATCTTGTTGCTGCATTAAAACAGAAGGAGGAACAATCAAGTTTTTTTTAGCATCGTGGCAGGTGTGAGACAGGGGTGCATCTTATCTCCCTTCCTCTTCGCCCTAGCCACAGACTACATAGGCTAATAAGAAGAGCCTTTGGTAAAAAAAAACAAAAAAAAAACAAATAACAGACTTGGACTTCGCCTATGACGTTGCACTACTCGGGGTACAAATGAATGCTTTCAAGAAATTACAGGTAGACTAGATAGTCAACCACAATTGGTCTCAGCATAAACTGGCATTAGAGTATAAGACAAAGGGTGCTACCATCAGACCTGGCGAGTCAAAACTTGAAGATATGTACAAGTTCACATAACTTGGCAGATCAAAACAAACGATGGAGATGCCTACCATGATGTAGCTTGCCGAATAGGAAAGGTAGGTAGCATTTTCTAAAGGCTGCAGCCTATTTTGGCTATCCAAGCCATTGGACTTGAAACAAAATACACTTCGCAAAACAATCGTCATCTCAACAGCAACATACGCACGTGAGACATAGAAGTCATCGGTCAAAATTGAGAAAAGACTAAATGTGGCTCAACAAAAATTGCTGGGACGGATTTCGAGAGTCAGTTACACAGATCGGGTCTCAAACAAAGAAATCCTTTGCCGCACTCGGAGTCGAACAGTTAGTAAGGTTGTGACAGAGCGTAGCATGAGGTTTGCTGGACATGTTCTACGACAAAATGAGCATACCACATACCAAAAGTTGCGATGACATGGAGGCCAATACGAGGAAATCAGGGACGTCTAGCGCCACACCTCCATGGATGACCTCAGAACAGTGGACACCAGGTGGGAGGAGACTTCAGACATTGCCAGTGGCAGATCTTTGCGGGGACAACTTGCTTGGGAGGACCTAAGTCTTAGAAAGTAAGTATATCAACTCACTGTCTGGGAACATGTTTTTGATATTTCTCCCACCACAATTCTTGGATCAAGTTGAAACTGTACACAATTGTTTATTGTACCTGACCAAACAAAAATGAAAAGGAAATTTGTTAATTGATTATTTTGTTTGATATCGAATAATGTACATAAACGTTACTGTTTGATAATGTATGTGTATGTAAAGTAATTTTTATTATTACATTTTGTACACATTTTTTTATAACAATTAAATAAATCAATCTTAAAAAATCTACCATTTAATTATTAATTAGTGGTGATTGATGGATAACACAAACGCTCTTTGCAATCTTATTTCTGTGTTTCCTGTTGTTGTTTTCAATCATTGTTTCCTTTGGTTTTATATAATATTCAAACCCTTACACAAATTATATTTTAATGACATAATAAAATATGCAAGAACATTCTAAATGCCAAAACTAAATGACAAAGTAACTGTTGTTCTTTAAATAGAAACGTTGAAAAACATTTTAATTTTTTAAAGACATTATCAGTCAGGACTTATAATGTGATTAAAACATTCAAAACATCTTTCTTCACTGCATCAATGATGTTGACTTTGGAGAAGCCAGTGAGTAATACCTAAAATGAAACCGCTTCCAAAATAATAAGAAATCACAGAGGAGACACACAAAGATAGAGGTAACTAAGGCAGAACAATTGTTATAAACAAGCGTTTTAAAGCTTGCTGTTCCATTTACACACTACAGATACTAAACTTCAAGTGTTTTGAGGGGCGGCGAGAAAGAAGACGTCGGAAGAGAAAATAAAAAAATGTGTTGGCTAGAAGTGAATGTATTCTGGATGGAGATTTAACTCTTTCTCTCCTAATTGACGAATCTAACATTGATTGAACCCATTAAACTTAATTTGTTTTCTGGATATATACAATTTACTTTGTGTTGTTTAAACAAAGAGAATGAATTCCCCTAGAATTTGATACGAATATAAGATTTTCTGATAGCAAACACAAAAGTTATTAAAGTTTAATCCTAACAGGATATTTAAGAGATATAAATGATCAAAAGGAAGACTTCTATCGGAACGAATTAAACAGTTAAAGCTGGATGATCCAATTAAACGTAAATACAAATACATCTGACCGAATTGTATGTTTGTAACATGTCTTACAATATGACCAGACCAGCTCAGCTTTTGTCTCTTTACAGCACTGAGGAGTTCCTCCTTTATTAAAACAAACAACATGGTACACAACTATCAATAAAATTACTTTAAAAAAAAATTGGTTTGTCTTTTCAACTGTCGTGTCTACGTACACATGCCATCATAGCGCCTTGAGCTTACATTTCGTTTTTTTTTTTAAAGCACTTTGCAAAGAAAATTAATAATATTAATACTTCTATCTCCGATGACGGCGTATAACATTCAGTGAGTTATTACTATGATCTCTTATCTTAGATTTCAAGGCATCTGCAAACTTTGTTAGACAAATATGCATTTCAGTAAAACTGTAAACTGTAAGTCATGAGATATAGTGATGTCTTAATTAGAACTAGGAAGTACGGCATTTAGACATTGCAGAAACTAAAGTAGTCGCCTACACAATGGCGGCTCAAGACTTAAATTTGGTGTGAGCAAGTTGTAATTTGCGAAGCCATCTCGTGAAACAGATGAATACAATAAACACTAGCGAAAGTAAAAAATAATGTATGAAAAGGCAGTTTAAGAGACATTAAAATAAAAAAAAAGATTTTTTTTTTGTCAAACAAAGGTGTTGGACATGAGCCAATGTCTCATTCAAGGCCATTGAAACAATAACTTTTCCATAGTCAAGAGTTTCATGGGCCATTGGTCTTTGTTCTAAAGGGGCGTAGCATGTAATTTTCCATTATTTCGGGGCCCGATGGTGGGGGGGGGGGGCGCTTGACCTCTTTAGGGAATTTTGCGTAATAATTAATTTTTAAGGTAAAAAAACACTCATTTGGCCCCCCCCCTCAAGTTGAGACCGGGGGGGATTTTCAAATGATCCCCCCTCATCCCCCCACCCTAGCTACGCCACTGTTGCTCTAGTAGAAAAAATAAAGCTAACTTCTCTCATTTAAATGTTGTTCTTAAATATGTGCATTACAATAATGCTAGTAAAGACCATCACTAAATACCAATGTTCTAAATAGAGGTAAATTATAGCACGGTTCGGGGGAGGGTACGGGGTGGGGGAGAAGTAAAAAGTTATTTTATCTTTACTTTAAAAAACTAGACAAATTAACTCTTTCTCTCCTAACTGACGATACCAACGTTGATTCCACCATAATTTGGTAAATAATTACGGAGAGAAAGAGTTAATTTGAGTGTAAAGGATGGCTGAGTGGCAATAATCGCTTAACGACATACCGAAATGGCTAGAGCTCGAATCCAGACTTGTAAAGAAGAGGGTTTGCAGCAGGAACAACTTCTCCCAGATACCTTTTCAAATGTAGATTAGGCTATAACACTCTGAGCATGTTATGAGAATGAAAATTGCGTTAGATAAAAGCTATTTAAAATAAACTAGACATGTGTACCATGATACCTTACGACGCTAATGCGAGTTTAAAATTTGCATGATATAACATTAAACAATTATGATAAAAATAGTTTTGTTTCCCCAGATACTTCTCCTCGACTAGTCCACAGAAGAGATTGGACTATATCACACTTTTAATACGTAATCTAAATAAATAAGCAACTGCAGTCCATATATCATTCTAGGATTAGATGAAGTTGAAGCAAAGGTCCCAGTAGGAGTTTCAAAATGTAGAACACATTGGTTTTAGCAGTGGCGTGCCTTCCTAGAAGTCTCAAATAATCTCTTTTATCAGCATCTGTAAGATGTAATGCCGTTATTAGTCTTGTGTCGTATGTCTGTTAGCAAGACAAGTCTAGATTTTTTTTTTAAATAGAAAACTATTTAAAAGCTGCTTTCACCCTTTGGCTAAAAATAATGTAATATAAATCAGAACTCTCATTATCGATAATTATCTGTTTTATTTGATTTCAACATATGAGCGATTCCAAACAATTATTTAAAACTACTTTTCTGATTTATATTACATTTAATGTTCTCGACCATAATGTCCAGGATTCTTACTATAGATAATATTTTGTTTTTAATTGGAAACATCGTAAAATGATAATCTAATACCGACCTTTCAACTTATATTGCAAAACATTTTTCTGCCGAAAGGAGTGGACGTCTCGTTATCGATAATAGGTTATTTTATGTTTATCGTCATGCACGCTTTATTATTTTGATTATCACAATAAGACCATGTATTGAAAATTATTTGTCTATGGTTGAATCTCAAGGGATCTAAGTTTGTGTGATAACATGTCTGACTTGTATAACTATTTAAACGGATCAACGGACAGGTGTCAAGACTTAGAGATTAATTTTCAACATATGAGAATAGCAAAGGTATCAAAAAGATACTTTGGAACACCCTCTTTTCCGTTTCCATGTTTTTAATTAATGTAACTGCTTAAATTAAGACTTATGTAGGTCTAAACAAGATAAAAAATAGTTTTTAATCTTTCTATTGCAAGACAAACGCGAACATTTCAAGCATGTGTTGTTTGTGATTCCCGTTTAAACCAAATGCTAATCATTTAATCGAAAAATAAAAGAATAAAAAGTATTAGGTTAATTCAAATTATGATTTACCAGATAAAACATTCTACATATCATTGATGAGCACTGTATTTCATAACAAACTACTATGACATAGACATATAGTACATGTGTCTAACAGTCGACTTTCTCATCGATTTTCTTAATGGGAAGCTTTGGAAAACGTTTTTGAGGGATACAGAGTTACTTTTGAAGATCTCCACAATGATATGTAGAATCAACACCGAGCACATTTCAGTGTGTGCTGATGTATCAGTTGAGGCAAAAGAAAAGTGAAAGACAAAAAGAAAAAAAAACACTAAACAAACAAAAACCAATTTGGGGAAACTGCACTAACCCTGTGCCTATAGTGTAAACGGCTTCACCAAAGAACATTTGACTTCTTCATGTTTGAGTAGTAGTAGAACGTAGTGCTAATCACACATCACGAGGAGTGTACATTTCTATAATTGGCTTTTATAGCACTGACGATATATGTGATTCCAATTGGATGGAGTAGAATAGAAAGGTTGTATGGAGTCCTATTTATGTAATGAGAAATTGACACAAATGGATCTTTCATAACGAGTGACTAATTCAAAGAATGGACGTATTGATACAACATGGCATGATGTTTATAGCAAATTATTCTATTATCAAGAGACTTAAACATACATAGCTACCTTCGTTGTATTCAAACAAAAATTATTAATAAAATTGAGTGTTGAGCTCTGGCAGAAAACAATAGAATGAAATTATTCAATGCGAAGTAATTTTGTTGTTATTTTCTATCAAAGAAACACATTCATTATTATGTATTGTGTGTGTGTATGTAGGTGTTTATGTGAGAGAGAGAGAAGGGGAGAGAGTACAATAACTTTATTGTTTTAAGATTACCTTGCTGAATTTGTGTCAAATAGGAGTAAAAGTATGTGAAAATCTCTTATCAGAGTTTCTATTTAAAAGAGATATAGCAACTTTAAGCTGTTTACCAAATCCCCCTTTAGAGGATGTATCTAGTAGATAATGTTGATGCGGAATGCGAATTGTAAGAAACATTTAGAAAGTCCTTCTAGATTTGAGATGTATTCTATACATTTAGAAAAGAATTTCCGACATAAGTCGATTATATGATGGTTACATTTTATGATATTTTTTAGGCATTGGTTTACTCAGAAGGAATAGACGATAAAGTAAAAATAAACTTGATTTATTCTTTCTTAACCAACTTCGTTAAAAATAAAATTTAAAATTCGTTTTTAAAGATATTTTTTTAAAATTAATAATAATTATAAAACGTGATTCAAACAGACTTCAAAGAAAAGTGATTTTAATATTTCAGTTGCATGTCGCTTTTCCTTAACTTATTTTATTTTTCTCGTTGGGAAAAGGCAACATTCTAAAATTAAGATCGTATTTTGTTTCATAGAATTGATAATATAAAATGAAGTTAAATCGTTATTCGTAAAGAAACTTGCCTTGAATGAAGTAAAAAAAAATTATAAAAAAATAGAATTATTTTATTCCGACAGGTGTAAACCAATCAAGAACAAAACACAAAGACATACACTGACGCATATATAACAGGCTTGCTATGTGATGCAAACTACAGCAGTTATTAAACACAGCAAAATATTTGCCGTATTGTGTTAGGTCACCTGCAGTTTAGTAAATGTATTTTGTACATGTTTATATCTAAGTTTCTATGTCAGAATACATTTCGATCTTAATTTCGTTTCTATCTATCTTTTTCCTCCGATAGTTATTGTGCTGACAACATGACACCCTCATTAACCTTGGGCATCAGAAACAGATTCTCTTTCATCTGCCGTTAGATCATGAGGTCTGAAAGATGAACTTTACTTACAACTCTACAAGTTATGAAAGATTATTCCCAGTATATGATACTGTTGTTAATCATCAACAATAAAATCATTCTTGTGAATACTAAGATTATAAATGACTAAACTTATCTAGTAGTCAGACTTCCTATTTACATCTGTTTTGACGAAATACAGATTTGAATCAAATGACACATTTTAGGACTATTCTCGTTATTGCGTGAACTATATAAGTCCATAACACTATTCAAAACAATTCCTTTAAACATATGGTGAATACTGACTTATTTCATATTCTCCATTCTTGAATCAGATCGATTTTTAGATAATTTTCTGATCAGTTCAAAGCCTCAAATAGAAGTGTCTTTTGTCAATCTTGAAACTATGTTTGAAGACTGTATGAAATCGGAAAGTAATTTTCAATAGCACAATCATTTATAATATCAAAATCTATTTAACAGTTTTAAAAGATATGTTTATGGTCCAAGGGTCACTGTATTGCAGTGTAGTTTTTTTTTCCAACAAAAACCTATACATACTAATTTTTTTGGATGAAGATTTGTATATAATGATTTTCTCGACGACAAGCCAATCTACGAAGACAATGTGCGACTCAAATGATGTTCTACGACTCGTCTCGTGATGGGATTCTACAAACCCTTGCTGCTTACTTACTACTTTTAAACAGACATTTTGTCTAATGTAAATAAAATTTCATTCCCACGTCCTCATGTCTATTATTTAATGTAAAGATAAACTGATATTAAACTAATTATAACTTTAAAAGTTGTATTTTCAAATCAGAAATATTATTTCTGAGTCTAATAGTGTTTAAATAAAATGTAATAAAAAATAACAACGATAGAACATCATTCTTTTTTATGCATATTAAACACGGTTTAAATCTTAAATGCAAATATAGATCTACATAATATATATTTCGACACTAAAGGCAATGAAATTTATAATGTAAAAAAAATCGCTTTTTATTTCTATTCCCCATTCAGAAGAAAATTTAATATTGAAATTTTAAATTTGAATCTTGCATAATATTGTATTCTCTTCTAAAAGAAGAAAATAAATTGTCAGTTCAAAATATCTTTGCATAAAGAAATGCATCCATAGTAATATAAATAATTCAGCTAAGAATATACGTCAAAGTAAACATTACGTGTACAGTTTATAAAGTATTTATGAGATATTATTTAAAAACAAATAAAATAAAATGCAATTTAATTGAATATTTATATTTTATAGTTAGCATGACTGATATTGTAAATGAATAAAATTTTCAGCCTTTCAATAGACATCCATTTCTTTTCATCTTTTATTGAATGTTCATTTCGTAAGTAGAATCATGAATAACTTCAGTAATGTCGACAACATTTTTAATCAGACTGAAACAGTTGAGAGTTCCGGTATTAGTGATCATATTTATTTAATGGTACTTTTTGTCGCCAACGGTATTATAGCAAATATTCTTTCTTTATTAGGAATCATGGGAAGTATCCTAAACATAGTAATTCTATCCCATCATAAAATGCAGGATACAACCAATGTGGTGTTGTTGGCCATTTCTATTTGTGATTTAGTGTATTCACTGACCCAGATATCTTTTAATTTGACTTTCACGTCGTTTTTACTAAGCCTGTACATCTATCAATGGGTCACAACTCTACACGCCATCTGGTTTGATTATGTCAATTATCTTTCATTTATTCTCAGTATCCATCTAGTGACTTTAGTTTCTATCGAACGAATGGTGGCCATTTGTTTTCCATTTCATGTTTCAAGAATTTTTACTGTCCATCGTATCAAACGTGTTATTATTTCTCTCGTTCTGTTTCACATTATGTGTATGTCCCCTTGGTTTGTTACTTACAATATAGATTACATAAACTATAACGATATAACACTGCCAATTCTAAAGTACAATGAGATGTACATCCAAAACTATGTTATCCTCTATAATTATACAGCTGTAATCTTATTTTTGCTAATAGCGGTTTTTCCTTTTTGTATTATACTTCTTTGTACGTGTCTAATTCTGTTCAATATTTCGTTGACATCTAAAAGAAGATCAATGATGTCTACATTAGAGGCGATTGCCAAACGTCAAAAAGAAATGAAATCTGTTAAAATGGTTTTAGTTATTTGTGTATGTGTTTTGTTTCTTGTTGTGATTCCGTGGGGTGTTCAACAAATTCTTCTAATAATAATATCGATACCCATCAAACTGTCCAATATAATTGTCTGGGTGGTCAATATACTGGTTCAAATAAACTCTTCTTTTAATTTTGTCATTTACGTCACAGGAAGTCCGAAGTTTAAAAAAACATTTACACAACTTTTGTGTAAACAAAAAGGGACAAAACATTAACAAAACATTGACAGTTATGCTCTTAGGCAAAACCATTAATACATCGAAGAATCTCTACATATAATTTTCTTCATGGCTCAAGAGTTACAAGCACTATAAATAGGGAGATCACTGTTTTATTTCTGCAAGTCGGACGAACTAGAGTTATCCCACGTAATTTTAGAGGGGTAAAAAAAGAGGGGGTGAGGGAGAACAAGTAGTATTCACCCGTCACCAAATAGCTGGGCAGGACTTAACCATTGTGACCAAGAAGTCATGGAAAGAGAACTAGTAAACTTCTCTGCATTTCCCCGTTACTAAAGAGCAAGGCTGGACTTAAATATTGTAGATCCCTATGCGAAACGCATTTCGCGGGGCCAAGTTTGGGTAAGGATACGAATAAGTGGAAATTAAGAGTTTGTATTAGAAAATAAATTCGTCTTGCATTTTATTCATACTTTACTACGTACAGAATTACTTTACGAGCCTTGGGTTTAGCGAAGTCATACAGTATATCAAAATAATATTTCTTACAAAGGTTAAGCTCAATAGCAAGAGTTACAGATTTTTTCAATCTATCTACGAGAATTGTTGACCTCAAGTAATTCTTAGCTAGTATGAGGCACGAGAAGCCACTAGATTTCACTATTACGGGTCTTACACAATATCGTTTTTTTAATCGCACCTAGTATCGGCGTTTTCCATATTGAATGACACCCCAAAAGCACAATTTTTGTGTATAAATTTCAGGAGATTTGTATGAGCTTTCAAAAGACTTTAATAAATTCTGGATATTTCCAGGACTTTTTCGTATATAGCAGTTTCAGGACATTTCCAGGAGCTCCTGGTAAATCGACAGAAAGTTATAAAATGTTTTAATTTAATAATTTATACACTTATAATTTACGCGGGTCTTATGAAAGTGCGGGACCAACGGTCGCATAGTTCGCGGCGGCCTATGTTCGGCCCTGCAAAATAGAGGCGTATGGTACGCCGCCTTTCAACTATTCATCTTTATTCTCCTTAAACAACTTTTTAAATTGACACTTTCATGTAATGTTTTGTGTAGTTTGCTATGTTGTTTTGTTTCATCTGATATTTAGATTATTATTGATAAATAACCATTTACTTCAATAAAAATATCAATTTCTGAATATGTGTTTTTTATTACTTACAAACTCGTATGTTAATTAGTGTTTAAATATAGTTGGATGTGTCGATCTCAGCGTTCGACCCATTAAGATGAACGCGTTTAACAAAAATAAGGCAAAAGTAGTTTTTTTTCCAAAAATATTATATTTTATGTATTAAAAAGATAGAAAAAAAGCAATAAGAAATACATATGGTCAAACGGTTGGTTGTCATGACTTTAAGTAAGAGGAAAGCTTTATCATAAAGATTAATAATAATTCTACCTTACGTGGTCAACTATTGTGCAAACATTAAAAAAGAGATGGCTGTTCTTTTACAGATTGTATGAGTACATTAAAAACATCAATCGGCATATCCTGCCTACAAGGTTTACTGTTGCCACCACTGTCACTTCTTTCCCCAATGCCACAGTACGTTGCCCTTTCTATCCTCTTAGGCAGACCAAAGAACTGTTTCCCCAAACCACTAGGAATAGCTTTCAGCTGCAAGAATAACCATCCCGCTGTTTCTTAGATTAATTCCTGACTAGCCAACCCGAACAGAGCACCTGCATTGTCCCAGTTTCAATGGATAGTATTTAGTCTTATACTACTATGCAGTAGCGTCTTTTGCTAAACTATTTATTCTTTTTGGTAGCCATAAAAGATATCCTGTAATTGTAAATCAAAAAACATCACCAAAAAATGTACGAAATGGAAGTAATTTCAATCCCAAATAATAATTTTTAGCGGCCCCCGAAAGGGGAAAAGACGCTATTAGTTTTGTGTGGCCTGTCTGTCCGTCTGTCTGTCTGTCTGTCTGTCCGTCCGTCCGTCCCGTTTAGTGCTCAGAAAGTAGAAGAGAAAAT
>JADKLZ010000003.1:18145686-18157265 GCA_021533235.1 Biomphalaria straminea
CTAGCGTAATACAAGTTAATATATCAACATGTATTAGATCACCTTAAACAGATTGTAAAACACTAATGAGTATATTCACCTGTCTATCAACAGTTTCGAACACATCATGAAACAAACTGTCTACTGTTCAAACTAATTTTTGTTTACGGATACAGGAGTCTCATAACATCTTCAACCACTACAATATATAGATGGATAAAATGACTAATTTCAGTGGAATAGATTTGATATTAAATGTGACTCAGTGTATTTCACAAGAATCTTTCGATGTTAGTGATGACGTTTTGCTTGTTGTACTTTTTATCACCAATGTTATTATAGCAAACATTCTTTCTTTGTTAGGGATCACTGGAAGTTTACTAAATATAATAATTTTATCTCATCATAAAATGCAGGATACAACTAATGTGGTTTTGTTGGCCCTTTCTATTTGCGATCTAATTTATTCCATTACCCAAATATCATTTAATTTATCGATATCTTCTCAGTTGCTTCCCTTCTCTGTTTTTCGATGGGCTCTGGTCCTTTATATAGTAGGCTTTGATCAGATAAATGTTATTGCTCAACTTATCAGTATCCATTTGTTGACTTTAGTTTCTATTGAAAGAATGATTGCTGTTTGTTTTCCTTTTCATGTCTCTAGAGTATTTACCTTATCTCGTATGAAATGTATCATTCTCTCTATAGTCTTGTACAACGTTTTGTTTAAAGTCCCTGCCTTGTTGAGATATGATATTATATTGATTGAATTTGACGATTACAACAATGTCACATTGCCTTATATTACTTTTACTGACTTTTATAATCTGAATTCTTACGTCATACTAAGGTTCGATCTTGTCACAAATCTTTTGTTCTTTTCTATTTGTCCATTTGTTGTTATAAGTCTATGTACATCTATTACTATTTTTCATATCACCATCACATCTAAGTCTAAAGCAGCGTTGTCTTCAAAAGAAGCTGTCGCTAAACGCCAGAAAGAAATGAAATCTGTGAAAATTGTTTTAATTTTATGTGTCTTAGTTATGTTTCTAGTTCTAATTCCTATTTTCATCCATGAAGTGGTTTATTTACTTCTTGATATTCCAGTACCTCAAAATATTTCCAATATAATTTTCTGGGTTGTCAATATACTGGTTCAAATAAATTCATCCTTTAATTTCCTCATTTACGTGGCTGGCAGTCCTAAGTTCAAGTCAACAGTTATGAAACTTTTCTTTTTCAATAAACAAAACAAAACAAACAAAAAAATCAAAAACATAAAAATTTGATTAAATTAAATTAGACTAGCTATATCGTATGTATTTTTTTAATTAGGCCTATTGACATCATCTTGTTTTACATTCGGAATTAATTAACACAATCTCATTAATATCTCCTTGTCATACACGGTGAAAATTATTACTTACGACTTGAATAAATTATATAATTTTCTAAATACGATATATTTGAATTAAACTTTATTTATTCTAATGGGTCAGTTTGTTTTGCAAGCAGTGCAGTTACAACGACAGGCTTCGTGTTTTCACAACGAATATCAGAAAGTAAGAACTAAGAACAATCAATACCTATGTTTTCATTATCTACCTCCCTCCAATTTCAGAGGGGGCTTGGACAGTGCACATAGTCCTTTGGGGTCATAACTGGGCCACGAATATTTAATGTTTCTCTTTATTAGAATGAAAATCTTACAATGGTTAAACTTTGCAAGGACAAAGATGTGCATCTATAACAATTTACTGATGTGCACAACTAATATAACTTCAGTTAACAATTTATAAAAAGTAATTTTGTTCTGAACAAATAAATCAATTTATTTAAATCAGATTTTTGTGTGAAATGCACGTTGTAAATATATCAGTAGATGTTATAAACCACTAAACTACAGGTGCAGAAGACAGAAAACATTTACTGGCCACAGATGTCATAATTTACAGTTACTTTGGATGAAGGAGTTTTATTCATTGAAAGTATACAACGTTAGAAACGTGTTCCTAGGATATAAAACAGTAGAATTATATTGTGTTTCACACTGACATGGAGAGAAGAGAAACATGATATTAAGGGATACTGATGGATACTAGGGTCTGAATCTATAAACATGATACAGAACTTAGTTATTTTTATACTGGTCTGATTGTAGAGTTGTTCTTAAGATTGTAAATAAAATATTTGGCATGAATGTTATTGTCAACATTGAGTTTTATTTAAGATAAAATGAGATAAGATAAGAAAATTTGTATTGATCCAATCTAATGGAAATTCAGTTTGATTACAACTGACAACCTATTAATACTATTAATACTCATTCATCATTCATTGGCCTCCTTCAGTCGTAAAACGACTATGGTTCATCTCGCACACTTCCTCGTGTGGCTGTGGAGCCCTATTTTGGAGAGACACAAGTATCGGAGGTAAAGATGGTCTTCGCTACAGTGGTAGAGGAGCTGGCCATTTTCCGCATTGTCCGCTTTTCTTCCAGAGCTGAGGCCCATGCTCTTTCGCTGTCCATAGCTTTCTTGGTCACTGTCTCTCTCCATCTGGTGCGGTCTAGAGCTATGTCTTCCCACTGGTCAGTATTGATGTTCACTGATTTGAGGTCACGTTTTATTACATCTATGTAACGGAGGTGGGGGCGACCAGTTTTTCTTGAGCCAGTCGCAAGTTGTCCGTAGAGGATGACTTTCGGTATACGATTGTCCTCCATCCGGCGAATATGTCCAAGCCAGCGCTGGCGGCGTTGTCTGAGGGCTGTAAAGATGCTGGGAATACCTGTTCGTGCAAGGATCTCTCTATTGCACATTTTTTCTTTCCATGTGATTTTCAAGATCCTACGAAGACATCGCAAATGGAATGAGTTCAGTCTTCGCACTTGCTTTGCGCAAGTGGTCCATGTTTCACTGCCATACAGCAGCGTGCTCATTACGCATGCCTTGTAGACTTCCATTTTGGTCGCTGTAGTTAGCTTCTGGTTTTCCCAAACTCTTGACCTAAGTCTAGCGAAGGTTCATGCAGCCTTCCCTATACGTTTTTTTTATCTCCTCATCTAGGAATTGTTGATCCCAGATAGCAGAATTCATTTACGGCATCCAGCTTGTTATCGTCTATGAGGATGGAGTGTGGTGCTGTAGCAGGGGGTCCCATAACATTTGTTTTCTTTGTGCTGATAGTTAAGCCATATTCTTAACAGGCCTGAGAGAAGCGGGACATTAGTAACTCAAGTTCCTCTTGTGAGTGTGCCACAACCGCTGCGTCGTCCGCGAAGAGCATGTCTCTTATGAGGGTTGTTCTGGTTTTAGTTTTGGCCCTCAGTCTAGCAATATTTAGAAGTTTGCCATTGAATCTGGAATGGAGATATATGCCTTCGGTGGAATTATCAAATGCGTGGTGGATTAGCACTGAAAAGAGTATTCCAAAAAGGGTTGGAGCAAGGACACATCCTTGTTTTACTCCGCTGTTTATATTGAAACTTTCTGAGCAGGCGCCATTGAACTGTACTGTACCCATCATATTTTGGTATACGATTGGACACGATATAAATGCAGTGGACAAATTCACATATCTTGGCAGCACACTCTCCAGAAATGGAAATATTGATAACGAAATCAACCTTCGCATCGCCAAGGCCAGTGCATCATATGGCAGACTATCAAACAATGTTTGGAACAGACGTGGTATCACCACAAACACTAAGCTAGGGGTCTACCGAGCCGTCATCCTACCTACATTGCTCTATGCCTCAGAAACATGGACAGTATACAGAAGACATGCCAAGAAACTAAATCACTTTCACATGTCATGTCTAAGAAGAATACTAAATGTCAAATGGCAAGACAGAATGCCAGATACTGAAGTCCTTCAAAGAGCTGGTTTGAAAAGCATCCACACAATCCTGATGCAGTCCCAGCTGCGATGGGCAGGACACGTGTGCAGGATGGAGGACCACCGCATCCCAAAACGTCTCATGTATGGCCAATTAAGAGAAGGCAAGCGCTCGCAAGGTGGCCAAAAAAAGCGCTACAAAGACACCCTCAAAGCTTCTCTAAAGGAGTTCAACATTGACCCAGGCACCTGGGAGACAGAGGCACATGACAGAGTATCATGGCGCCGCGCTATGAGATCCGGCGCACAGGTTGCTGAGGAAAAAAGAACAACGCTTGCGAAAGAAAAACGCCAGAGAAGGAAAGCAAGGCAAACGACACTAGCTCCAGCTGGAATTACCTGCCCAGAGTGCGGCCGAACATTCCGGGCTCGCATAGGTCTCACCAGCCACATGAGGAGGCACAAAACCCCAGTGCAAAGCCCTCAGCCCACTGGATGACAAAGTGGTCATCATCGAACCACGATGGACGAACCACACCCATCATATTTTGGTGGAAAGAAACAATAATATTTAGCAGCTTGGGTGGACAGCCTATTGACTCTAAGATTTTAAAGAGGCCTTCTCTGCTGACAAGTTCAAAGGCTTTGGTCAGATCGAGAAATGCGATGTACAAAGGCATTCTCTGCTCTCTGCACTTTTCCTGAAGATGACGAATAGAGAAAATCATGTCAGTTGTGGATCTCTCTGAGCGAAAGCCGCACTGTGATTCTGGATAGACTCGATCAGCAAGTTTTTGTAGCCTGGGGAGTATCACTCGAAGAAAGATTTTGCCTACGATGCTTAGGAGAGAGATTTCCCTGTAGTTGTTGCTATTAATACTATTAAAGCAATTATAAGGCAAACTAGCAGTTGTTTGATTGCTTTAGATGATATTTAATAATTATGAAAAAAAAATTACTTCATAAACCTCTTTACCTTTTATAAGGTGATAACGAGGTGTACAAAAGTCCTTTAAACTCCCCCTTATACGGTTATCTCCTTCCCAACCTGTAGACAAATGCTTTGATCTTACTTAGTCTTGGATCATCCCGCTCAGTTCGGCGCATTTGACAGCAAGCTGTCTCCATAAGGATCTGTCACTGGCAATGTCTGAAGCCCCTTCCCCCCCCCACTCCACTGTCCACTGCTCTAATGTCCTCCATGAAAGTGTGGCACCAAGTTGTTCTAAGACGTCCATGTATGCGCTATCCTGGTAATTGCCTCCATGTCATCCAACTCTTGATATGTATAATTCATTTTGTAGGAGAACATGTCCCTCAAACCTCACGCGACGCTCTGTCACAACTTTACTAAGCGCTTGACTCGGCATAGGATTTCGGTGTTTGAGACCCGATCACTATTACTTACTCCGAACTTCGCCATCTGCCCGACCCAAGCCTGGCTGACAAAGGTGGTGCTTTGGTGTGGGGCCTACGACCCCACTCTGTTAAACCTTAATTGCTGCAGAAACGACAACCTTTAAACGTTTGCTTTCAATAGGCAATTTCAAAATATTTTCTATACTTCTGCCTCAAAAGACTATGAATGTGCCCATAGTTTCAGAAACATTTGAGGCCTTCTATTTAAAGTCTTATACTGTTAGATGTGACCTTATTTTAGACATTTCTGGTCATCGGAAAATCACATATTTAACACCTGTTATAACATATTTAACCAATCAGATATTAAGGTCCAATCAAAAGCGGCTGATGTCAGGTCTAGAAAACGCTAGAAAGGAACAATCTTAAAAAAAGGAAGAAAAACCTATAGATACCAGAAGTTTGAATGAGTCAAATGGATGAAAGTAAAAGTAGGAAACAGTTGAAACTAGAACATTGAGTTCAGCTGAACCAAATGTATATTATTCTTGAGGGTTTACTGTTTTATTGTAATTGTAATGAATGAAAGTGGAGTAAGAAAGGAATATTGAATATATTATTTGTGTATGTGTTTATCGAAATATTATTAAAATGATAAAATTTTATGCTTGAGTTTCTTAATTGTTTTAGTCATTCATTGATCCTTAGTGTAAGCTTTTGATTTTGTCATTTTAGTATATATAACAAAAAAAATTGTACTATCTACACAAACCCATAGTAGCACAACGTAACACTGCCCGTGCATCAATGTCCTAGGTGTGTGAAGCAATGATATCTTCTTCAATATACCCCTGAATCCACCCAACTCTTATGGGTACCTGACTTTAGTTTGGGAAAGTAAAAGCGGTTGGTCGTAGTGCTGGCCATACAACACCTCGGTCGTTAACCATTGGCCAAAGAATTAAACTCTAAAAGTGTGAACTCTATTAATGTAGTTCTAATTGCAAACAACCACTATCCCACATCTATTCATACAAAATAAACGTTTGCATATCGAAGTGACACATCTGTTTGACCGTCTCATTCCATTATATTGTTACATCTCCAGTGGCGAACTGAAATGTGTATATGTGTGAGACCCACTGATACAGGCTTAGGCGACGAAGGCGGGTCACAGGTCAACGGCTGGCCCTGGTGTGACCTGTACCTGTGCTCATGTGTTCTAGAGCTTGGACGGACTAGAGCAGTGTGTAGACAGTTAGAGAGAGTCCAGCAGAGATAGAAGCAGTTAGAACTGTGGTGTTATGAACAGGCTTTGAAAATGTAGCATATACGCGATAGAGAGACTGTTGTTTTAGTTAAGTTCCATTGTTTTTAAGCATTTGTAGTTAGTGGCGCCAATTGTGTCGTATTGGCTATGTTGATGTGTTAGTAATTAAACCGCCACTGTGTTATTGAAGCTCTTGTCGTTAAGTTCTTGAGTTAGATGTGTTGTGTTGTTGTTAAGCAGTGTGAGCAGAAGGCCTGAGAAGTGAAGTTCGTTACAATATGTATAATTCATTTTGTAGGAGAACATGTCACGCAAACCTCACGCGACGCTCTGTCACAACTTTACTAAGCGCTGGACTCGGCATAGGATTTCGGTGTTTGAGACCCGATCACTATTACTTACTCCGATCGTCCCTGAGACATGACGTTAAACTGCGCTCCTCTTTCCTTAGCACTTTTGGAGCTCAAAAGTGCCCTACTTCTTTTCTATCATTTTGTCTGCCTCCTCTTACTCTCAGTCTGCCTTCATTAACCATCACTCTGTCTCCTTATCTTCTAAAACCTCACAATGTCCTGGACCAGTCCGTTTGCCGTGGACTGCGACGGGTAAGGGGGGATAAAGAGATCCTGGTGTTTGAGTGGGTGACTATCTGAGGATGGACCACCGCAACACAATACTTTGGCTCCGAGTTCCCCTAGACCTGAGGCCCAGAAGGCCCGCTCTGGGTCAACCGGCTGGTCATGCCGAGCTACCAGCATAGGTCCTCGACCTATGCTGGAGGGCGGTGGCTAGAGGGTCAATTAGCCAGCTACTGCATCGGACACATGTCCGATGCAGCAGCTGACTGAGTATAGCACTTGTGTAGCCCTGACGGGCTCATTCTGGACATCCGAGTGGCCCGTCCCCTTGTTGTACTCGATGGCGGGTGGGGAGCACAGGTGCCGAACTACTTAACTTTTTCATGGACATAAAAAACAAACAAAAATTACTTGCCTCAGACCTATGTCTGGGCAAGAGACGTCGTGTTGAGGGTAAGAAGGAGGAGGCCACAAAAAGCTGTCCTACCTGGCCATCATTTCTGGTGGTCAGGTGCACAGAGGAGGGGAAAAGCCTGACAAAACTGAGCCCTTTCTTCATATACAAGGGACTCAAGTCGGTAGTGGGAGAGCCCAAGGGTGTATCAAAGCTACACAGAACAATGGAACTACTAGTAGAAGTAGATAGCAAGGTACACTCTGATGGGCTTTTGAAATGCAGAAGACTCTGTGAGCTCCAAGTGGAAGTCATGCCACACAAGAGTCTGAACACCAGCAGAGGTGTAATCAGCTCTAGGGACCTGCTGGAATGTTCCGAGAAGGAAATAGTGGAGGGTATTGAAGGAGTCACCCATGCCCGGCGCATTACAAGGCGCAGGGATGGTGAGGAGGTCAAGACCGCCACTATTATCCTCACATTCGGAACTAGGACACCGCCAGAGTACGTGAAGGCAGAATACCTACGAGTTCCAGTGAGGCCCTACATTCCTAACCCTATGAGGTGCTTCAAGTGCCAGGGTTATGGACACGGCGCGGCAGTCTGCAAGAGGAACACTGTGTGTGCTAGATGTGCCGGAGAGGGTCATGAGGACAAGGGCTGCACAGCCCAGTTCAAATGCCCGAACTGTCACGCTGGCCACTCAGCCTACTCCAAGGACTGCCCTGTGTGGAAACAGGAGGTTGCCGTGCAGGAGTACAAGGCAAGAAATGGATGCACCTTCAGCCAGGCGAAATCAGCCGTATCGGCCCTACCCAAGGGCCAATTCGGCTTGACAAAGACGTACGCCCAGGCTGCGACTAAGACAGGAAGATCCATAGCCACACAGACGGACACATTGACCCCACCCCCTCCTCCTCCTCCAACTCAGAAGAAAACTCCGCCCAAGAACTTTCCTCCGAAAAAAACAGAAAGCCCCGTGGTCATGCTAAAAAACCGATTCTCTGTGCTCACTGATGAGAGCATGGAGACTGAACAGCATGTCCAAACCAACACTCCGGGAGAACCCGGAGTCACCATGACTGATACAGGTTCTCCTCAGAGAACCCAGTCAGACACCCCAACCTCTACTGAATCAGAGGTTGACAAACTCCCTAAGGGGAGAACTCAAAATGGAGAGGAAACCCGAGGTGAGGGAGGAGGATGTAGCCTCCGCTCTAACCAAAGGGATCTCTCCTCTCCAGAGAGAAGGACTCCCCCCAGGAGAGGGGTGTCCTCCTCTCCAACCAAGCAGAAGTCCAAAAAAGTCTCAGGAATAAAGGGAACCCCCTCCGGGGGCCTCCCAAAGCCTAATAGCTCCAAGTAGGTCATCTAGAATAAGCCATGGATTCCAGAATTGTACAGTGGAACTGTAGAGGCCTCAAGGCCAATTACGAAGAAATGCAGCTACTGATGGACTCTGAGGCTCCTGTAGCTGTCTGCTTACAGGAAACATTTCTGAAAGATAGCATCAGTTTCCGAAGCTACATTGCTCACAGCAGGAATGTTGAGGATGCAGAAAGAGCATCAGGTGGAGTCTGTATCCTTGTGAAGGACAACGTCCCCCATGAGAGGGTAGAACTACAGACCACACTACAGGCCGTAGCAGCTAGGATAACATTACACAAGGTTATCACTTGCTGCAGCCTGTATCTACCACCAGGCGCTCCATTGAACCCAGCAGACATGGAGGACCTGTTGAGGCAGCTCCCTCGGCCATATATTATCCTTGGGGATTTCAATGCCCATAACACAATGTGGGGATCCAACAGTACTGACACAAGAGGTCGTATGCTGGAGGATATTTTCCTCCAACATGATTTATGCATACTCAATGATGCATCACCGACCTACTTGCACCCAGGAACTGGATCCCTCACATGCATTGACCTCACCGTTTGCGTCCCCGGACTTCTGGACGACTTCAAATGGTCAGTTAGTAATGACCTACGGGGAAGTGACCACTTCCCAATTATCATTACTAACAATCTCCCCTCAGTGGGACGACCTCAGCGGTGGAAATTGAACAAGGCCGATTGGGAGCAATTCCAAAAAAGATGCTCAGAGGATATCACAGAAAGTATCCTCGATGAGCAGAACCCAGCTGATATTTTCGCTTCCAAGCTACTCGACATTGCCAGGAAAGTTGTCCCCCTAACCTCCGCAAATCCAAAACGGCCCAGCAAACCATGGTTCGATACAGCTTGTAAAAGTGCTATTGGCGATAGGAAAAAACGACTGGCTGCATTCATAAAGAATCCTTCCCAGGAAAACCTAAAGCTATTTAAGATAGCTAGAGCAAAGGCTAGACAAACTGTACGGTCAGCCAAAAGGAATTCCTGGAGAAGCTTTGTCGGCAGTCTGGATGCCAAAACTTCTGCTAGAGCGGTCTGGAAGGCAGTAAGGCGAATCAAAGGGAAAGAATCAAATGCAATAGGGCATTTGAAAAACCAAGGACGAACTGTCACGTCCCCCAGAGAAATAGCTGACTGCCTTGCATCCTCAATAGCAGAAAAATCATCCACTGCACACTACACGCCAGAGTTCCAAAAAGTCAAAACCAGGGAGGAAAGACATCCCATTGACTTCAGGTCAGAGAACAATGAAGACTACAACAAACCGTTCTCGCATGAGGAACTGAAGGACTCGCTGGACAAGTCACATGACACAGCGCCTGGAGAAGATGAAATCCATTACCAGTTCCTCAAGCACCTTCCCGAACCCTCATTAGCAGTCCTGCTAGGGGTCTATAACTGTTTGTGGCAAACAGGCGCTTTCCCAAACAGCTGGAGGAAAGCCACAGTTATACCGATACCTAAACCGGGAAGAGACGGCTCTGACCCAGCTAACTATCGACCAATAGCACTAACAAGCTGCATCTGTAAAACCATGGAAAGAATGATTAACAGTAGGCTGGTCTGGTATCTTGAGAGGAACAACTTGATCTCCAAATACCAGTGTGGATTCCGGCAAGGGCGGACAACAACCGACCACCTGGTAAGGCTGGAAGCCTACATCAGAAATGCCCTACTCAGACGAGAACATCTTGTGGCTGTATTCTTCGACATTGAAAAGGCCTATGACACGACCTGGAAACATGGCATTCTACGTGACCTGGAGCTTATGGGGCTTAAGGGACACCTCCCCCGTTTTGTAGGGGAATTCCTGAAGGACCGAAAATTTCAGGTCCGAGTGGGCACCTCCACCTCTGACACTTTTGAACAGAAAATGGGCGTACCCCAGGGCAGCATCCTGTCAGTCACCCTGTTCAACATTAAAATTAACAGCATCATTAATGCTCTATCCCCTGGCATAGAGTGCTCTCTGTATGTTGATGACTTTGTCATTTTTACTTATGGGAAAAATATGAACACATTAGAAAGAAAATTACAGTTAAATCTAAACAAAATTCAAAATTGGGCAAATGATAATGGTTTTAAATTTTCGGACTCCAAAACAGTTAGTATGCATTTTCGTAATTTAAGGTGGCTTCACCCAGATCCTGAATTATTTATAAACAAAAAAAGAATCCCCGTTGTAAAAACTACAAAATTTTTAGGCCTCACCCTTGACTCCAAATTTAATTTTCTCCCCCACATTAAAGAACTTAGGAAAAAATGTCAAAAGTCATTAAACATACTTAGAGTACTCAGCCATACGGACTGGGGGGCTGACAGAGACACCTTGCTGTTGCTGTATCGAAGTCTAATCCGATCCAAGTTGGATTATGGACCTATGATATATGGAG
The DNA here is from genome assembly GCA_021533235.1 of Biomphalaria straminea. Lineage (NCBI taxonomy): Eukaryota > Metazoa > Mollusca > Gastropoda > Planorbidae > Biomphalaria > Biomphalaria straminea. The sequence continues at coordinate 18,156,897 of JADKLZ010000003.1, forward strand.
CAGCAAGGAAGTCTTACCTAAAGATACTAGAACCAATCCAAAATGCTGCCCTGCGTCTCTGTCTCGGCGCGTTCCGCACGTCACCAATTCCGAGTCTACATGTGGAGGCTGGAGAGCTCCCCATGGACATAAGGATGAAAAAGCTTGCAATGCAGTACATAGTAAAACTAAAATCTAACCCCACGAACCCTGCTTTTGACCCCGTATTCAATCCCATAAATGTTGAACTATACATTCGAAGGCCTAACGTCATACAGCCGTTAGGCCTTCGAATGAGAGAATCCATCCAAAATTTAACCCCATCCATTGACCAAATTTCTACAATACAAACCCCACAAACCCCTCCTTGGCTAACTAGTAGACCCAAAT
>JADKLZ010000003.1:18161495-18178063 GCA_021533235.1 Biomphalaria straminea
TCCTATAAAATTGCGTGTCCTATGAAATGCGGGCCCCACTGCGGTCGCCGGCCCTGGTAAATAGCGGCATATGCTATGCCGCCGGTCAACTAGTGAACATATATTAGAAGAGGTGACCATAGGACACTAAAATAACCAGAATGCATTATAAGTGTCATTCCGATCAATGTTTGATATATAAAATTGAGTGTCTAGAAAACTGATCTCGGCGACTGCTGAGTTTAAAGCAAGTATTTTGTGCACTATTACATAACGCTGAGGTGGCTGAACGGTAAAGCGCTTGGCTCTCGAACCGGCGTGTCTGGGTTCTAATCCTGGTGAAAACGGGGATTTTTTATTTCGGGATCTTTGGGCGCCCTGAGTCCACCAACTCTAATGTGTACCTAACTTTACTTAGGGAAAAAAGGTTATTGGTCTTTGTTTTGGTCACATGACAACTTCGTTAACAGATGACAACATCATTTGACCATGGATCGTAAGGTCTGTAAGAGGAACTAACTTTTATATTTTATTTTTTAAATAACAGTCTTGAAGGTTTTTTCCAATATATAATTATATTTTTTTTCCTGAATACTCTTCTTCAACTGACGAAATTTGCAACATAAACAAATAAAATCTGTTCTTTGAATGCAAAGTCTTCCTAAATAAAACAAGATTACAAAGAGAGTTTGTGTGATACACAAACTCAGAGGCGGCCCCCGTCGGAGTCGGATCCCTGTCAGATCCGCCTATTCGCAAGATGTTTCGGATGTTCCCTGGCTCATTTCCTGTATGCTCCCATCCTTAAACTATCGCAATATTTCTGAAAGAACAGTAAAAGTTAAATCATATTTTCAAAAGCCTTTAATGTTTTTTTTCTAACCGTGACGGACAGACCAACCAACAGACAAAACGCACAAAAATATGTTAATTTCATTTTGATGGGGGCATTATACAATTTTATTTTAAAAAATCTGATTTTTTTTTAAATTTAAGAAATTAGTTTAGAATCATGTCATTTCCGGTCTTTACGCTAGTACAAGAAACCCGCTGCTAAAAGTTCATTTTAAAAAATGTGCGTGATATCCATATCTATGGAGCATTTCTTATAGTAACATTTCCTCCCTTACATTTACGTAATTGTTTTAGAATCGGTGTTTTGTTATTAAAAATCGCTTGCATAATTAATTTTAAAAATTAAACGGTTTGCGTTTAGAAAACTAAAAGTAGTCTTTGCATCTAAACTTTTCAAGCCGCATTCAATGGTGAAAAAATATTTTTCGTATCTCTTCTAGTTTTGGCGCTCTGAGTCTGACACACGGACAGACGGACAGACAGACATAAATTCATTTTAAAAAATGTGCTTGATATCTACATGCCAAGAGCATTTCATATAGTAACATTTCCTCCCTTAGATTTACGTTATTGCTTCACAATTGGTTTTTTATTATTAAAAAATCGCTTGCATAATAATTTTTTTTAATTAAACGGTTTGCTTTTAGAAAACTAAAAGTTGCCGTTGCACCTAAACTTTTCAAGCCGCATTTAATGGTGAAAAAATATTTTTCGTATCTCTTCTAGTTTCGGCGCCCTGAGTGTGACAGACGGACAGACGAACAGACGGACATTTTGCACAAACCTAATAGCGGCTTTTTTTCCCTTACGGGGGCCGCTAAAAATGATTATGAATTATATGTATTATATTTTTTTTAATTTTGTGTAATGAGTAAATTAATTCCTTCTCGCATTGGTCGAGAACGAGATGTATAAACGAATGAATACAATGCCGGATAAGATGAACGAACAAGTAGGTCCAATTCGGAATAAGTTGGAAGAACTGATAGAATAAAATGACAGATACACAAGAGAACAAGGAAACAGTACCCAACCAAGGCCGCGGCTGTACATGCCATCAGTACGGCGTAGGTAATACTGGGAGTAGCGATGTCATTGACTGTGACTGCAAGCCGAACAAGTACAGCTTTCAAGACAACAAACGTGACAACGATATGAGAACACACTTAGTGAATTCGACTTGATTCCCATCGCGATAAGGGACACTACTCTAATTTGTCTAGTAAATTACATCGCATTCATCGTGGTTTAAAATAGTTTAAAAGCTACTTTCAGTTATCCGAAAGGGAACCGATTCCTTTTCTATTGGAATACACACAACGCATACATTTTCATATATATCATATTTAAAACAGTAATAATATGTGTGGCCGTTTTTTTTTGTTTCGAAATCTGTACAATTCGCATAGCTAGATGTGACCTGAGGTCTACTAAGCTTGCGTAACCTCTATCCGGTGTGTCCTATGTTTAAGTTGAGATCTTTCAAAGAATATTTCAATTGTTCCTGTTGGAAGCCAGAGGCAGTAGAACAAAAAAAGTAATTTCAACATAAGACACCATTTAATTTTTTTATATCTGTCTGGAAACTAACATAAAATAGAGAATGGTTCAACACTGTACATAACTCTGTAAATTAACCAGCAGCTAAAAGTAACGCAATAATAACCTGCAAGACAATCGGTCATTTACGGTTGAATAAAACGAGAGGCCAAATGCGGCTTGAGCTTGGCTTGGCTTCCTAGAAGGGGGCTCGAGGTTCGACACCCGACTCGGGCAGAGTTGTGTTTACTGAGCGCCCAAAGGCAGCACGGAAAACCAGTTCCTAGATACCCCCTCCTCCCACTGGTCCACAAATGAGATTGGACCAAAGCGCTCTGAGCATGCTATAAGCATGAAAGTAACGCTATATAAAAGCAATAATAATAAGAATATAAAGAATAGTGCCACGTCATTTCAAGTATGGTGCATTTTTAGGTCACTTCAGGATTTTTATTAATATGGAAGACTCTTTCTGTTTTCTCACATTGTGAAGATGTCTACCTAGTTTATACTAATTGTATCTATTAGGGTACATGACAACGAATTATTTGTCTTTGTAAACTGAATTGAAAATATACACATAATTAATGTGAAGATTGTTTTGTTGTTAATGAATGACATGACAGAACATTGCTAATAAAATGGTGGCTTTGTCGCATCATTTATCTAATTGAATCTAGTTATTTTAGTATCGTGAGAAAGACAATCCACTTTCTTGTGAGAGTTAATTCTCTTTAAACCAATAGAGTAGTATCGCAATGTCTGTGTGTATGTGTGAGTGTCTTTGTGTACGTGTGAACAAAAAGTGTCATTGTTTTGTATCTTGTATTGACTTTGTGATAAACTAGCTCCTAAACTATAACCTTGAACTTGAGAATATTACGTAGTACTTAGGACAGAGAATGAATAGAAAGTATAGTCACGTCACTTCCATTCGTAAAGATAATTGGGTTATCTAAACATTTGGATCGTTCACGAAGAAGTAATATACTTAATTATAAATCTCAGAACAGATCTAATCTCGTTAGCACACCCTTCTTTTCTTGTCTTATAAATCATATTTGTTTTTAGAAAAAGCATTAGAGAAAGTCTGAGACAAGTTTTCCGTCCAACGACGAGGGTGGATCTAAGTCAATAAGAATAGCACATTAGATGTTTGAAATAAAATTTTTTACTATCAGAATAATGTATGTGGATACCTCAGAATATGTATTTTGTGTGTTTGTATACATGCATTTCTTAAATTTACTTATGTACAAAAAGTATATATGGGGTTATATTTAAAAAGTGAAATATTACCTTTTATTTTATGTATACAGTAGTAACAGAAAGAGTATTCATAGTGACAATGAATAATTGCAGCGAGATAGAGATCATGTTGAATCTGAATTATAGTATTTCACTGACTACTTCTGATGTTAGTGATGAAGTTTATTTTGCAACTCTTTTTGTCACAAATGTTGTAATAGCAAATATTCTTACTTTTATTGGAATCTTGGGAAGTATACTTAATATAATAATTTTGTCTTATCATGGAATGCAGGATTCAACTAATGTGGTTTTGTTGGCCATTTCGGTCTGTGACTTAATTTACTGTATTACACAAATATCATTTAATTTGTCTAAATCTGCAATTCTTATAAATTGGTTCATTTTTCAATGGGTTGGTGTAACGTACTTACTTATTTTTGAGCGATTCAACTATATAGCACTTTGTGTCAGTATTCATTTAGTGACTTTAGTTTCTATTGAACGAATGATTGCTGTATGTTTTCCTTTTCATGTTTCAAGACTTTTTACTTTATTTCGCATGAAATATATTATCATAATTATAGTTTGTTGTAATATTATCATTAGAATTCCAGCTTTTTTAAATTATGAGATATATTATTTAGAATACAGAAATGTAACTATTCCAGTTCCAAAGTACGTAGACTTATATTATCAAAATTTGGGCTTCTTTGAGACCTATTCCACTGTAACATCACTTTTGATCTTTTTTTTACTCCCATTTGTTGTTATTTTTATATGTACATGCATTACTATTTGTCATATTTCTATAACATCTAAAACTAAAGCAACATTATCTTCAAAGGAAGCTATAACTAAGCGTAAAAAAGAAATGAAATCTGTTAAAATTATTTTAATTATTTGTGTTTTAATTTTGTTTTTTGTTTTAATTCCATTTTTCGTTGAACAAATAATTTTTCAATTTGCTTTTGTTGAAATATCTCAAAAGAAAGAAAAAATGATATTTTGGATTGTAAATATACTTGCTCAGATAAACTCTTCTTTTAATTTTGTCATTTACGTCACAAGTAGTCCCAAATTTAGAAAAACATTTATGCGCTTTTTTTTCCTACATAAAGTTCAGAAAATAAAGAAGTAAAGATATATACCTTACTCACACATTATTTTATTTTTCTTAGATATTTTTGATAAGTTCATTTGTGTGTGTACATACTACACAAAATCGTAATGGTAATATAATGTGGAAGCTGTCATTTAAATATGACAATTTATGCTGTAGCTATGGTTCTCTCAACCCTTTTATATGGCTCTGAGACATGGGCACTATACAGAAAATAGTTAAGACTGTTTTGAGCGCTTTCACTAAAGATGATTGCGCTACATCATGGATATAGGTAAAATATATTGTTGTAAATCTAAGGCAGGCAATTCAACGAAGTTCCATATTAAATAAATAAGTGTGTTTATTTATCAGGACACACACATAACAGCCTTCTGCATTTGAAGAGTCTTGTTTCCAATTCTACCTGTCCCTTATCAGCAATCTGAATACGGACAAAGGATATAGTTCCCAACTTCGCTCCAGGTCCCTACTACAGCCTTCAGACGGCTCTTTTGTGTCCAACTATTCAGACTCTTCACAATCACTTGATACACTCTTCTTTCTTCGATCTCAGCGTCCTCCTGTTCTGGTGCAATAGTGCATTCGTGCGCACCAAAAGCACTGGTGCAAGACAGGGTTTTCAACAACATATTTTAATATTTTGTTCACAAGCTTTGATTTCTACAAAAAAATCAAACCGCCCCTCCACCTCCAGAAGGGTTACAGTTGGCGGGTGAGATGGTTGTTGGTGCAATAGCACTGTCCGCCAGACAGAATATGCCGACATGCCATAATGGAGGAGTATTAACAATATCATAGCAAGATATTTTACTATTTTTGTTGAAAAGCTGTTATTCAACACAAAAATTTAATCACTCCCCCATCCACCCAAAGCGTTATGGTTGTGGTGGGCGATATAATATCAGTGGCATTTTACGTCTCGAGAGACGATCTTCTCCCCTTGCAGGCTCTTGTGTCACTAAAGAGGCCGATCCTTGATACACAGCTGCGTTCGCAGGTTGGGCATATGTAGTCGCCAGGCGCCGTTGCGATATAATATAAATGTTAGTTAAAATATAAATAATCAATACATGTTCTTGTAAAAAATTAATAAATTTTTGCTATTTGTATAATAATATATCAAAATATACCAAAATAAAGTATAATAAAATACTAAAAGAAAATCAGCTGCCGAGGACAAACGCAGACGTCGTAAAGAAAATCTAAATCGACCACCTTCGAACAATGTTTATGCTTGCTTGCCCAGGGTGTGGCAAAATAAATAGGTCACAGCTGAGGCTGCACAGTCACAAAAATTATTCTACATTCCTCACACATTTTCGGGCTCGAAGACAGGTCTTATATTTTTACTACTTTTATAGGCTAGAGCTTAGTTGTATATTTTAGTTTCGCCTATTGTTATATAGCTAGGGCAGAATACTATAAATAGAAAGTCAATGTTGTTTCCCTTACAGTTGACCAGTTGTCAGTATGTCAGTTGGTGTGACGAGAGATCTGTATGATCATTAAAAGCGTGTCATTGTAATAAATACCCTGTACCTGACAGCCTGTAAGTTACATAGATATTTAATTTTATTTTACTATGTGGAAATACATTTTATATCCAAATCACACAATGTACGGTAAATTATTTTCTTCTTGAATAATTGTCATTATAGTTGAAAATGTGGTTTCTTAAGCTTTTTATTACAAGGTGGCAGCGCCGAAACCAGCTCTGCTTTGATAGATGTTTATTTTATGACTTCATTTAGTTGAGTATTGAATCAATGATATTTATATTTTTTGTTATACTTTTTTTTTAAATTAATAATTTTGTATTTGTATGTTGCGGGCTATAATTACTACTGCAGTGTTTTTCAGCGGCTGTTCGTATAAATAATTAGATCTTATTTCTGCTGTAGTAAAGCGTGTTTAAGTGTTACTGTAACATACTGTTCCATTTAGGTGTAAATAAAGTGTCTTTGTTGTGTATTTATTCTCAACTAAAGTTTGTTTCTTGCTTTCTTTTAGTTAGGCAGATTAGTTATGTTAGTAGTGTTGTCTGTTTGCTTAGGTGACTCTAGTCCCTGGGTCACAGATTGAGGTGAACAGATTAAACCAACCCAGTAGCATTACCATCTGGCTACTGCGTAGTTCTTGTTAGCACGAGGCCTAGAGCTGACCTAAAGAGTGCCCCGCACGCTAACACAATAATTAATTATTAAATTAGTTAATGTTTTTATTGATTCTAATTTTGAAAAGTACAACAAACATATGAGTAAAATTTAAACTTGATCCGAGAATGGAAATAACGTCTACAGAAATTGTACCCCAGACTGATATAGCTTATAGTTTTTATATAGCGCTACTGTCATGCTTATAGCATGCTCAGAGCGCTTTGGTCCAATCCCATTTGTGGACCAGTGAGGGAGGAAGGGGCATCTGGGAGTTGGTTTTTCGTGATGCCATTAGGCGCTCAGTAAACACAACTCTGCCCGAGTCGGGTCTCGAACCTCGAGCCCCCTAAAGTTTAAAGCCAAGTAAAGTTTAAGCGCACTTGGTCCCTCGACCACGCTTCCCACATACGCTTGATATACGTGTCGTGGGTTTGGAACAGAATACAACTAAATAAATGACGAAGGCAACTCGTAGGTCGATTTTAATCTCTATTATACACTTAAGACCTTCCAAAGGCAAACAATTAACATAGTTACACATGGGCATAAACTAAGCATATTAATATAGGCCTAAATAGTACGACCAAGTTGTATACAAAACATCAAATTCTAAATACTAGATCTAACAAAAATCAATAAGAACATCAAATAGTGTAAACTAATCATCTCTTATACAAACCTAAGAGAGATATGGAACACTCGAAACATTATCAAAATAAATAAAAACGTAGTTCTCTAAAAATAAATCAATTAGTTATTCTACATAGAACAAACAGACATGGCTTTAATAGTTTCACTCGTTTCCTTTCCATACAAAAAACTTAGGATAACAATGAGGCCTACATAGAATAAATCTATTCACTTATTGTTAAAACCAATATCTACACAATTGTTGGAAAAATACATTTACTACGCCTAAAATTTGTTTTTCATAAAAATACATTGTTTTTACCACTATCTACTGTAAAAGATAATAACTAGTAACGAAAGAAAAGATATATTTAGTATAAATATGGGAAGCGTGGTCGAGAGGCTAAGTGCGGCTTGAGCTTGGCTTGCTTGGCTACCTAGAAGGGGGCTCGAGGTTCGACACCCGACTCGGGAAGAGTTGTGTTTACTGAGCGCCCAAAGGCAGCACGGAAAACAAACTCCTAGATACCCCCTCCCCCCCACTGGTCCACAAATGAGATTGGATCAAAGCGCTCTGAGCATGCTGTTAGCATGAAAGTAGCGCTAAATAAAAGCTATAATAATAATAAATATAAGTGGAATATAATTGAAAACAACAATTTTTAAGCAGTGTTTTATACAATACACGGAAACTACCGGTGGTACTAAAACAAATATAACTGATAATATTAAAGGAAGTTTTATTTGTTGAGGCTCTGAATGATAAATTGGCCTTAACAAAACAATAAGATCTAGCTCAATTAGATATACATTCCATTACATCACTTAGACCAGGTTGTTAAGCTTAGAAACGCTACACTTAATAACTATAAACAACGCCAACACTATAACGCCAAATTCATGAGTCTATTTATTAACACAACCTCACAGTACGAGGTTACACACAACTCTCTCATATGAACTTTCTTACCAAAGGGAATAACTCTACATCCTCATGACAAACACATACACAAACATATAAACATAATGTCAACACAGGCAACCATTTAACTTGACCTTCACCTATCCCTTAGTCTGTAGGGCTGTTGGGGCACCACACAAGATTTATCAACTATCTTTCTCCATTCCTCTTTCTCCTTTGCCTTTAATATAATTTCATTGACTAACAGGCCTGACAATTATTTGATGTTTTCTTCCAATCGCTTTCGCTTTCTTCTCTCCTTATCTTCATCTTCTGAAGGAAGGTCTTAGGACCTTGTGATGTGGTCATAGAGTTTGAGCTTTTTTTTTTTTACAGTGATTAGCAGGTCATCGTGTGGTCCCATGTTGCAATAATCCTGTTTCTAGTCTCTTCATTGGTGGTGCTGTCATTCTAAGTGACACCTATATTTTCATAACAATCAGTTCGATGAATAAATATGAATATTAACAGTGTAATAATAAGAACATTAATAAATATCAGTATCATGTGAAATTAAGTCGTTAGTCGAACTACAAATATAACAGTATTAGCAACACTTTCTACACGAGCACGTCTCTCTCTCTTTTTTTTTAGTTATCAACGGAGATAGTATTGCAGTCCCTTATTTTTGTAGCATTTAATTCACTACTTTCTCTCTTAAAAATTTGGTCCCGGGTGCTGCCGTTCATTTATGTTTGATATATGTATGTATCACATTTGTTTCAGCACCTAGCTTCAACTCTATATTTTCGTTCATATCTTAATTGCTCATACCCACTGAAGCTTCTATATGTATTGTATTTATGTTGTCCACATGTCATTATGAGATATACACAATTAGATAGAGCCATTGTTTGTCTAAGCAAGCCTAACGGCTGTCTGTGTCGGCTCTATTGATGTTGTTGGTGAAGGGATGTGGCGAGGTGAGGGGAGGGGCTAGCTAGGGCATGTGACCATTGACCACTGGGGTGATAATTTGCATACGGGCGACATGACTCTGGACCAGAAGAATGTTTTTTTTTTGGACATTCCGATGGTTTAAAGGTTAAGTTCGCTTAGTGCGTTATCGCTAGGTGGTGTTACCGTTTCCAGGGTAACTGGTTCGAGCCTTGGGCCGTGCTGTCCCTTATTTTCGTAGCATTTTAATTCACGACTTTCTCTCTTAAAAACTTGGTCCCTGGTGTTGCTCATTTATGTTTAATTCTTTGAGATAACACAGTGAAAAACTTTTTAATTTCAATGTGTTTTCAAATATATATATATATATATATATATATATATATATATATTACCTTAACACAATCGCATTGATTGAGAACGAGATGTATGAACGAATGAATACAATGGCTGATAAGATGAAATAACAAGTAAGTCCTATTCTGAACTAGTTGGACGACCACATAGGTATCTTTGAATGACATACACAAAAAAAAAGAGAACAGTACCCAACCAAGGCTTCAGGTGTACATCCAATCAGTACGGTGATGGTATGGTACTTAATGTGAGTAGCGATGTCATTGACTGTGATTGCAAGTCGCACGAGTGTGGCTTTCAAGACAACAAACGTGACGACGATTTCTGCGACTATGTCTTCGAAAAGAACAGACCTAGCGATTTAATAAAAATAATAATAATTGTCATATTAACTGAGGGGATAATAACAACTGACCTCACAGATACCTTCAAGGCCCTTGGCATTCCTAGGAACATTTTCGTTGCCTGTCAGACAGTCAGAGTGAGGCACTGCTGCAGACCTGCTACATCCCCAGAAAACTCCTCAGTGGAAACTGATAAAGGGACTACGATGAATTTTGTCTCCCATTAACAAAACTCGACCCTTGCTGCGCCAGAGAATGATTTCTCGTTCTTTTCTAACTTAATAATAATAATAATAATAATCTCATAACTTAAGAAAAACTGAGTTGAAAAAACAGCGAAAGTATGTGAACCTAGGCTTGGAGATTAAGCGTTTATGGAACTTTTCAATGTAAATAACAATATACCCCGTTGTCATATCAACCGAGGGGATAATAACAACTGACCTCACAGATACCTTCAAGGCTCTGGGCATTCCTAGGAACATTTTCGTTGCCTGTCAGAGGGCGGTACTGCTGCAGACCTGCCACATCACCAGAAAATTCCTAAGTGGAAACTGATAAAGGGACTACGATTAATTTAGTTTCCCTCTAACGAAACTCGAGTCTGGCTGCGCCAGAGAAGTAATACTCGTTCTTTTATAATAATAATAATAATATTATTATTAATAATAACCATTATTGTCCGTAAGGAAATTTGTCTTACAATATGTGCATTATACCAAACAAAACATTATAACCTAAAAAACAATGACTCATTACAATTTACATGTGAAAAATTTGCATTAGATTGTTTCTATTTAATGATTTGATTGCCAGAGGAACAAAAGGACACATCTTGCCATGCACCACTCTCGTTTGTCTAGTAAATTACATCGCATTTATCGTGGCTTAAAATAGGTTGAAAGCTACATTCAGTATTCCGAAAGTGAACTGATTCTTTTTCTATCGAAATATACATACGGCATACATTTACATATACATCATATTTAAAACACTAACAATATGTATGTAGGCGTTTTTTCAAAACACGCAGAGCGATGTCACCAGAGGTCTACTAAGCTTGCGTAACCTGTATCCGGTGTGTCCTATGTTTGACTTGAGAATATAGAATATTTCAGTTGTCCATGTTGGAAGCCAGAGGCAGGAAAACAAGAAAAGTAATTTCAACATAAGACACCATGTATGTTTTTATGTCTGTCTGGAAACGAAAACAAAATTTAGAATGGTTCAACACTGTACATGAATGTGTAAATTAACCAGCAGCTAAAAACAATAATAACCTGCAAGACACTAGCTCATTTACGGTTGAATAAAATGAATATAAAGTATAGTGCCACATCGTTTAAAGTATGGTGCATTTTTAGGTCACTTCAGGATTTTTAATAAAACTAAGACTTTTACCGCTTCCTCAAATTGTGACGATAAATGTTTTCCTACATTATACTAATTGTATCTATTAGGGTATCTAACAACGAATCATTTGTCTCTGTAAACTGAATTAAAAATATACGCATAATCAATGTGAAGAATGTTTTATTGTTAATGAATGACATCTCAGAGCATAGCTGGTAAAATAGTGGCTTTGTCGCATCATTTAATTGAGTCTAGTCATTTTAGTGTCGTGAGAAAGACAAAACACTCTCTTGTGAGAGTTTATTCTTTTTCAATCAATAAAGTAGTATCGCAATGTCTATGTGTATGTGTGAGTGTCTTTGTGTACGTGTGACCACGTGATGACATTTAGAACTCTATTTGAGGTGTAACATTAAGAAAGACGCCTCACGTGTATTTAAACTAATCAAACTTGTTTAACGAGGGATTAAGTCTGAAACAAGCAAACATATAAATACTTTTTTCTCCAGTCAAAGATTTGTCTTATAAAATAAAGAAACTACACATTCACAGTTATGTATCTCAATAATTTAAGATTTATTTCTCTTAATCTACTTTATCCGAGAATTGGAAGTATGAGAAATAACGTACATAAAATTTTGTTTCAGACAGACAGACAGACAGACTTAGTAAATTTTTATAAGCCTTGTAAAAACAAAACAAAAATACTTGATAAAAAAAACACTTATATAAAGTGTAGTTGTATTAATGAGTTTGGATCAGTCATGTATTTAAATTTTCAATAAATCTAAAGCAACAACAATAAATCTATGCGACTAGAAATACTTTTGCCAATTGGTTTTGCAAATGAGGTGCTTTTTAATACAGAAGATATCTATTTATTGTTTGTTTCAAACGTACTTTAAAATCGACGACCTATAAATGGTACTAATTTAGTTTATTACCTTAGGGTAAAGCGCTTAACTTCCGAACTGGAGTCTCGGATTATAAACCTGTTAAAGACAGTGATTTTTACTTAGAGCGAATCATAGGGCGCCTCTAAGACTACCTAGCTCTAATGGGTACCTGAAATTAGTTGGGGAAATTAGAGGCGGTTGGTCATTGTGTTGGCCACATGACAATAATAGTGTCTATATGGTGTGTTTGTTCAGGTACATGTTAATGGTACGTGTGAAGAAAAAAAAATGTTTTTAAGGCCTGTTTTTTTTTGTTAGCGGCCCGCGAAAGGAGAAAAGCGCTATTAGTTTTGTGTGGCATGTCTGTCCGTCTGTTTGTCTGTCCGTCCGTCCGTCTCGTTTAAATCTCAGAAACTAGAAAGAAAATGAAAATTGGGCATTATGATATTTTAGATCATTCAAGGTTCTAATGCAAAGGCTACTTTTTTCTGAAAGTAAAACATCTATTTTTAAAATTTTGTATTCAAACAGATTTTTCAAAACATTACATCACTTTTCAATGAAAAACGTAAGGGGAGGTAACTTAAAAAAAAGATCATGGACCAATTCATTATTAAATCAAGTTTCATTCATAGATTCGACATTGGTACAAAACATGTGCATCTAAATTCACAATGGTGAAAGTGTCAATGGATCATTATAAAATATATTTTCTTATCTTATCTTATCTTGTAAAATACAGACGTTACTTCAAAAAAGAAGATGATTACGTCCTACGCGTCATGCATTCAGTCATGTATATTTTCCATTTATTAACAAACTTATTGAATAGAATACTGATTGAAGTCTTATTTAATGAAAAAGAATTTTGATAAGAACTTCGTTTTAGTTATAAGTTTTAAAAAAAAATAACGAACTACTTTTAAAGCGCGCAGTTTTGACATATCCTCATTATAATGATCTACAGTCTAAATATAACTAAATAGAGCCCAGATCTACATATATTTATAAAACGAGTTCTAGTCTAGATATAGTGGATTCTATATCAAGATTCCATATATAGTTCTAGATCTAGATCTATACTTAAATTTAAACTTTCATCTAAATATAGACTCAAATCTAACTCTAAATCTAGACTTAACTACATAAATCTATTTCTAGACCTAGACTAAAATTTTAAATCATGATTTAGATCTAAAACTACGTCTGTATCTAGCTAGATCTATGTCTGGTTTGTATGACTAATGACATTAAGGATATTAATTTTTATTTTCAAGGGGAAAGTCTTAACACTTGAGTTGTTATTTGTACTAATTGTAGCTAAAAGTAGGTCTAGAATTTCTGTTTCGTGTTGCCCATTTATCTAATTTTGTAAGAAGAAAAATATTTTTAATTTTCTCTTTATACAATCTAACATGTTATTAATTTTAAATGTTGGATAAGGTTGATACTTATTTTTTTATAAATGTGTACGCTAAATACATGTATGGAGATGCTGTGTCTGAGGGGTAAATCACTTGGAACAGGAAGTCCCGTGTTTGTATCCTGATGAAGACTAGGTGGACCACTTCGAGGACCCATTTTGAGTTTGTGTTCAACACAAACTGTCTTTGTAACCTTTTTTTTAATGATTTAATTTTACATTTGTGAGTATTATTTACATTAAAATTTTATTCCGTATCTTAATGTCTTAGACTCAAATAAATGTCCTACTTTTTTATTTGCAGATTATAAAACATTATGACTGAAAACGCGAATCTACCAGGTGAATGATATTGATGATGTGGATATTATCTATTTATCCTAAAAATTCATTTTTTTTCTTTTTTTTTTTTGGTTTATAAAAAGTCTATAATCAGGACAAATAAAAACCTTTTTTTCTTCAGATACGTCACGTTATTAACAAAGTTTTCAATTATTCCCAATAGCTGAGATATAAAAGTATTCCATGAATATTTCCAGCACATTCGACGTTTACAATGGCACACAAAGTTTATCGACTGATAATTCTGATGTCAGCGATGAAGTTTATTTTGCATTTCTTTTTGTCACCAATGTTATTATGGCAAATATTCTTTCTTTGCTAGGAATCATGGGCAGTATACTTAATATAATAATTTTATCTCATCATAAAATGCAAGATAAAACTAATGTTGTATTGATGGCTATTTCTGTATGTGACTTAATTTTTTCCATTACACAAATATCATTTAATTTATCGACATCATTAATTTTAATTGACATCAACCTTTTTACATGGGTTATAATAATACACATACTTACATTTGATCGAATTAATTTAATTGCACTTCTTTGTAGTATTCATTTAGTGGCTCTAGTGTCTGTAGAGCGAATGATTGCTGTTTGTTTTCCTTTTCATGTTTCTAGATTGTTGACATTGCCACGAATGAAAGTAACTATCTTTATTATAGTTTGCTGTAACATTATTTTTAGAACCCCTGATTTTTTTAGATATCAAATGTACTATATAGAATACAATAACGTAACACTGCCAGCTCTAAAATATGGAGATTTGTTTGTTCAGAATAGCTACAATTTAAATATGTTTTCAGCAATAACTGCTCTTTTACTTTTAATCATTTGTCCCTTTTCAATTATTTGTATATGTAGCTGTGTCACTATATTTCATATTTCTATGACATCCAGAATTAAAGCAACATTGTTTTCTAAAGAGGCTATCGCTAAACGTCAAAAAGAAATGAAATCTGTGAAAATTGTTTTAATTATTTGTGTTTTTATTTTGTTTCTTGTTTTAATTCCAATTTTTATACATCAGATGCTTCTTTTATTTATAAAAGTGGGAATGTCTCAAAAACAATTAAATATATTGTTCTGGACTGTCAACATACTTGTTCAAATAAACTCTTCCTTTAATTTTGTTATATACGTCACAGGGAGTCCCAAATTCAAAGCAACATTCACAAAACGTTTATTTCTTAACAAAGGGAGACAAATATAATTGATATCGCTATGCTCTAAGATAAAAACTAATTTTGTTTCAAAATGAAAATGCATTAATTAATTTATTTTTTCTGTCATTTTGGTAGTATATATGAAATGAAATTTATACTCATATATTCTTATATTCATATTATTCTGTCTTCAATATATTTTTTTTGTTCGGCTTTGGTTAAGCAGATATTGTTGAACATTCAATTATAGCATCATATTGTCGTTTTGTCCTTTTTGTGTTCAACGTACGTATGCAACTGCAATTGTAATAATTAAAATATAAATAGTTAGACAGTTCTGTTAAGTACAAGAAGGCATTTGAAGTTACTGTAGCCAAGTGAGTCGCATTGGCTGTTGATGTGATTGTTATTAAACCGCCACATTGTTATTAGAAACTCTTGTTGTCAAGTTCTTTTGTTAGAGGTGTTTGCAGAAATATATCTAGCTCTGGGCTCTATTTAGTCTAATTTAGACTGTCAAGTGTAGGCCCCTATAATAAGGATATGTCAAAACTATGCGTTATAAAAGTAGTTTGATGTTTTTAAAAACTTTTAACTAAAGCGAAGTTTATATGATTTTTTTTTATTTAAACAACATTTGAATCTGTATTATATTACATGAGTTAAATAATAAATGGAAAATCTATTTTATAATGATCCATTGATATTTTTTCCATTATGACCTTTGATGCAAATAGGTAATGCGCGAATCCATGAATGAAGCTTAATTTATAAATGAAGAAGCATGTGACCTTTTTAAAAGGTCTCCCCTGAAGTTTTTCATTGAAAAGTGGTGTATTGTTTTGAAAAATCTGCTTGGATACATAATTTTTAAAATTAGATGGTTCACTTTCAGAAAAGAAAAAAGTACCGTTGCATTAGAACTTTAAATAATCTTAAATATCATGATGTTCGATTTTTATTTTCTCTTCTAGTTTGTGAGATCTAAACGGAACGGACAGACGGAGGATGGACAGACAGGCTAAACAAAACGTCTTTTCACCTTTCTGGGGCCTCTAACAAAAAAATCAGGACTTAAATACGTTTTTTTCTCCACACGTACTTTTAACATGTACCTGCGGGTCTCACACTTGTGTCTCACTTTTACCCACCCGTATCGTATCAACACACATCTTTCATCCAGACATCAACATATGCGCCCTCCCGTATCGTATCAACACACATCTTTCTCTCATCCAGACATCAACATATGCGCCCTCCCGTATCGTATCAACACACATCTTTCTCTCATCCA
>JADKLZ010000003.1:18178073-18188458 GCA_021533235.1 Biomphalaria straminea
CCTCCCGTATCGTATCAACACACATCTTTCTCTCATCCAGACATCAACATATGCGCCCTCCCGTATCGTATCAACACACATCTTTCTCCATTCCAAACATTAACATATGCGCCCTCCCGTATCGTATCAACACACATCTTTTTCTCAACCAGACATTAACCTCCCGTATCGTATCAACACACATCTTTCTCCATTCCAAAAATTAACATATGCGCCTTCCCGTATCGTATCAACACACATCTTTCTCTTATCGAGACATTAACATATGCGCCGTCTCGTCTCTCCACTCTCTATAGAAACTTAAGAATTCAAGTGTCAGAAAGGGAGTTGTATTGTGTGTTTTAGGTTCACTGGAAGATGACAATAAATATTGCGATGGTGGCTTTTCCAATGTAAAATAAAAATTGAAAAAGACTAAAACTTGAATCTAGGGGGGGGGGGGGGGGGCGGAGGCTGGTGGCTAAATGGTAAACCGATTGGCTTCGGTACCGAGGTGTCTGTGGTTCTCATCATAGTGAAGACTGGAGTTTTGGTTTATGAGATTGCTAGGATGCTTTGAGTTCTTCAAGTCTCATTAATTCTAATGGGTACCAGACATTTGTTTGGGGAAATTAAAGTTGGTTAAAAATGTTCTGACCACATAACTCCCTCATCAATCGTTGGCCCTAGAAACTGATGACCTTTACATCATCGCCACCTCTCAAAAGGAGTACTCTAATGTACAAAATTACCAAATACATGGCCTTTAAACACAAATTTATATACACACACAAAATAAGAATGAAGTGACACATAAAGAAGTACTATGGTTTAACAGAACTCAACATTTGTTTGTGTACTTCTCTCTTCTTTGTTAACGATTCAGTAAAAAAAAAAATCGTTCATAAGCCTAAGTAAATGTGTTAAAGGAACATCATTAAAATTTACATGTGAATATCTGATAGATGTCTATATTGCCAAAGTTTAATTTTTCATCACAAAACAATGTGTAATAGCAATATTTAAAATGCATATTTCTCCTTCGAACAAAATTCCAAAATAAATGAAATTTTATCTTTATTACGTGCATTTACCTTTCCACCATACTTATGTTCTATACTTATGTTCTATACTTATGTTCTATACTTATACTTATGTTCTATACTTATGTTCTATACTTATGTGGCAATGTGAAAGGCATGACGGAGCAAAGATAGTGATCAGGGTCATAGTAAACTACATGACTACAATTGTTGCGACAGTCTGTTTCTGTTTCACCAGATGTGGAATATGCGGCACAATCTTGCAAGATCAGGAAGTATGCCATTTTCTGCATCAAGTCTTTTTCTGTACTTGGCTATACTTGATAACAAACAGACTAGAAAACCATGTTTATCCAAAATATATTATTAACAATTAAAGAAGAAAACTCAACACAGACAAATCGTGTAATGGCTGAAAACAATAAAGAAAAGAAAAATCATTTGTCGCTATGTATCTATTAATGAGTTCAAAAAACTTTCTTCAAACATCTTCATCTTTGACTGAATGGACTTCTGGCAAGTGCAAGCGGTATGTCACATTTGGAAAGTACGGTGTAATGTCGTCTACATACATTAAAACAATGTTTTTCGCAAAAATTATTATTTTATACTTTGTCATGTTCCATCTCATTTTCCTTATATAGATCAGATAACTGGCAACATGTAAATATTATTTTCGTCAATTTTTTTTTGTCACTTTGAAAATTCATTCGTTTTTTTTTCAGGACAAATCGAAGCATGTTGCATTTCGTCCTTGTAGGGAAGTTCTTCATTGCTTCTTACAATTCTTGTAGCAGTGTCTTTGTTGCTAAAAATAACAATCTTTGCATTAACAAAAGCTATTATGTATGAATATTGTCAGGGTTGAGTTAAAGCCTAAGCTCCTTCGCCAGGACCCTGCCATTCAACAGGCACCTTCGTGCTTGCAATAAACAATCAACTAGATTTTGTCAATATAAGTGTTTAATGGGATGAATGTACTTTATGAGAACAAACCGATGAAGTAATATCCTTGAAGTTAACAAATGTTTTAATATAATTGTTATACTAATTAAGTAATCATTCTCCATTTTGCTGTCCCACAACGTAACACATTAATATGCACAACCACAACACAACGCACTGCTGACTCTACTTTCGAGTGTAGACTTCCAATGCATAACTCCCTGTAGAGACACATGTAAAGACGAATTAAAAGGTATAGTCCAATATAAAATGGCGGCGAAACAACTGCGAACCCTATATTTTTGTTTGTTAACAGCGCTTTATAAATAAAATTATTATTAAAAAAATTATTAACTGCAAAACTGCTTTAAATACTAACCATAAACAGTGGTATTAGGCTGGTGTAACTTTTCTTTGAGATTTATTTAAAAGAAAAAATACACTTGCCTAATAACAACTAAATAAGCTTACAAGCAAGGCAACAAAGAAAGTGCGTTCAAAAATTCAAAACATTGGTGCTAGAATACCAGAACCTACGCACCGATAGATACAATGTACACTTGTATGCATCTAATATATAAAAGGAAAACAAAGGCGTATGTATGTATGTATGTATGTCCCGGTATTGAAATCAAAACCGTTTCACCGATCTTGACAAAACTTGTGTACTAACTTGTGTACTGTGTGTATGAATTGCAGCCCTAAAACAAACTTAAAACCCTAAAAAAAAATAAAGTAGCCCAACTCTATTACAGCTATACTATTTTATGGATCTAGGCTTTGTTTACAATGTAGACATGAGAAAAGATCGAAAGGATTTAGATCTAGATCTAATTTTAAGAACTACACTTTGCAATTATAGTTTTTTACTTTGACACTTACAAGTACAAAAGAAGGTCCATTGATTTCATTATTTAATAAAATTATCCTTCAAATGTGTGTTTCAAAAGCATTTTTACATAAATTCGTTCTTTGTATCTGTGAATTAAATATCCTGTTGAACATACTTTCATTAGACATTACCGAAAGGTTACGCATCTCTCTATTCTAGATCTAGGCATTCTAGGTCTAAAATTGTAATTCATCTCTAAGATGATAGAACTTCTCTTCGCAAAAGATAGTTTTAATCTTTAACACATGAACATACTAATTATATTCCATTCATTTCATATTTTAATCAAATTAACATTGAAATTTGTTTTCTAAAGCATTTTTACATGATTGCAACTATTATCCTAATATCGCGTAAATTAAGGTCAATTAGCTATTTTTAGCTCCATTCATAATTTTCTTAACGTGAATTCACGCATTCGCTTTACTTTAAACATTATTATTTTCTTTAATTGTTTCTAATGCATTATATCACTGACTACTTCAGCAATACGCAAATTAAGACCCTCGGGCAGCGGGTAATATCTGTCTAGCATATAGATATATAAAACTATTGTTATGATATATTTGTAACGTAATGTGTTAAATCTTTTCTTATGTTCAATACATAGTTACTGAAATATGTTTTTTTATGTATTCTATATACATCTATAAATTGTATGTTATTTGCTACATACATAAACTAGATTCTTTTACTTACACCTTCATCTCTAAATTGTTGAAAATGGGGCACCTCACCTGATATGTCGCCCTTTTTCCGCCAAACACTCTATGTTTTCCTGAAGAAGAATCACTTCCCGTGACAGGCCTGTCAACTCTTTGCTATCTTCCCACTTCTTTCTCTGTTTGCCGTTTCACTTTTTAGCGGCCCCCGTAAGGGGAAAAAGCCGCTATTAGGTTTGTGCAAAATGTCCGTCTGACCGTCTGTCCGTCTGTCCGTCTGTCACACTCAGGGCGCCAAAACTAGAAGAGATACGAAAAATATTTTTTCACCATTAAATGCGGCTTGAAAAGTTTAGGTGCAACGGCTACTTTTAGTTTTCTAAAAGCAAACCGTTTAATCTATAAAAATTATTATTCAAGCGATTTTTTAATAATAAAACACCAATTGTGAAGCAATTACGTAAATCTAAGGGAGGAAATGTTACTATATGAAATGCTCTTGGCATGTAGATATCACGCACATTTTTTAAAATGAATTTATGTCTGTCTGTCCGTCTGTCAGACTCAGAGCGCCCAAAACTAGAAGAGATACGAAAAATATTTTTTTACCATTAAATGCGGCTTGAAAAGTTTAGGTGCAATGGCTACTTTTAGTTTTCTAAACGCAAACCGTTTAATTTATAAAATTAATTATGCAAGCGATTTTTTAATAACAAAACACCAATTATAAAACAATTACGTAAATGTAAGGGAGGAAATGTTACTATAAGAAATGCTCTAGACACGTAGATATCACGCACATTTTTTAAAATGAACTCTTAGCAGCGGCTTTCGTGTACTAGCGTAAAGACCGGAAATGACATGTTCTAAACTAATTTCTTAAATTTTTAAAAAAATCAGATTTTTAAAAATAAAATTGTATAATGCCCCCATTAAAACGAAACTAACATATTTTTGTGCGTTTTGTCTGTTGGTTGGTCTGTCTGTCACGGTTAGAAAAAAACACTAAAGGCTTTTGAAAATATGATTTAACCTTTACTGTTCTTTCAGAAATATTGCGATAGTTTAATTGAGCCAGGGACTTAGAAGGAACAGCCGAAACATCTTGCGAATAGGCGGATCTGACAGGGATCCGACTCCAACGGGGGCCGCCTCTGAGTTTGTGTATCACACAAACTCTCTTTGTAATCTTGTTTTTTACTATTACTGTTCTCTGTAGGAATGTTTATTTCGAGCACAGAGAAGTTGGTGATATGGCAACAAAATTATAATTTGCGTTTTTTTTTAAAGTTGTCAACAGGTCACCGAGGGGCCCAAACACCATTGTAATCATGTTCTAAATCTCCACATTTCGGATGTAATCTTTAGGCTCTGTTGCATAACATTTCCATTGCTAGGATCATTTACTCTATTTTTCAAAATTAGCCTACAAAATTTGCAAGCAAACAACAATGTGTGTTCATGACTAAAAGCCATGCATCGGTCTAATTATTATGTTGAGGTCTATGCCTTTGTCTATACAAATTGCTTTGACTGTGATATTATGGCTAGTAATTTTAGGTTTTGTTCGTACGTCTGAAACGATGGCTCATGGGTATTGAAAGCTACTGAAACTTCCAGCTCTTTGCGTCCATTTCAAAGCCCATTCTGTCTCCCTGTCATTCTAGTGCTTTACAAGATTGAAACACTTTATCCACACATACAGGCACACACAATTTGTTTTCGCTGTCTCTTATTAATTATATCGAATTATAGTTCTTTAGGGAAACGACGTTCTGTTTACGTAAGCACCCAGAGGCAGCAAAACAAGAACAAAACTTGAACATAAATCACGTATTATGTTTGTATGGAAAAAGTAAGAAAAGTAACATTGAGAATGTTTCAACACTATGAATGAATGTTTAAATGAAAGCAGCTAAAACCATAATATTCTGCTAGACAATAGATCATTTGTGGTTGAATAAAATGAATATAAAGTAGTTAAGCTATAGTGCCACATCATTTGAAGTATGTCGCGTAAGTATACTATTTAGGTTAATTTAGGGTTTTTATCATAATCATGAGATACAGGGTGTACCTTCTTCACATTGGAACGATACATGCTTTAAATAACTGTATTGAATAGGGTACTTTAAAAGAATCAGTTTTCTCTGTACACTGAATTGAAAACATATGCCTAATCAATGTTAAGAATGTGTTATTGTTTATCAATGACAGGAAAGAACATAGGCCTAACTAATAAAACAAGTGGCTTTCTTGTAGTCACATCATTTATCAAATTGAGTCTAGTCATTTTAAGGTCGTGAATAAGACAATACACTCATTTAAATCAATAGAGTAGTATCGCAATGTCTGTGTGTGTGAATGTCTTTTTGTCCGTGTGAACAAAAGTGTCATGGTTTTGTATCATAAATTGACTTTGTGATAAACTAGCTCCTAAACTATAACCTTGAACTAAAGAGTACAATGCATTATTTAGGTCAGATAATGAATACATAAGACTCTGTACTCATTGGTTGATGAGAGACAAATCTGGCCATTTTTAAGTCTGGATTGTTAACGTAGAAATGATATACTTGCTTAAAGATTTACTATTCCTACTAGACCTAACCTCAAAAATATTATCTGTTGAATATTCTTTCATTCATGTCTGATAAATCTCATTTAGTCTCAATTAACGAATTAAAACAAGTGTGCATTTTCATATATTAGTTATAATTACTAGATTATGTGATGACATTGAGGAATTTTTGAGAAACCTATTTGAGGTGAAACATTAAGAGAGACAACTCTCGTAAATTTAAACTAATTAAAACCGTTAGAGGAGAGTTTAATTTTGAACAAGCAAAATATATAAATACTTTTTTTTTCAATCAAAGCTTTTATAAGAATAAGGAACTGAAGTCTACATCTATATATCTCAACACTGTAAGATTTGTTTCTCAATATCTTCTTTATCTGAGAATGGGAAGTGGGAGAATGTAGCGCCTGTTACTGGTGCTAACGCGAATGTTCAATTATTACTGTTTGGGCCACTTCGGGCCGTATTTCAGTGTTCTCTCTGATGCTACCAAATTACCTCGCTCTTGGCTTCCCAAGTGGGGTCCGGGATTCTAATCCTAGTAAAGATTAAGAATTTTTATTGCGGGATTTTCGTGTGCCTCTGAGTCCACCCAGCTCTAATGAGTACCTGACATTAGTTAGTAAGTAAATGCGGTTGGGCAGGGGCGTAGCTAGAGATTCGAGGGCACGGGGGGATTGACCTCTTTGGGGGCCCCTTGTATTTTGAAATTCGACATATGACATGACATAATGTACGCAAAAAATATATAAGCCCAAGATCAAATTAGTTCAGTATATGAGTAAACTTATGAAAAAAACAACAACAAAATAATCATTCCATTGGCCTCCTTCAGTCGTAGAACGACTATGGTTCATCTCGCACACTTCCTCGTGTGGCTGTGGAGCCCTATTTTGGAGAGACACTCCCGTCCACAAGTAAAAATAATCATTAAGACTATTTTAATTAATAATACCGTTGTTTATTTGCTAAATAATGCATAAGTCACAAATCTCAATTCATATCGCTTCAGGTCGTGCAGCAAAGACATATATAACATCATCTACATCAATACTTTATAGTATTTCTGACTTCACTGACATTAAAGCCACGATAAGCCTTTTTTGCGTCATTGTGCTCCTGGGATATTTTTTGATGACCTTGAGCTTTGAGAATGACGCAATGGAAGTGGCCTGAGTTAGCGGTATTCGGTGGAGGTTGCAAGGTTTGAGCACACGTAATTACCATATGAAGCCGGTTTCCGCAATAAGTCTATGGTTGATTGTATTACTGGCTTAATGATGAAAACTGCTCGTCCATCAATGACATCATTGAACAAGCGATTTGCCATTTATTTCATCATACAAACAGGAAAAAGTAACACAGTTTGTCATAAGCGTGTCATCATTCAACAGGTGTTTCGGTTCATGAAGAAACCCAAAGGTATCCTTTTTTTTCAAGCCTTTGTAATCTGTCCTTCATCGCCATATGAAATCTGTCCAGCACTTCTGTCGCAACACGTTTGAATTGAAGTTCTATTGACAGTCTTACATTAGAATTCAACTTCCCATAAAGTCTTTTCTTTCTTCTGGTTGTTTTGATTACAGGGAATCCATATTTTCGTTGGATTGGGTGATCAGCTTTGTCCGTTTCTCATCATTTTGCAGAATGCATAAATGGGTTTCAATTTATTTATTGTTTATGTTTTGTGCGACAGCAAAAGGGTTCGGGGTAAACAGAAATGGGAAGGATCGATATCTTGCTATGCTTGAGTATAGAAATACTCCGATAAGCATCACAACTGCTGATGAGTAGAAGACTCAGGGGACATCATTCCAACTGATCCCAAACTATTGAAACCATCGGTAACTGAAAATGCAGAGACATTACTCAACGACGACAGATGAAAAGTAAAGTGAAATACGTTGCAAAAGCAAGACTACCTAAAGATTACTCTGTCAGAGAAAGTGAGATTTCGTCTATGACAAACATGGCAGAAAGCAGTTGTCATAAAAAAAAACCTTCCTCACCCAGATTTTACATCATAAACAAACAATGGGAAAACATACAGAAGAAATCATCGCTTTTTTAATAAGAGTGTCAATGAAGATATCTCTGGGTACTATATTACCGATGAAGGCAACGAACAGTAACTTGTTAGAAAAAACGAAACAGACAGTTATAGACCAACGTCTAGAGAACCTGTTGTGCCAGTCAAGACTGCCAGAAGTGGTCGAATTGTTAAAGTTCCTAGTAGATATCAGTCTTAAGAACTTTAAAAGAAAGGATGTGATAAAAACTTCAAAAGGAAGGATCTCTGGGGTTAATTTTGAGAAAAAAAGTTGAACAAATTCATGTACAGTTCCAAAAAGGTGACAATTGTTGGATCTATCTCATCAGAATGAAAAGCTGCCAGGTTGAGAGAGTGATTATCACAGTTCAGAAATATTGCTTTTGGATTTATGCCTAACAGACGTTTCCACAGGCCAGACAGACAGACACTCATTGTGGCCGCGTTATCATAGGTTTAACGAATGCGTCACGCTGTTTTTTAGACCCACCCTGCTGGTCAACCCGAATAATGGACAATTCTAGCAATATTAAGAATAACTATTGAATCTTTTATACTGGAATTCTCTGTATATCATATAGTTTTATTCGTGGCCAGTAGCGGCCTTAGGGGGTGACAAGTGGGGCAGCCGCCCCAGGCCCCGCGCTTGAGGGGGGCCCCCGATCGGAGATTTTATTGTCACAAACTTGATCACCACACATTTTCCCAATAAAATACGATTAGATGTCGATGTTAATATACGAAATGAAATATTTGTGTTGGTTGAGTCCTCATATGTGTTTTTTTCCCTATACGCAATGGCCATGTAAGTAATTTTTAAATATTTTTAAGTTGAAAGAATTTTCTTTATGCAGAACCATTACAATACAGTATATATAGGCTATATAGCATTTAGCGCGGCCAATAGTAAGCCAACTATGGCTACGCAATATTCTGTGTTTTTAACAAAAATAAGGAAGTCCCACAGCGTTAAGGCGGACATATTGTCTTGATTTTGTTACAGCGTTAGAGACGGATAAGCCGGTTAGCGTGATGTGGTACGGTATATATAGTTTATCCTTACGGCACATGACACTCGCCCAGGGCCCCGCGTACTGCTAAGGACGCACCTGTTCGTGGCAACAAAGAGAGTAATATTCTTAGTTTTTTGCTGCAAGCACATGTTTGATCTCATTTGAAAGGAAAATAAATCGGCAACAAATATATTAAAGATTTGCATTTTGTAATGTAAAACTAACTTTAACTTTTCTCTGTCGGAAAAATATTTTTAAAATGTAAACAAAGTCAACGTACTGATAGACCTAGATCTAGATTTATTCTTTGTTTTAAATTTAATCTATAAATGTTGAAAAAAAAAGACACCTGTTGACACTATTTGTCATTCAAATATATTAATTTATGTATATACAAACAAATTTTGGACGACCGTATGGGCCCCCCCCCCACTAAGTGGGGGTCCGGGGAGATTTTCGAAAGCTCCCCTCCCTCCCCCCTCCTTAGCTCCTTAGCTACGCCACTGCGGTTGGGTCAGGGGCGGACTGGCTATATGGGCAAACGGGCAAATGCCCGGTGGGCCTATACCAAAATGGGCCGGTCTGATCACGAAGAAAAAAAAATTCAATGCAGACAACTTTAAAAAAAAAGTGACAGTTGTAAGACACAAAAGAAATTTGGTGAATGTAGTTTGCTTAGGTTGGCTGCTTTGAGGCATTAAGTAAAGTTTCCCTTTCAGACAATGTCATTTGTGGGCCGGTTTATATGGTAATGCCCGGGCCGATTTTGATACCCAGTCCGCCCCTGGGTTGGGTCGTTGTACTGGAGACATGACACCCTCGTTAACCATAGGCCATAGAAACTGATGACATTTACATCATCTGCCATATATACAACAAGATTTGAAAGAGGAACTTTACTTCTTTTTACTAAATGAAAAAAACTATCAACCAA
This sequence comes from Biomphalaria straminea, assembly GCA_021533235.1. Lineage (NCBI taxonomy): Eukaryota > Metazoa > Mollusca > Gastropoda > Planorbidae > Biomphalaria > Biomphalaria straminea. The sequence continues at coordinate 18,188,173 of JADKLZ010000003.1, forward strand.
ATTATCCTTAACAGAATATTTTTTTTATTGCAGTTATAATCTTTGCATATAAAAAGTCTATAATCTAGAACAAAAAATCTTATTTTTCAGATAGCCAAGTTATTAAGAAAGTTTTCAATTTGTATCAAAAAGCCGAGAGCAACAAGTATTTAATGAATATATCCAGCACATATGACGTTTACAATGGCACACAAAGTATATCGACTGATAATTCTGATGTTAGCGATGAAGATTATTTTACAATTCTTTTCGTCACCAATGTTATTATAGCAAATATTCTTTCTTT
>JADKLZ010000003.1:18208475-18226118 GCA_021533235.1 Biomphalaria straminea
ATTCCCGCGAGCCGGATTCGAACCAGCGACCTAAGGATAGCTATTAACAATCTACAGTCCTCCGCTCTACCAACTGAGCTATCACGGGAGACAACTACAGCTAATGTAAAAAAATAGGTCACTTTCATTGATTTTATGTACCAATAAGTAAACTTTTTGCTATCTGTCAGGTAGGATTGTTTTGAGTTTCAGGAGCCACATAACTTTAACTAGTTTCACTCACATTTTTTGTGTCTTTAAAGTCTAAACTTGCTAAACTTGGACTTAACGGCCGTCATCGAAAGCCAACATAAAAATTTTGGAATAAAAAAAAATTATAAATAAAATTGATATATATAATTGTCAGCGTCATACTGGAGAAATGGTTTCTGCATTGAGCTCCATGATGGCCTGCTAACTATCGCAAAGACCTTCCTTCGGGGAACAGTCCCAGGAAAAAGAAGAGGACGTAGACAGAAAAAGCGATGGGAGAACAAAACAAAAAGAATGAATTGAAAGAGGTTCTTTCTAAGGCAAAGGACAGAGAGGAATGGAGAAAAGTGATCAGCAAGTCTTGCTTGGTGCCCAACGGTCTAACAGACTAAGGGATAGATAAAGGTAAAAGTTTGTTGAAATAGCATGAGGATATGTATGATGTTCTGTTTGAACAACACAACGAAACAATATATATTTAGAGTTATTCTTCGTTTCCTTGTCTTTGGTTCTCACGTGTTTATGTCTTATTTTCCTTCCGTTCTTTTGACTTGCTGGCCTAATGCTTCGTTTCGATATGGTATTCTGTTTCATCAAATATGATCTTTCATTTCTTCTTTCCAATCTCTTCACAGTCACAAGGTATGGCCCAGGTACTACAGGTAGTTGTTTTCTATATCTTTAAATTGTTTTTACCTTCGTTAATTTCAAGGGGCACAATTGTATATTTCTAATTCCCTGTAAAGTCACCGGACTTTAAATAAAAACTAGAAATCTATAATTTAGCTTTGTTACTAGTTAGTATAGTTATATTTAAATTTGATTGTGAATGTACATTTGGCTAATTGATAAATCTCTGTTAGTACACTATATGACAAAGAAAAAGTGCATTTATTTCCTTTTATACTTGTTTCTTTATTTAACGGTGGCTATGCTAGCATGTCTATATAAAGAAGGATAACAATTAACCGTCATTTCGTATTATCAATTCAAAAATAGTATTGAGTGAATATATAACGTCCTATTAAACAAAATAAAAATAACAATTGTACAAAAGAAACATAGATCCTTCAATAATCTTACTAGTAGAGTTTTATCATTCTTACTTATTTATTTGTAGCCCATTCATAAAAATGCTAACACGTATATATTTGAGTACCTTTTAATGTAAGACGTTGTAGTGACCATTTGAGAGAATTACCTCCCTTAAACAAATTTTTCAATTATAAGTAGCATTTAATTTTTTTTTTTTTACATAAGTTATACTTCAGGCATGTCAAACTCACCAGGTGTATGGGCTGCATAAAAACTTACTATAACCCGAAGGACCGCAAAATTGGAAAACATAGCCTAATAGTTTTATATAAATTTGAAACGATACAATAGATATAATAATTAATGATATACTTGTCCACGAAGGTGTATTTCATCACACAAGATCCTCTGGAAAACTATTTAATGTATCAATGCTTCTGGCATAAAAAAAAAATCAAAGTTAGGAAGATACTTATCAGGGAACTCGTGTATGCTGATGATGCAGCTATTATGGCTTATTCTGATATTCAGCTTCAGTCCCTGGTTGACAAACTATCTGCTGCTTGCCAGAAGTGTTAATATTAGTCAAAGAAAGACTAAGATACTTGTTCAGAACACAAATACTGCGCTTCAAGTAAACATTAGTGGCCAACCACTAGAAATTGTTGATTACTTTTGCTATCTTGGTCCCATCTGGATAAAGACATTAACAACAGGATAGCCAAAGCAATGGGCACCATGTAACGGTAGATGAAAACAGTGTGGGACAACATATTGCTGACTAACAATACTAAAACCTTAATCTACCGGACTTTTGTAATGAGCTATTTGCTCTACGGAAGTAAAACATGGTCAATCTACTCAGGAAAAAAAGCTGAATGTAAAAAAAGCTGAATGTCTTCCACCTCTGTGCTTAAGGCGGATCTTTAAAATAAAGAAGAAAGATAAAATAACCAATGAGGAAGTGCTACGAAGAGCAGGGCGCCAGGACATCCGCTCTGTTACCAGCATTAGACATCTTGGCTGGCTTGGCCACTTCGTGGAATGCCGGTAGGTCGACTTCCAAAAGACATTCTGTATGACGAAGGCAGGAGAGCCGCTGGTCGCCTACTTTTACGGTAAACGGATGTTGCAAACGAGGCATGGAGTTCTTCAAAATCGACACTAGCAGCTGGGAAAAATTGGCACTGAATAGATCCACATGGAGAAAGGGCATTAAGGAAGGGTATAAGATTGCTGATGCCATACACAACAGAAGCAGAAAGAAGGGTGAAAATGCAACGGCGCAAGGTGATTACATATACCCAACTTGCGACCGCAGCTGTGTATCAAGGATTGGCCTCATTAGTCACATAAGAATTTGCAAAGGGAAAAGATCACCTCATAAGTCGTAAAATTCGTATGAAACAATGTCACGAAAACAGTTATTGAAAGTATATGATAACGATTCTAAAGTAGGACATTCTTACCAAATGTTGCAGCCGCCTTTAATCTTTTTAGTTTCTATCACATTGAAAAGTGAACAAGGTTTTCTCTTGATATTTGGTTTATCAACAGTCGTAATTTTGCGTGAAAGCACTTCACATCACCACACTCAGTTGTGACAATTTTGTCTTTACTTTGAAGTTTCAAATTCAAGTCTTGCAGGTGTCCAGTGAGATCAAATGCCAAATCCTGAACCCATTTGTCATTTTGGAAATGCTCAACAGGTTCACCTTTCATGTTTAGAAACAATAAAATGTCTTGCAAAAATACAGCAGAGCCAGCAGACTTATGTGTAGTTGGGAACACTATAAAATTTGTGTCCAGTGTCATTAAAACAATTTGAAATTGGCGATGATTTAAGTCACGTCAAGAGTAAATTGATAGCGGCTGAAACTGGTCTTAACACATGTTGGAACTGTAATTTCTTTGCTCTTCCTATGGCTCCCGCACGTTGATGAGTATTTGAAATATAACTAAGTCAACTGGAGGTAACACTGTAGCACTGAACTCAAACTACTTCAATAACACAGGTGAAAAGCAGAAACAAGATATGCAGTCGACGCTGGTGTTGATTAACAAATACGTTAAATGATCGATAAGAAAATCGTCCGGTGTCAACTATGTCCGTAAACTATTTCTTATTATTGCTGTCAAAGGAAGAAACGTCCTGCCTCTATCAAAGCCTGGTAAAGCGTCCTTGTTTTAAAAAAAAATATCACGTCATTCCTTACTAATTAAAACTTTCCCGATATTCTCGAAACAAATAACTAAATCCTAATCATGCCATAACAACCTAATACTTCTTAGTAAATCACTAAATGATGCATTGAAAAGGAGCAAATTTAAAATTGTCTTTAGTCTCTATTGTTTTTGCAAGCAGCTTTGCACCAAAACCATTTCTAACCCCAATCATGGTTGGTGTCTCATTCGTTGCTAGACTAGCTAGCTCAGGGGTATCAAACACGCGGCCCGCGGGCCGCATGCGGCCCGCCAAACTATTCTGTGCGGCCCGCGACCACGTCGGCGAATTCAAAAAAAAAAAAAGATACAATTTACAATGACCACATATAAGCCGTGTAATGATTTACAGCTGCACCATACAACGTACGTAGACATTATGAAACATCGCATCGAGAACAATATGCTGGACTGTCCGGCAAACTGCGCGAGGAAAAAGTCCATTACTTAAAAGCATCTTTCAGCAAACAAAGAAACTTTTTTTGCACGCATCAACACTGCAAGCGAAGATTCTGTGAAGGCAAACTTTGGTGTTAGCGATATGATAGCAAAGGCGTCACGACCATTCACTGAAGGCTAGTTTGTAAAATAATCTATGCTACAGACGTGTGAAATTATCTGCCCCGAGAAAAAGACGCTCTTTGAAGGCATAATTTTGTCTGCGAACACAGTTGCAAGCAGGATCACCGAGTCAGCGACAAATAGTCAACAGTTATAACTGATTGCCGCTGCAAAAGAATTTGTAGCATATTCCATTGCATTGGACGAGTCTACTGGTGTAACAGACACCGCATACTGTGCTGAAAACTTGAACATTGTTGAAGAGCTATTGGAATTACTACCCATGAAAGGAACGACGAATGGACGCGACGTGTTTCACGAACTGGAAGCTTGTATTGACAGGTGGAAAAAAAAACAAACTTATTTCTTCGGCTACGGACGGTGCACCAGCAATGTCTTCAGAGAAGGTTGATGTTGTTGGAGTAATTGTAGGGAAACGGAATCAGCTCAGCTTGGCAGAACCTTTTGCAGCCGTACACTGTATTCTGCACCAAGAAGCACACTGTTGTAAAAATCTACAAATAAAGAACCTGATGGATGTTTTCGTGGAGACGATGAACTTCATACATTCACGGGGACTCAATCATAGACAGTTTGTGCCATTTCTAGCTGATTTAGAAATGGTATACGGAGAGTTGCTGTAATCATACAGAAGTCAGATGGTTGAGTCGTGGAAAAGTACTGCAGAGTTTTTTTTTTTAACTGAGACGGGAAATAGCTTAGTGACCCAATGTTTTTGTCGGATCTTGATTTTCTTTCTGACATTACGCAACATCTCAAAGCTATCAATTCACAACTACAGGACACAAAGCAGCTGATTACCGTGATGTTTGACAGCATCAAATCATTCAGATCAAGCTGACTTTGTGGGCCACTCAGCTGGCAGATGAAAACCTGGCCCATTTCTCTTTTCTACAGAGCATAACGGTTGAACCACATAGCCTGACAGACATCCTCTCCAGACTACTGGAAGATTTTAAATACCGCTTTCAGCAATTCGAACCACAGTTTTTCCTTGTTGCCACTCCGTTTGCAGTTGACGTGAAAAACGTTCCAGAGGAAGTCCAGATGGAACTAATGGACCTGCAATTTGACACTGTTCTGAAGCAAAAATACTCTGACGTTGGGGTACCATATTTCTACCAGTTTCTTCTCCCGATAGAAGTTTCCAAACTTATTCTGCACAGCTGCTAGAATTCTAGCGATGTTTGGGAGTACGTAAGATTGCGAACAGTTTTTCTCCGCAATGAAGAGATCAACAAAACAGCATTAAGATCAAGACTGACTGATGAGCATCTGAGAACAACATTGCGGTTTGCCCCTACACGTGACTTTAGGCCTAACATCGATGGTCTGGTCTCTGCCAAACGCTGTCAGAAGAGTGACGAGCATCTGCAGTAGGCCTAGTAATTTGTGTGTGTGTGTGGGGGGGGGAGTTTCTGCTTTTTCATTAGTGACATAGACAACGTCAACTTTTTTTTTTATACTATACTGCCTGTGCACGTAATAAACTACACTAAATGTAATGACTAATTACAAAACTTTATTTTAGCATTTAATTGCAGTGACAGTTGTGTTCGTAAAATATTATAAAATAAATTATCTTTTCGTGCGGCCCGCCGACTGGTTGTTACTTTCGACTGCGGCCCACATGCTGATATGAGTTTGAGACCCCTGAGCTAGCTGAACCCAAGGTAAATTGTACTAAAATATTGTATTCTATAATTTCTAAAACATACATCCTCGCATGGTTATAAAGAAAAAAATATCTCAAGTAGTTCCTCGTGTATCTCAAAATTCCTGTCACAGACCATTTTGAATATAGCTAACTGTGTTTTACTCGCTACATCAGTTGACTCATCGAGAGCCAATAAAATAGAATTCAAAATCATCTATTTTGTTCCTTAATTGTTTACGCAAGCTGACTGACATGTCATTTATTTTAATTGCCAGTATGTTCCTAGTTAATTTTACATCTTTGAATGCTTTCCCCTTTTCTGGATAAATTACTTGGGCACACTCCCTAATATTATCATCTTCACTAAATCATTTGTGACAAAATTAAGTCTAGATTTAAAATATTGGCTTTTCTGTAATGTGATTATTAACAATTAATAATAATTAAAATGTTAAGACACCATCACTTAACTTAAAAGATAACTTGAAAAAAAAAATCGAAACTAATAAATAAGCGAAATTTTCGAGACATTATTTGTTTTAAAAAATCAATCAAGAAAGAATATTGTATATGTTCAATGACTTTAATTGTTACGTTTTTTTTAGTAAATATTTTACCCCAAAAGTAGTAATGACTGTTAAATGCTTAATTATTAAATATTTTTTTGATTATTCTTTAGGGACCCAAGCGGACCGCATGCAAAGTGGTCAGGGCCGCATACGACCCGCGAACGCAATGTTTGACATGTTTATTAAGATCAATAAACTCTGTCTGGTTTTCTGGTCAGTGGCGTGACTAGGAGTGTGTGGGGATGCACCTGGGACATTTGGGAGTGACACCCAGTTAAAGAAAATACAAATCAGACACATGAAAAGAATCTCTAAATATTGTGATAACAGGTGGGGGTAGTGCTATGTGTTTTAGCCTACCCATATCGCCCCAGCCCAACGCAGGACGAGCGGTCAACCGTGACTAGTGACAATACACACCAGTTGCAACGAATCTCTACTATCTAGGCTCTCTTTAAACCATCACAACTCAGGGTTCTAAAGTCCTCTTCGACAAAGCCATTTGAAACAACCTGTTAAGCCTATGATCTTGGTGACACAAGCCCTGGCATCCTCTCCCTCCCCATGTGTAAAATGGCTGCCGTAAGTGCAGAATGACAAAAAAAAGGCGACGTTTGATGAGCCCAAGGTGCATGGCGTTACAACCACGTTGTCGGTGCAACCAGGTGTTGGAGGTGAAGGTCAAATGGAGGACAAGACGAAAGCGACATTTGCTGAACACGAGGTGGATGGCTTCGTCTGGCTCTAGAGGCAAGCCCACTGTCACCCTCACCGATCGACCCCCACCTGCATCGATGAAACTACACATCCCAAGTCATGAGATAGATACAGTCCGGGACGGCCAGATCTAAGGTGGAAACAGTGTTATAAACCTGATGACACTGAGGGGGGGGTAGTGCTGTGTGTGCCTACCCAATTTACCCCAGTCCAGCGCAGGACGAGCGGTCAACCGTAACTAGTGATAGTACAAACCGGTTTCTACAAATCTCTACTATCCAGGCTCTCTTTAAACTGCACCGCACGACACAACGAACTTAAAGAACCTCTCAACTCAGGGCTCTTAAGTATCAGTCACATTGTAATTTCAAATGCATCATAATTTGCAACAACATTAACACTGTCTGTACAAAACTAACTACTAGCAGAGATGCTATTTCGAACGACCAACATGGTACTGACACCCTACAATGGCATGTAACTCATCGACACTGTCAAATTCAAAAACAGTCAAATATTACTCTGACACCCAAAATAATAGATAAAAGGCAGTAACACCACAGCTCTAGCGGTAGGGCCACGACTGTCCAATAATCTATTTAGAGATCATTTAGGATTACTTCATACAATTCAACAAGGCAAAATACTAAGTCGGAAAAATAGAACACAAAAAAAAAAGACTGTATACGTAAATATGAGGTTACATGCTTAAAATAAATATTACATATCAAAGCTACTAAAGAATAAAAATATTATTTCCATCCAATTCTAGTGGTTACAATTTATTAACATTGTAAAGTTGTTCCCCCCTTACTATTCATATTTTCGAACTCCGAACTGAGGTGAGTTTGTTTATGTAAGAATGACCTCTGGAGTGTGTTAATGTGTTAAGGGACATTCGTTTGTTTAATTTCGATTGAAAGATATAGGATTATTTTTCTTTTTGTGTTTGGAGATAAGTGTATGTGAATTCGATATGGAGTATTTAAAAAGTATTTCTTTTGCCTGGATTATTGAATCAATTGCGACTGGATCGGCGAGAAGTCTTTAATCAGAGTGATAGCAGAGAACGGGCGGTAGGTAAGTTCTTTTTTGACCTTATTGTCTTACCCCCATCTGTCATAATATATATGTATAGGCCTATATATATATATATTATGACTTATAAATGACTATCGAAAGGATAGATACAAAACTAATTGTCTATTTTTTCTCATGCCGGGGTTGGTTGGGCGATGATGGTGCTAAAAACGTTAACTCTATTAAGGTATATTTTGAACTTGGAAATTCTTGATTTTTCAACATAATCAACTTTAATCTGTCCAAAGTAGATGGTCTTAGCATGATGAACTAAAAGAATAAAGATAATAGAATAAAAAACGTATCTGTGTTCTTCCTTATTGCATGCAGCTGAGAACTAACATTGAAAGAAATATTAAGAACATTTGTTTTCGTCAGCGAAGGTGTGCCTAGTGTAGGTTTTTTTTCCTCCTTGGCTAATGGAAATATTTACCTTAGGTTTACGTTTAATTTTGACAGTCGATTTACTATGTTAAATAAACATATTCTATAATTATTAGAATTAGAGGGCGCGGTGGCTGAGCGGTAAAGCGCTTGGCTTCCGTACTGGAGGTCCCGGGTTCGAATCCTGGTGAAGACTGGGATTTTTATTCCGGGATTTTCGGGCGCCCTTGAGTCCACCCAGCTCTAATGGGTACCTGACATTAGTTGGGGAAAAGTAAAGGCGGATGGTCGTTGTGCTGGCCACATGACACCCTCGTTAACCGTAGGCCACAGAATCAGATGACCTTTACATCATCTGCCCTATAGACCACTAGGTCTGAAAGGGGAACATAATTATTTTAAGTTACTACTAAGACAACAGGCTACTTAACATTAGTTGAAATATAACTAGTAGATATAACACTTCGAGACGTATTGAAGATATCTAGGGTTTATGTTCATCATCTGCAACTTTTAAATGCATGGCTATCGAGAGGTCGCAGGACTGGGTGTCATTAGGGCAGTTATGAAAAATAATCTAAAGAAGAGTCAATAATACAAATACATTTACATGAAAATGTTCCTAAACAGTCACGGTTGACTGCACTGGGGAAACTGTTGAAGGGGTTAAGTAGGTCAGTGTAAAAAGTAAATCTAATCTTCTGGACGTCGTGTGAAACTTTAGGTCAAAATAATTTATAATTAAAACACTCTTAGATGGTACTTTAAACATAAATGCACAGCACTACGTGCCATACAATCAAACGGGAAACATATTTACATTTTATTATATTTTCTATCGCATATCTTTCTTGCTTAGCACTCTTTGGTCACGTCTCTTTTGTGGACCTGTGGGGGAGGGAAGGAGGGAGGAGATATCCTTACACGCTGTCTTTAGGCGCATGTAACACAAGCAAACATCTTGTCATGATTGTACTAACACGAGCCCCTTTGATAGACAACCAAATGTCACTTACTAACATATCTCACATTTACAAAAAGAAATAAAAAAAAATATAATACTTATTTAATATGTTATCAACATGTTTCACTTATGCGCTAATAAATTACAGCTTTTTGTTCTGAACAATAACTTGATCCGATCGTTGCATATGTCAGTAGTCAGTTGAAACGTCCTTTATGTTTTTATTATTTAAACTGTATATACAATTTCATCTGAGACTGTACAAGAAAATATTAAGTGAAATCCCTTTACAACTTGATATAAACAATGTCATAACAAAACTACATAAAATACTGTACTTCCTTAATGTTCGGACTTAAGACAAACTTAATTATTATCGAACGAAATCGTTGACATTTCCTTGGCCTTTTCAAAATAAAACAAAAACACATTTTTTTTGTTATAGAAATTAAAGGATCCTTGATATTAAGTATTTCATTTTTGAAAATGCGAATGAGAGATTTAAAAAAAAAAAGAAAACAAATAACTCCTTCAGTCAGTAACAGTGTGAGTGTAGATAGTAGATAAACTTGAATAGTTTGTAAACATCACTTTATATTGTAGATACACATAATTGTGTAAGTTCCCGTTTAGTGTCTCATTATCATTATCAGTCTCGAAAAGAAAATGTTTTATTTACAAAAACGTAGAAACAATCAACTATTGTGACATGGCAATTTTAAGTTAATTGCATTAAATTTATCAAGTTGAATAAATAAACTGTATGGTGAGGAATAATAAAAATACCATAAGCCATTGTTAATAGACACATATTTTAATGACATTTCTATCAATGAATCCGAGTTATTGAAGGGAGAGCGGTGTACAAACGAGTTCTTGTTGGCGGGACTATTTAATGATGATGTGTAAATACCGGTAGTTAATGTAATTGTACGGTACAATCATAAGACAAAGAGAGACATTGATAAGAAGACTTTATTCTTAAAACTTTAAATACACAAACAAAATTGTTCTCGATGAAATTAAATCTCTAATGACACGTTATGTTTTAAATATGAGAGCAATTCATTGTCAGTGCTACTCGCCAATAGACTCTCTTCTCCTGATCTCAGAAGAATAATACACATTTTTTGTTTAATTTGAATGTGCTAGAGTAATCTCTCTCTTCATCGTCAAGATGTTAATATATATCTTTAATGCTGTTTGCAGACATCTGTATTCAGCTCACGTATTTTACTTCCTCGATAATATGAAGCTAGAAAATCAAATTGTATACATTTTTGAGTGTTTTGTAGACCTGTGATTGGTGTGATTTCTATAAAGTCCTATGCCTGTGTTACATTATCTTAGTTAATGCTTGACAAAAATTAATATATGAACCAAAAGAGTAAAAGACATTATAATATTTGGATAAGATGAATCTGTCCGGGAGTGTCGAGAACGTTACTGACAGGGTTTCACTCCCAGTACCTGATGTCAGTGAAGACGTTTTTGTGTTAATTCTATTTATAACCAATGTTATTATTGCAAATTTTCTTTCTTTACTAGGAATCCTGGGAAGTATACTTAATATAATAATCTTATCTCATCATAAAATGCAGGACACAACTAATGTGGTTTTGTTGGCCATTTCTATTTGTGATTTAATTTTTTCACTGACACAAATATCGTTTAATTTTTTAAGATCCTCGACTTTGATTAACATATATGTTTCTCAATGGGCTCTAACTCTACACTACCTTGGAATTGATCAGATTAATTCTCTTGCAATTATTTCAAGTATCCACTTAGTGACTTTAGTTTCTATTGAGAGAATGGTTGCTGTTTGTTTTCCTTTTCAAGTATCAAGAATGTTTACAATGTTTCGTATGAAGTGTATTATCATCGCTCTAGTTTGTTTCAATATTTTGACGTTGGGGCCAATCTTTTGTCTGTACGAATTGATTTATATCGAATACTTCAACGTGACATTGCCATCTATAAAATACAGAGATTTCGTTACAGAGAATATAAATACGTTTGTGAAATATTCCATTGTAATAAACCTCCTACTGTTTGTATGCTTTCCATTGTTTCTTATCTGTTTTAGTTCCTGTATCACGATATGCCATATCTCAATGACATCCAAAACTAAAGCGACATTATCGTCAAGGGAGGCTATCGCTAAACGTAAAAAAGAAATGAAATCTGTTAAAATTGTTTTAATACTATGTGCCTTCATTGTGATTCTTGTTCTTATTCCATTTTTTGTACAACAGATGATTTCTTTTGTTCTATTGGTTCCTATGTCTCAGAGGATGTTGAGCATAACATTTTATATTGTGAATATACTTCTTCAGGTCAACTCTTCCTTTAATTTTGTCATCTACGTCACAGGGAGTCCAAAATTCAAGAAGACTTTAGTGAAAATGTTTTTGAAACCAAAAGAAGCCAAACTTAAAACTAAAACAACTTTGTTTCATCAACTAACGTCAAATTAATTTCTCTTTAGTTTGTCGGATTAATGTATGTTTGCTTTATCTTTTTTTTTCAGAATAAATGGCTTAAACGTTTCCAAAATGTATTGTTTTGTTGCAAATGTGTTTTCTATACGATTATTAAGAAAATCGTAATCGAATACCTTATTATTATTATTCAAATAGTAAATAGTGGTCAATCATGGCAAGGTATTATTAGCTCAGACTAAATGCAATCTAAAGTTGTTAAGTAGAAAAGTTTTGTGGTAATGATTGAAGATCAATGCAAATTTCGATCCTGCTATCTAATTTCTCTACCAATTCCACTTTGGCTTATTCACTCCGTCGGGCGAGTTATTCTTTCCAGAATTTCTCGTTCAACTAATTCAGATCTGAATTTCTATTTCAACGCTACTATATTTCTTCTACTTGGTAAGACTTTGGGCTTCACCGTTTTGTCTACCTCTAAAGTATATAAGTGATGTCCGCCAGGATTCGCTGTGTATTTTACGTGGTCATCCGTTGGCAATGAAACGATTGTGTTTAATTTGAATGAGTTCCATTTTCGTGCGCGTAAATAATTCCAGCAAGCATGTCAGATCGTTTTCCACAACCAAAATTTCTCATTAGTTAACGTAACCATTAATTTATGAATTACTATTTCTATCACATAATTATAATAACCTTGTTATACATATATAGATGGGGATGTCTACGAAAGAGCACCCCATGTTAAAAAAAAAGATCTATCAATATTACCTAGTAGCAGGCATAGCTGACCTGAGGCTTGTGACCTTAGTTGTTTTTTTGATTTTTCGAACGAGACGGTAGTTTGTTTATGTATTTGTAATATATGACTAGTGCGGTGTACCATACTATTTTTGAATGTGTACCTTTTGTTTATTTTTTGGGAGATGGCCTGTGAGTTTACGGACAGTTTTTTTACACATTTATGTGACTCTTCGTGTAAATAAACTATTTGTATATATGTTTACCCGAGACTTGTTAAGTCTTTTCCTTTTTATTTTGTATATATTAGTGTAATTATATAGATAGAGTTTATACTTTATGGCCTATGATATATAAGTAGGGACCAATATACCTATGGACAATCGTGCAAGCACACCTCAAACACAGATCTGTTGATCTAAATAACCTAATTCTAGCTATAAGTCTTATGGGAATACGTCATTAAAAATCATAGACTACTTTTATCTAAACCAGCTACTAGTTAATGCTGTAGATCACATTTGTTATATAACATGGAGTCCTCTTTTAAAGCAATCACAATCTTATTGTAGCAACAATAATAAGAAGAAACCATGTGTTTTTTATTCGTGCGTGAAATGTTTAACTTTGAGAACTCCGCAATAGGACGGTCCCAAGTCCAGCTGAAAAAGAAGGGTGGTTGGACCTTGTGCAACTAGCCTGTAGAAACCCCACTAGCTACTGAAACATCAACCAGCAATATTATCTTTCTTACGATGTGCAATTTTAGTTTATCCCTAAATGGATTCCTGGCACATATTGTCTTAAATATTTCTGTTTATATGACAGTGGGAGGATGTGTGAAAAAATGACCGGAAGTGTGTAAGTTAGCGTAAGGACAGTTCCTTGCGTGAGATGTGTGACCATAAAAACGTGTTGAAGTAAACTTTGCTTAAAGCCAACATTTTAACTAGAAGCATTTATGAATTAAAAAAAAAACAAACAATTTTATACATAATGATCAAATTGCCAAACCGTGCAGAAATGTTGAAACTCAAAGTACTGCAAAGCTAGGATGGTAAAACATCTTTTTGCTGACGGTTAAATTTTCTGCAGTTGTCTGTATAATTCAATAAAATACTGAGGTACTCATACGTTTTAACTTTTTAATGTTCTCTCCAGTTACAATACCATTTACTTTCATTCCTTGAAATAATGATTATCAATTTTTTATAATATTTTAAAATTAAAAATGACTGTATAGTTTTTTCAAATACATATTGTTCAGGGCCGGTCCTACAGGTTGCGGGGCCCTATACGAAACGGATTACGCGGGGCCTAATTAAGGTTGCGATAAGGATAATGAGAGAAAATTAAGATTTTGTATTGGAAAAAAAAAATTCGTCTTTGCATTTTATTTATAATTTACTAAGTACAAACTAAGTATTAAATTAACTTTACGAGCCATCTATAGTAGATAGTAGTTTTCCAACAAAAAGCCTATAAACATTCAGATCTGCATTTTACATTTACTATCGTCTAGCAAAATACCGCTTTTTTTTAAAGAGGTCGAATTAGATAGATTTAGATCTATATCTTTATACAAGTGACTATTAATTAAAGTAAATTAAGCATGTGAACTTCTTGTTTTGGTTCAAATTCTGCTTATTACGACATTTTTATTAAATGAAAGCTGACAATGCCGTTTTTTTTTTTAATCACTAGTAGGATTGACTTTTTTTGACTGATTACAGGTGAGTTTCTTCTATCTTCAGGATTTAGGCGTTAAAGGAGAAGAAGATACTGTTTCAGATCATTTTCTTATAGTCAAACGAATGAACAAGCTGAAAACAATGGAAACAAAAAATACAGTCAATCCCCTCTATTCAACACCCTAGCACTGAAGTAAAGTAAATTTTCTCTTTCAGACCTTACAATCTATGAGGCGGATGATGTAAAATCATCTTTTAGTTTTAGACCGACGATTAACGAGGGTGTCATTTGGCCAGGACAACGACCGACCGCCTTTACTTTTCCCAAAGTAGAGGCGCCCTAAAAATCCCGAAATTTAAAAGTCTAGTCTTCACAAGGCTTCCAACTAGTGACCCCTCTGTTCTGAAGCTTTAACGCTCAACCATCGCATTCCCTTGCGCTGAAATAGTGCATAAAATAGAAAGAATTCAAGGTCATCCTATCAAACAATTTCCTCCTCATTGAAGAGTTACTAGAGGACGAGACAACAAAACAGACGTCACGAAAAGTGAAAGAAACAATGATCTCAAGACTAGTACTGGGTCCTGAGTTATATATCTATATAGAGAGATGCTCAGCAGAAACGCTTCAGAAGATCGAGGAAAAATAAGAGAATAACTCTGGCGTGAACAATAATTCAAGAGCAGTAAAACTAAAATCTTAAGAAGAATATACAGAAGCAGACACCAACGTCAAGCGAAGTATCAGAACACAGTGACGGAACTATAAAAAGACACCGGCGATATAACACAGAAAGAAAAACAACGTTTTAGTGCAGCCGTTTTGGCGCGGGTCGTTTAAGCACTAACTGATTTAGTCAAATTATTTATATGTTTATTTTAGTATGTCTTTTAAAACAATTAAACATATCTATGAGTTGTAAAAGTGTTTTGTGCAAACGTATTCTTTATGCAAAGAATAAAAGTTATTTTGACATAAACTTTGGGATTCAATTTTGTAGTGTATTTCTTGTTATATCACTAACGTTGTGGATGTGAATGTACTTTTTAAATAAAAGTTCTTCGAACTCTAGGTCTCAGGCCTCCTGATGTAAGTACACGGACTAGCGAAGTGCTAATGAAAAGAAAAGGTCCCATATCTATGTATTGTAAGTTTGAAACTTTTGAAACCACAAAGTGTAAAGTGAACTAATTCAGTTTTACACCGCCACATAAGTCCATTGCAATTTTTGTCACTTGTTCGATACAAAAAAAAAGTATTAATTACCCATAGTTAATTTACTAATTGTGAAAATGTTTAATTTGATCCGAAAATGTGTGTGTGAGAAACACGTGTTTAAACTTTTTACCAGACAGACAGACAAACAGAGTGAATGGATATGAACTTTATAAAAAATATTGGATGCCATTTTTATTGCAAACGAAAATGAGGTATTTATTTAATTTAAAATACGTGAAAATGATGGTTATAATCCTGTGCCATTCGCACTCCTCGCCAATAATTTATCGGGTTAGAGAAAGCATGACGATATTATGGTCTCAGGTAGGAATGTATAATATAATATATATTATACATATATTATATATAAGTTTTGGGTGTTGCCTGAGAATAAAGATTATTACATTCTAGTCCAAACTGCCCATTGATTCGGGGGATTGCGGCGGGAAGAGTTCGAACCAGAAAACATCAAGACGACATGTCCTCACCCCATATGACACGGCCATGCAGACTACATGCTTTCATGAAAGTCAAATTTATGAGCCTTTTTTTCTCGTATAAAGGAAGTGGGGAGACAGAATGTTTAATACACATATAAGGAAGAGATGGTGGATCGAAGATTTCCAGGCCCTTGTAAAAGAAATACTTTTGCACCCCCCTCCCCAATACCCAAAGCTGCAAGGAACCTACATATCATTTCACAAAGCACCCAATCAAGGCATTGGAGATATGTCAATCTGCAGGTCCTAACATCATTCCGTTAGAAGTGTTTAAGGCAGACATTAAGACCAATTTGAATTTACGATCCCAGCTCTTCCACAAGAATTGTAGAAGGAGGGTTATCCTATGAAACTCCGCAAGAAAGTCAACTATAGTTACTGTTCCAACTACCGAGGGATAACACTGCTGTCTTATCCAGGAAAGATGCATTAAAGATCCACCACTACCAGGCTTTTCAACAGAAACTTTCATTTCATCTACTTTATATGTTACCAAGGCTTTATCTCATTCTACAATTGCATCGTTCATGTGCCTTCAACTCTGTTTAATACATTAAAAAATTATTTCAATTTTGTATGACATTTTTGTGCTCAAAAATGTATTGAATACCTACATTTCTGTCCATAAAAAGGTTGAACTATTTTATTTTATATTAATTTTTTATTTTATAAACATGCATAGGCATTGAGTCATCAGATTTGTTCTTTTAAGCGCTACATTCTTGACTTAGTAATCTTTATGAATATTTGTAGAATGACACATTACTGCTGTCATAGAAATAAGCAGTAAAATATTATGTCACAAACACATAATGTTATGTACTTTACCACTATACATGATCCACTGTGTGATAAGATCAATTAGTGAATTATGGTAGGACTAACATACTTTTAATTAACGAAAGATGACTAGGTCTAGATTATTTTCTTATTTAAATTACAATGAAATCAATGAGGTGATTAATGTTAACAACACAACCACGTGACCCTGAAGAAATTTAGACCAACCCCGACCAAGTGGTACTGGTGCAGCTTTTTATCTGGGAGTCAAACGGACTAAGTAATGACAGCTATGTAACGTCTCTTAGTACCACTTTATTTTCTAGTCTATTTGTGATTGTTTTAAAATTTTGACAACGTTTGACATGACACTAAACGAGAAAAAAAAAGCTGTAACATTTTGTACATCCATATTTCCATTTTCTATTAAAATACTGCGATAGTTAAAGTATTGTCTCACTCGATACCTGGTGATTCATTCCGTTATTCACTGTCGTTTATTGTCTTCTATTTTACATAATTGTTATCGATCTCAACCTTTGCATTAGCACATAGTCTATTTAGTTATCATAATAACCACTTCAAACCTTCATTTATCGAAACAAAAAGTATTTTTGTCCTTCTAGATTAAAAAAAAATAATACATTAGCAGTACCAAAAAGGGAGACAGACTATTTCATAGTTTTAGAACTGAGTACCAGTGACTAGTGCAATTACTTAGGGTATTGAGCTTGAGGTAAAACATAACAAAAGAACATTTATTTTTTATTCTAGTCTTCTTCCTAGTGAGCTTTTGTTTCAGATTGTCTATTGGTTTAGTAGGGCAGTGTAAAGAGATTTGTGTGGCTGGGTTTTGTATGTAGAA
>JADKLZ010000003.1:18226218-18239046 GCA_021533235.1 Biomphalaria straminea
GATTTAATTGCCTTAAATATCTTCCTTTTAAAAATATACATACATTATTACATAACAGAGAAATCAAGGTCTGTGAGATTTAAATTGTTCTATGAATTGGTGTCTGTATGGACATATTATAAGCTTGAATATCTATTTCTTTCTTGACACAAATTAAAAGTAGGCAATGCAGCTTTCAAGAATGGTACTATAATTTTTTTTTTTTCGTTTTTCTTTCCTTTTATTAGGAAGGCCACTGTTGGCATTGAATAACTCAACTGATTGAGGTATATCTGTGGCTGATTTCAAAGTAAAGTAAAAAAAAAAAAGGTTAAAAATATCAAACGGCAAGATCTGATAGCCATATTTATCAAAACTGTAAGATTTATTTTCTTTATGTCAAACGGAATTAATTAATTACCGCTAATTAATGTATTAAATGAAAGATATTCCCAATGTTTAAAGTTCCAGTCTTCCACTATGCACTCACGGAGCCGCTCATCTGTAGATTTCGGATATTAAACAAAAGTCTACTGGAAGTAAGATCTGCCTAAGGTGAATTAGGGAGGGGCATTCAAAAAGGATATGGTTTACGGTTTCATACGGGCAGGCGCAGTGTCTACGAAGGGGAGTTGTGTGGAGTTTATTTCAGTAAGGTCATCAAAAGTCTGTAAGCCTTCCTGTAGACCGTGTATCACTTCTGTAAGATGATATCGTTGAATGGATGACTGTCTATTAGTGTGAGTTTCTGAAGTTTGTGCAATTAACTGTAGTTTCGCTGGTCTCTGGTTGCTTATCACCATTCACCGCTATTATGCGTAGGATATGGTCTAGGGCAGCGGTTCTCAACCTTTTTAGCTCGACGTCCTTTTTTTTAATATTCTAAAATTATTGCACTTTTGATAATGTTATAAAAATAGTTGTCATAATGAAGAAATCTGATAAGCATTGCCCCAGCTTCATGTTTAATTATCAGGGCCGGTCCTAGCCATTGTGAGACCCTATGCAAAATTGATTGCGCGGGGTCTAGTTTTTGTGGGAATAAGGATAATAAGTGAAAGTTAAGATTTTGTAAAAGAAAAAAAATGAAATCGACTCTGGATTTTATTTATTCTTTACTAAGTTAAAAATTGCGATATGTACTTTACGAACCTTGTAACCAATGGCATTATATGCCAGTGACTATAAAAGTAAATGAAGTTTTGGAACTTCGATTAATGTACAAAATTCGCCCGATATTACATGAAAGCTAACAATACGTTTTCCGCAATGATTAGTCACCCACAAATTACAATTTTGTCTTTTTTTTTCTGGAGATTTTCAAGAGTTTTCAGGAGATTTTTTAAAAAATCCGGAGATTTCCACAATTTTTTCCTATATATTTTGCAATTTAATAATTACACCTTGAATAAGCGCGGTGCCCACGAAAACGCGGGCCCACTGCGACCGCATAGGATGCCGTGGCCTAAGACCGGCCCTGTTAATTATATATAATAAGAGATTTTGCTAAAATATATTTCTGCTTATAATTAAAAAAAATAAAATGTAAAATTGAACCTTCAATTGTGTTTTCCCCATATTCCTATTGTATACTAATGTGACTATTTAAAAAGTATGACGTAAAGAAAGTAAACTTGATTCAATACCATTGTGATAGTCCACTGTGTACAAGACAAGCTCGATTCGAACTTTCTTGTTTCTGTTTCTGTTTCATAACGATAGTCTTTGCGTGTAAAAGTTCCCATTGCGATCTATAGGTCAGATGATTTTAAATTTATCTGATTCTGTGGACAACGATTAACGTGGATGTCATGCGGCCAGCACAACGACCAGCCGCCTTTATTTTCCCCCAAATTATTTCAGGGGCGCCCAAAGATCCCAAAATAAAAAATCAAAGTCCTCATCAGGATTGAACCCTGTAACCCCAAGCTTTATCGTTCAGCGTCTCCCAGTCTTTACACGATCACAAGGAATGTCATCTGTTTCATCTTCTACTTCTGTATTTAGACTTGAAAACTTACAGGCTGGGAAACACTTTCGCACATATATTGTATCGAAAATGGAAGAAAAAGGCACAACAATGCCAAAACTGGTTATGACTAAAAAGATGAAGAATTGTGGACAGACAAACTTTTGTTTGCTGCATGTTCGAGTGTGATTGGACTCCTAACAAGGCAATCAAGAGACAAATATTATCGCAATTAAAAGATAAAAAAGTATAGTTCCCTTTCAGACCTTGTGATGTTTAGGGCAAATAATTTAAAGTTCATCTGTTTCTGTGGTCTGTGGTTAACGAGGGTGTTATGTTGCCTGTACAACGACTAACAACCTTCACTTTCCCCAATTAATATCAGATACCCATTAAAGCTGAGTGGACTCAGAGGCGCCCAAAGATCTCGAAATTAAAAATCCCAGTCTTCACCAGGATTCGAACCCGAGACCCCAGTGTCAAGTGCTTTAGCTCTCAATCACCGCGCCTGCTTATCATCGCAATTCAATCACAAATATTTTTACAAGAGATAACATACTTGAAAAGAAATCCTTTATCAAAATCTCATATCTCGCATAAGGAAGTGGTCGTTTCAAAAGGTTTTCCAAAAAGATAAACTGCAACTTTATAATCGCCTAAAATACAAGGAATCATTTTTGGTAATGAAGTTACTGATATTTCAGTTTAATAGATTCAGAACTAGAACATCGTTACAAATGACGTACTGTGATGTTACAATCTCCGCTTAACTTTTAAAATACGACAGAGCCATAAAAAATAATATAATTTAATTGCTCAACGTTCTTAGTTTGAGATCCATTTTTATTAGGAGTTGTTTCATTATTAAAATAGTAGTAAATAAACTAGTAAATATAAACGATAGTGCTTTTCAGATTCCCCCACAACGTGCGCAAAGTTCACCATAAAAATAATATCTAGGATTTCAACTGTTAAAAATGTTTATGTTTATTCTATGACAATAAAATTGTTAGAAATTATTTCAATTCATTTTTTTCTGCAGCATGTACCATCAAATAGAGATATTTTCAAATTTGTATACTTAGGCGACCCTTGCAAATTCGTCATTCGAGCCCAATTGGGTCGCGATCACAGGCTGAGAACCCCCTAGACTAGGCTAAAATAATAACTTATGTTATTTAGATGCTGTTGGTAGTATCTCCATTGAACATGTGCCAATTAAAATAGAAGGTTTTATTTATAGTTATCTATTGTTAGTTTCTGCACATAAAGTGGCTTAACTCCCCTTAGTAAGTAAAAAAAAATATAAAACATGTTTGTTAGGGTTTAAAGGACCTCATTCAGCAATCGTATACAAACAACATTTAGCCACGTGATTATATATATATCTTCTTTACAAATTATGTAATGGATAAAGCATGTCAAGTAATACATATTTTTCATTGTTTTGTTTATATTCTGACGTGGCTAAATGTGTTTATTTACAATTGGTGAATGAGGTCCATTTTAATGTACTGTTTTTCTATTATTCTATTAAATAGATTAAAACTTAGAGAGCTTAATGGAGGATGACGTAACACAGTGCCCCCTTAAGCACTATACTGATCAACTAAAGCTTCATGACGCCCTCACTGGCATATAGAAAATAGTTGCCTCTAAAAAGTTTCACAAATACCCCAGGACACCAATTTGAGACCCAAAGAAAAGCCTTTTCTGTAAACAGTTGAAAATGGATGCTGAAAAATACGCAGGTCGCAACTGGCTTTGCGTTGCCATGTGGTCGTGTTAAACAAGCACTCATTCTTAATCTTGGAGTTCAAGACTTTGCCATTAAGGTGTTAAAACTTTCATTTATATTTTTGTATCTTCGTTAAAATAAAAGGTAATAAACAAAAAGTCGACTCCCTCAAACTGTAAAAGAACATACGTTACAGAGCTGCACAATGAATACTTCTACAAAGGTCGATGTCTTGTTGAATAGATCTCAAAGTGTTTCCCTGGATACTTCAGATGTTAGTGATTACGTCTATTTTATACTTATGTTAGCCACCAATGTTATTGTAGCCAATATTCTTTCTTTACTAGGAATCATGGGAAGTATACTTAATATAATAATTTTATCTCATCATAAAATGCAGGATACAACTAATGTGGTTTTGTTGGCCATTTCTGTTTGTGACTTCATTTATTCATTGACGGAAATATCATTTAATTTGTCCATTTCGTCCTCTTTAATTAGCATCTATGTTTATCAGTGGGCTGCAATTATTTACATCGCGTTCATTGATATAATCAATTATTTTGCACTTCTAAACAGTATCCACTTATTGACTCTAGTTTCAATTGAAAGAATGGTTGCCGTAACGTTTCCTTTTCAGGTTTCTAGAATTTTTACAGTTTATCGAATGAAACTTGTTATTATTTTTATAGCATTTAGTAACCTCGCATTCCATTCTCCTTCTTTTCTGCAATTTGAAATGTTTTACTTTGATTTCAATAACGTAACATTACCAAATCTAAAGTATACAGATTTATTTTGGGAAAACAGGTACAGTCTAGATAAGTATCTTAGAGTAAAAACAACGGTACTATTTGCAGTTTTACCTTTTTGTATTATTTGTTTTTGTACCTGTGTAACTATTTCCCAAATTACTTTAACGTCTAAAACTAAAGCAACGTTGTCTTCAATGGAAGCTATTGCTAAACGCCAACAAGAAATGAGATCAGTTAAAATAGTTTTAATCATTTGTGTGTTAATTCTATTTCTCGTTCTAATTCCAATGATTCTACATCAGATGCTTCTTTACACTATAGGAATTACAATACCTCAAAAGTTGTCAAGTATAACTTTCTGGATTGTCAATATACTGGTTCAAATTAACTCTTCATTTAATTTTCTTATTTACGTCACAGGGAGTCCCAAATTTAAACATACATTAGTAAGACTTTTATTTAAACAAAAAAAAAAAAGGAAATCTAAATAAAATTTATTTCTGAGATATAAGCAGCATATTTTTTTCAAATCTATAGTATATTTTAAAATAGCGATATATTGATATTATTATTAAATACAGCTCAAACTATATATCACTGAATCCACTTCACAATTTTCAGGACATAAAACCGATTATCTCAACGTGGACTTCTTATATAATAGTATGTAGATCTAAATCGATCAAAGTAGAAGTCAGACTAGAAGTTTATTTTTTTGTTCTGCTACCCCTCAAGTATTTTTATAAGCAAAAAAAATTGCTTTTTTTTTAGCTCTCTGAAAGTATTGTTTTTTTTTTTTTGCGCTAAATTATTTAATGTGAGGTAAATAGCCCACCAACAAATCTGTTTAACCAAAAACATTGCCTCCTTAGTCAAGGCGTTAAATCACGCATTGTATATGAAAGCATTATTTTGTTTTTATTTAAAATAAAGTAAATAGCTATTACATAACTAAAATTGACAACAATAATTTTATGTTGGATACAAATTTGAAAAACATGCATTGAACTGAAAGACAATTTTGACTGCATTTACATACTCGGTAAATATTTTCAACTAGTCGACCGGCGGCATAGCTTACGCCGCTATTTTGCAGGGCAGGTCTTAGCCTTAGAGCCTTAGGCTAGTGAGGCACTGCAACATATGCCATCATATGCGACCGCAGAGGGTCCCACACTTTCTTTGGACCCGTGCTAATTTTTAGGTGTATAAATTATTAAATTAAACCATTTTATAACATATAACAGATTTCCCGTGGCCTCTTGGACTTGATTTATGTTATGTTAGCCACCTGTTAGCCATCTGCTTTGCGGATGTATGTTGCCTGTGAATCCATGTAACTGACGAGAAGTGCAGTATTATTATTATCGAATAAACTTTATATTATGTCTGCTAAAGTAGACTCACGCCAGTCTATATTGTTTTTGTGTCTGTCGCGTGTCTAGAGTACTACAGGAAGCACGAACCTTACATTCCATGACATTCACGACACATTAGTAGAGACCAGTCCATTGTTTAATAGTAACACCACGCCCAAATTGGATTATCCTTTCAACTGTAAATAACGACACTACATAGAGCGTAAGGGTTTCATTTCGCTTGGTCCCATGACTAATGACCAATTGTGGCCTGCCCAACACTGCAATTTTGTATTTAAAAAAAATGGTTAAATAAATTTCAAAAGTTTCCATACAATATCCCGAACATTTTAACAAACTTTATATTAACTTCCAAAAGTTAACCCGTTTTTTTTCAGGTGGAGTCATTGTAAGGAACTGCTTTCATCAGGTTTATTGTAATTATTTATTATGCCAAGGCAAGGATAATTTTCAATATGAGCGAACAGTACAACTCAGTGGCGTAATTAGGGATTTGGGGGCCCGAGATGCTTGACCTCTTTAGGGAGCCCTGCATTTTGACATTCAACATCCTGACATTATATTAAGACATAGTATTTAATGGAGAACAAATTTCGGACACTCATTTAAGGAACCTCAGTGGTGGTCCGGTGAGATTTACAAATTTGGACCCCCCAACTCCCCATCCTAGCTACGCCACTGAATAGTCATCATTTTTTGTTTCAACAAAAGCAGCCACTTGCACATTAGGTGTACTTTGCTAAACAGTACTTAGACATGCTCTGCAATGATTCTGTCAGCTTGTTATTGAACTTGCATTGCAATGTCTTTTAGTAAATGCACTGATACAAATGAAGTACAGAAATAAAAGTCTTCAATAAAACAAGTACTCAAAGAGCATTGTGTAGTCTGCGTAACACTATAGTAGCTTCAAGTCAACTTTCACATTTTAACACTATCACTATGACATTCTGGCATCTCGAGAAGATCCTGTGGCAGTCACTTTTAGTAGTTTGAATGACTTGACAAGCAGCTCTACGTTTATCACCACACCTCATCTATAACTCAGTCTGTTGCACCGTTGGAGAATCTGTCAACCGTCTTTCTCCATTCCTCTCTGTCCTTTACATTTGTTAGAATTTCATTCAATCTATTCAGCCTGTTCATTCTTTGATATCGTCTTCCCATCGCTTCCTCTGTCTTCCTCGTATTCTTTTTCCTGGTACTGTCCCTTGAAAGAAGGTCTTTGCGAGTCTTGAGGGCCTTGTGATGTGGACATAGAGTCTAAATTAACGTTTTTTGACAGTAGTTAGCAGATTATTGTGGTGTCAAATTGCTTTATTAATCCTGTTTTAAATCTCTTCATTCGTTATGCGACACCTAAGATCTTTTTGTAACATTTTAATTTTATAGCTGTGATCCTTTTCTTTAGATCGGATGTCAGTGTTCTAGAATCGCATGCATATAGGAATAAGGCCGTTACCAGCGAGCCCATCATTCTGATTTTTGTGTTGAGGGCTATGCCTTTGTCTGTCTAGATTGTTTAAAGTTTTGCAAGTGCTGCTGTAGAATGTGCTATTCATGTATCACTACTAACAAAAAGCTTTTATTCGTTAACAATGAAGTCTCATTCACTAGCACTGACGACTCAACTGACATAACAATACTCTTGTCTTGTTCTGTATAATAGTTAATCAATGTCAAGCTTGACACTAACAATAAGTCCATTCAATTATCATAATAATCTGTTCACGACTAAAAGGTTAAGTTGCAACTTGATTTAAAGCTTTTATTGATAATTAATGAATTATCTAGTTCAATTAATTGGATGTTAATTTGTAGATAAAAGAATCTTAATATTTTGATTACATTCTCTTTTGATACATGTGTACAGTATGTCTATTATGTCCAAAGGCTTTATCTGTAACACTCAGAAATAATATTTCTATTATAAATGAATAGCTAACATGTGCATATTCTGGCAATTGTAAACCTGCGTTTAAACGTTCTGACATTTTTATGACGAACTGAAAAAAATTTTTTTTTTAAACCTTCGAGAAGATGAACCTCTCAAATAAGATTGATGATCTGTTGAATGAAACTCAAATTGCTTTAAGTTCTGATATTAGTTATGAAGTTTATTTTCTAATACTTTTTGTCACCAATGTTGTTATAGCAAATATTCTTTCCTTAGTAGGAATCATGGGAAGTATTTTGAATATACTAATTTTATCTCATCATAAAATGCAGGACACAACTAATGTGGTTTTGTTGGCCATTTCTGTTTGCGACTTAATTTTCTCAATTACAGAAATATCATTAAATATGTCCCGGTGGTCTTTTATGATAAACATTTTTGTTTTTCAATGGACAGCATTCTTGCACCTACTGTTTATTGACCAAATTAATACCATAGCACTTCTTATTAGTATACATCTAGTGACTCTAGTTTCTATTGAAAGAATGGTCGCTGTATGTTTTCCTTTTCAAGTCTCAAGAATTTTGACTGTCAAACGAATAAAAGTTGCCATTATGTTCATAGCGTTTTGTAACATATGTCTTTTGTCGCCTTCATTCATGCAATTTGAAGTGTTCTACTTTGAATATAAAAACGTTACATTGCCAACTTTAAGGTATCAGAAATATATCGATAATCTTGATAAGTATTCCATAATAATAACACTACTACTCTTTTCCTTCTTTCCTTTTCTTATAATTTGTACATGTACTAGTCTCACTATGTTTCACATTTCTAAGACATCAGAAACTAAAGCAGCACTGACTTCAGCTGGAGCTATCACCAAACGTAAAAAAGAAATGAAATCTGTAAAAGTTGTTTTAATTATTTGCGTTCTAATTTTGTTTCTTGTTTTAATTCCAATTTTTGTACAACAGATGCTTCTTTTTATTATTGAAATCAAAATATCTCAAAGACTGTCAAGCATAACTTTCTGGATTGTCAATATTCTTGCTCAATTAAACTCTTCATTTAATTTTCTCATTTACGTCACAGGGAGTCCCAAATTTAAACAAACAGTGAAACTTTTATTAAAAAATGGAAGAAAGTTTAGTGAATGTATATCTCAAAAATAAATATTATTTATTTATTTGCAATTTTTTGTTTACAAATTTTGTAAGTATTTGTAATCTTTCCTTTTGTATATGGGTCCTTGTTGTCAGAAACGTTAAATTATTATACAATATTTTAGTTCACTTCTGACATTAATAGACAACGTAAAGTAATGGACTGGCCTCTCTCTTGATTTTCTGCTTAGAACAGCTGATGAACGGGAAAAGTCGAGGGATTTTGTTACTTGAACTGTCACAACACTCTTAGGACGAAAGTCATGGGGCAGATAATGATAATGAATGACATTGTAAAATACTTTTTAGGTCTTTCAATTTGAAGATGTAAAAAAAATGTACATTTCTATAGAACAATAAATATCCATCAGTAAATTGAAAAAAAAAAAAACTTTCTCAGCTAATTTGATTTATTTGTGCGACGACTACGTCTTTGGGTACCTCGTGGAACATAGGGCCTAAACAAAAACACGTCCCTCTCCACAGTCTCTTACTAGTTTTTTTTTTATGTTTTCACAACTCTTTCCACCAGTGTACTGCGTCTCCATGTTCTTTTTGGTCTTCCTCTACGTCTTGTCCCCTGTGGGTTCCACTCTAAGGCCTGACTAGCTCTGTTGCTGGTATCTTTTCTAAGGGTGTGACCGATCCAACTCCATTTACTCTCTAAGATCTGCTCCTCTATATTTTTCTGAGCACTCATCTCACTCACAGTTTGGTGTTTTCTACTTTGACAGTTTATTGGTAAAACTAATATTCACTGATTTTTTAATGGTACCCAATACAGATAAGTTGAAGTCGGAATCATTTTTATGGATGCTCGCTTGCTTTAACAAAGATTTTATCAACTCACACTCATGGGCGCCCGGAGGATTTTTTACAGAGGGGTGCAAGCCGCCACCCATGGTCATAGTCATATCCCCCCCCGCATTCAGTACTTATACATAATTAATATTAAATGCAGAGTAAATTTGTGTTTATAAAAAAAAAATAAAAAAAAAAATACGTTAACAATGTATTTACTGGACATATTGTTAACTTTATCCGTGGGCCCCGTGCTTCTCTACGTTTGATCAAACAAAAACTGCAAACATTAACTGTGGCTGTTCAAACTGTCAATAACTTTACTAATGCATTGCTTTTCTTAGCGATAAACAAGCTGATGAACGCTTATCGCGCAGCTTTGATATTTTTCTTTGCTTTTGCAGCTTTTGCATCGTTTTAGGATAAAGACAAAAAAAAACAAGTTGAACTAACCATTATTATTGCTCGAAAAGCAAGACAAAATGATGATACCTAAGAATTAAGACTTGTAATTTAAAGCCGTGTTCTGTAATAACTCCCAAAATCCAAACATGTGGTTTTTCTCAGTGCGTCTTTCGACTGCGAATTGTCGGCAGCAGCAACTCAAAATCCGGTATCAAGTTTTTCTGCCAGCGGTCTCTTTTTCCTCAAGATGACTCCTCTGAAGTGTTCCTCAGGCTGGTCAATTTGATTATGCCATTAATGTGACTGCTGATGTGCTGTTGAGCGGCCACTATGTTAGTTGTTAAGTTGGAATGAATGCAACACCATGGAAACTGGTTCAAGAATGGAATAATAATTGACTACATTGATAAGACTAATCAGAAAAACAAGATAAGGAGGCATTTACTAAACATGGGCAGTTTGTTTGGTTTCACTTGCAGTCGTTTTTTTTTTTAAATTAGCCAAACAAAGATCTCAAAGTTGAGATTTAAAGCAAGAATTGATTCGTATTTTTCAGCTCACTGTGTCTCACAACAAAATATGTAAATTTTGCACCAACGCTCTTGCTATGGAAAGTTACGGAAAAAAGAATGCTAGCCATCGAGGGGCAGCCTTGGCCGAGTAGACTAGACAATGACATTAGACACATGCAGTGCATCTTTCTGAAAAATAAGAACTAAACCAATGAAGTCGAATACAATCGAAATCAACAAATCGAACACTCAAAAGACATCTTTTCAGGCCATAAGATATCTGCAGTTTCATTACTAAAATACACAGCCAGCGAATGCAGCTTATTCATGATGCCGCAGCTCTTATTTGTTTCTTGTTGTTGCCGAGGCATCGTTGATTTAAATCAACGTTATGACTCGAATGATAGTATGTGAAGAACTTTCTTGTGTCTCTTCGAGTGTAAACTGGTGGACGTGTTTAGCCTGCTGTTTTATCGATCGCTGACACTGACCGCAACTGCGAAAGACTCTTTACTTTTGTTCAAAGAAAATATAACTTTTATCAAATCGAAAGATAATTGGCAAAAAAAATAAATATTCTAGACCTTAACTAAATATTAAAGAAAATAATTGTAGCATTTGAGACGATTTTTTTCCCTTTTTGTCTTGTGTGATTAAAGATACCAATCCTTTGTACTTTCACACTTTTTTTCTACAACTGTTGTTTATGGCATCTGCAATCCAGAACCTTCCTTTAATTCTCGCTATTCATGTTGACCTATCAAGTGCCACTCTTTCCCAGCTGTTAGTGCTGATTTCGAAGAGCTTTATGTCGCATTTACATACATCAGTATACCTTAGCTGTGGAAGACAAGCGGATCTGTTAAAGTCGGCCTTGTGGTATTCATAATAACTATAACTATGTGCAAATATAAACAAATCATCACAACTAACATGCTATAGAATATGTGACATCCTTTATAGAGCAACTAATTGTAAGCCTAGAATAAATCGTAAATGTTCGGACATGAACTACAGATTTGCCTATTCTAGTAACAATAATAGCATATCTTTACAACTGTACTTCAGCGGTAGCGCTACATGTTAAGTTACTAAACTTTATAATATTTTAATGTTAGGCCTTTAGATTTACACTTAGAAGACAATATGCTAAGTTTTCCTGAACATTAATTTATTAAAAGCTTGAATCAATAATGCATGGGCAGACGCATTGGGGTAAACGGTGATCCACTTGCACCCCTCTGGATTCTGACTAAATCTAAATCTACCTAATAAAATGATAATTAAAATTATAATATAAACAAAAAATGGCTAAAATGTGGATACTCGGAATTAGAGGCGCGAACGTACATGGTTGGCTATCTATTTCCAACGCCTAGGTTAATCTACTTATTTCTACTGCTACATTTACCAGTGGAAGTACAATTGTTAGGTTGCTACTTAGAAGTTAATTGATTTGATGATGCGAAAAAAAAATGGCTAGAATTTGGCTACTCTGAATCCAGGGGGGGGGTGCAAGTGAACCCCTTTCACCCCCCTGCGGGCGCCCATGTTCACACTGTCCGTCTGTCTGCCTGTGACAAACATTATTAACACCTTTTTTCCCACGTCCCATTTTCGGATCAAGTTGAATCTTTACATAATTACTTGTATATATATATCCAAACAAAACATGGATTTAGAAAGCAATACCCAAACATGCTAATAAATAGTGGTTATAGATACATTTTGTTCGACATTAAAAATGGGAAATGAATCTTACATTGATACAGTGGAACCTCTCAAACGAGTTTTTCCCATATAAAATAAAGTAAAAACGATTAATTGGTTATAACCCTAAAGTTCGATCTAAAATTACCTAAATGCTGAAAAAGACATGTTATAAATTAATAAACGTACATGAAGCACGAATTAATCAACAATAAGATTGATAATGAAATGAGAAATACAGAAAAGATATCAAACTAATATATATAAAGTAATATTGCTTAAAAAAAGAACTTATGTTTGTGTTAGATTGTTAAAAGTCACGTCATTTGTTTATAACCTACATTCTCCTGAATGTTAAGAGTAATGAAGCTTGTGTATTAATTTTAACATTTTCTATTCAGACATTTTTTTATAATGTGTGTGTGTGTGTGTGAGTGTGTGTGTAAGTGTGTGTGTGTGAGTGTGTGTGAGTGTGTGTGTGAGTGTGTGATTGTGAGTGTTAGTGTGTGTGTGAGTG
>JADKLZ010000003.1:18244511-18256675 GCA_021533235.1 Biomphalaria straminea
TCCATTTGTCATCTAACACATTAAATGGAATACTAATTCAAATGTTTTTGTTTTTTAAAGAATTTTGACACGAGCTTCATGTTTAAGTATAGCTGAATGGCTTCAAAGGTTTGTTTTAGTTGGCTAACGAACTCCTCTTGCCGGAAACTTAATGGTTTAGAAGCCAGATAGTTGCCTCTGCCTCTTTTCTTATAAGGAAAACCAATTCTGTGAAATTAAAAAATCTGAGCCAGACGTGAAGGCAAGGAGCTGGACTGGCTGTCAGTTAGTGTCAGAAGCTTCTTGAGATGCATGCCCCATTAAAGATAGTAGAGGGCTTAGATCAGTGATTCTCAAAGTGGTCCATATGGATCCCCAGGGGTCCACGAGGACTTCCAAGGGGTCCACGAAAGTGAAAAAAAGAATTGGGGTGACCATGACATGCAAATGGGGGTCCACGAGAGTGGATCTCATTTAAGAAGGAATTGAGTTTCATAAAAATCTGAAATAAATGGAATCTCTTTTAATATCATACAAATATACATTGTATATAGTTTATTATAGCTAGGCCATTACATTTTTATGGTATTAATGGAATGAAAAACATATTTTAAATTTTAATACCTAATTTAAATAGCTTAACTTGGTCTAGAGATAATTAATATTATAAAATAGACGGTGGTGTGAATTTCTAAAAAAAATTCTTCTTTTCTCGTTGAACTTGTATTGCCAATGAGTCTTTTATTTAACAACATTTTATGTAATGACACCATGAAACCACCTAAGCTGGAGGATCGTTGGAGACAAAGCCACCCTGATAAGATTAAAAAAAAACTATTGAACGCTCCATGATAAAGTTGAGAAAAAATCTACGATTCACAAAATATTTGCTTAAAATTTAAGCAAAATATAATGGTTTGCTGTGTCTTAAAATATCTTGCGAAATTATGAAAACGACATACAATTCGCGAAAAAAAATTAATGATTTAGCCAGCCTTTAAATTTTTAAAAATATATTTTGTATTTTTCTCCATTGGGCCATTCAATGAGTCTTCCAGCTCCTTCGTTTGTGGTGGCTTTCTGAGAACAATCCATGAAAACTCCTAACCCTAGAGCAATGGTATTGTAAAAGAATTCAGTAAATTCTTGAGCTCTGTTGGAATAAAGCTAAATATTTTTTTCTAATGTAAGTCTTTGAAAACGACATATATTTTTGCAAACAACGTATTTCCCTATACAGCTGGCCGAGTCAACCTTGTCTGGTAATTATATAAATTTTTTATTCAAATTATTATGGCTCAAAAAATCCACGAAAAACAGCTCTTTGTGAAACCTTTTACTAAAACAACAAATCTATATATGTAAAATAATCTCCATAGCAATGGAAGTCGAGCTTGCAAACCTTTACAAACAAAAAGTTTCCAATGTGTTTAGTGATAGTAAACTATACATATTAACTGTTACATAATGGGTTTAAATTTCAATTTTGTTAATAAATTTAGTGTAAAAGAAATGAATTTAACTTAAAATGTAGTTTTAAATTACTTGTTCACTCCTCATCTCATTGGTTGGAAATTATTTAAACAAAAAGTGTAATTTGAAATTGATGAATTCAATATAACTTAAGCAGGGGGTCCACGTAAAACCAGAAAACATGTCAAGGGGTCCACGAGACAAAAAAGTTTGGGAACCACTGGTTTAGATCCATTAACACTTCCGGCTATATCTACACACCGCCTACTCATTATTCTATTTTTTTATGTCAGTAATAAGAAAGATGTTTTTTTACATACGCTCTTGCAAAATAAAATAAAACAAAGTTGTGAATCCGTGTGTTTGTGTGTGTGTGTGTGTGTGTGTGTGTGTGCATATTTTGACACGTTTTAAAATCTTTTGAAAAAAAGTTACTTTCATTTTTCAATTGTATTGACTTATTTTATAACGGTAAATCTGACAGCAAAGTTTAAAATCACATAAAACAAATAGATCTAGAATTAAAAATTAACATACAACCAAAGAAAAATATATGTTAGAGTGTTGAGGAACAGTTGACATCTGTAACTTGTTTTCAGGTGTAATGGATCTACTTGCTTAACTAACCATGCGAATGTCTTACTTGCTTGCTTGACCACTCAACACTATTGCGTATACCCGCCCCCCCCCCCCCCCCCGGCCAGGCAGGGAGAGAGAG
Source organism: Biomphalaria straminea (assembly GCA_021533235.1). Lineage (NCBI taxonomy): Eukaryota > Metazoa > Mollusca > Gastropoda > Planorbidae > Biomphalaria > Biomphalaria straminea. Next base: position 18,246,682 of record JADKLZ010000003.1, read on the forward strand.
GAAGAAAACTTCAGCTATATACACTTTACTAGGACTACATATGTAGGCCCACTACGTCTGTCTAACCAAGTTGTTAAAATCAGTCGGGCACACAATTTACTTTATGGGTAGGAAGCTGTGGATGAATGTTTTTATTCTAGAGTTGGTTTTCCTAAAGTTCTTAGATCTATATAGTTCCTTTTGCGATCTATAGGGCAGATGATGTAAAGGTCATTTGTTTCTGTGGCCCACGGTTAGCGAGGATGTCATGTGGACTGGACAGCTTCCAACCGCTTCTACTTTTACCCAACTAGTGTCATGTACTTATTAGAGCTGAGTGCCAGAAGATCCCGAAATTGAAAAATTTCAGTATTCAATAAAGATTTGAACCCGCGAACTCCGGCTTGAAAGTCAAGCTCTTTACCGCTCAGCCACCACTCCTCCTAGATCTATACAACCGTAGATTTTAACCTAGATTTCAGTAACAGGCCTACAGACTATAATTTAATCTACCTTTAACGATTGGGCGTTTATGAGTTTATGAAATGGAAATTTGAATGTAGAATATATCAGGAAAGGTGAATGGATCTTTATTGTGGGACATGACAATAAGACAGCATAATTATTTTGTAAAGAAAGTCTGGCTGTTTCAAAAACAACAACATAAAAAGTGGCATTATAAACAAAATATTAAGGCCTTCTGCCTTCTAGATTTGAGCAGCGTATAAAAGATTGGTTAAACTAAGCCTAGAGATTGGAGGATCGAATTGGGTTGAGCACCACTGTACTAAACATGAGAATTTAGACTGAACTAATAGATGTACACATTCTTGCACACCTTACTACTTCTCTTTTCGTAATTCAAGTAACCTTTCTTCCGTGGACATTACAATCAGCTATTTTGTTCTCTATGGCTCGATCATAGACATACATAAATTTAGACTGGCCAATAAGACTATTTTATGAAATGAAAATATATGAATTGCAATTGTGTGTACTTTATTTATGTCTATGAGTTTTGTTTAAACTCTAAGACTGAAGATAATGCAATTTTTACATTTTTCATAATTCGGAAATCCGAATAAAATACATGTTTTCAAGTTACATGAAGTTACTTCCTTTTTCTAGTCTATATTTATATAAATCTATGGGTTCAATTCACTATTACTACGGTAATAAAATGGCTTTCGTTGTTAGGGTTTCAAGACAGAGGAGGATACAAATATATAATATATAAACGTCGCCCGTTATCATCACTTTTACTTTATAATTGACAATGTTAAAGTTTTGAAACTTTTTTTTCTATATATTTTGCTATAGTCTCACCATATAGGCTTTTATCCCATAATGGATTCTTCATCATGCTTTTCACACGAAGAAGATGTAGAGAGAAATGTTTGCAGCCATTTGATAGACTTTCGCTGTTCGGACCGTCGAAAAAAATTACTTAAAGATCGACAACCCGTATATATATATATTTACTCTTATGTCACATAGTAACAATTTTTATATCCATTTTTACATCCATTTCTTAATTTAAAAAAAGAAATTAATACAACCTTTCTCAAAAATCTATTTTTTATTTCTATGGCTCATAGTGGCGAAAACTTTAAAGGGTTCGTAGCTTAAAGTCGCTAAGTAGACATTTTATAAGCACGCACATTATATTATGTATGACTCATATTACTGCCTACAATTAATACATCAATGAACTCGTTTTTTTCCACACACTCAGAGGTAGACGAAGTTTACCGTTGTATATTACCATTGTATATTTTATTGCCGATGAATTATTTAATTACAATTATAAAGGCTTAGAACAATGGATTACTAGAAGACTATATGACACTGTTCATTAAGAAGTATGTTTGAAATGTCTCTTTCAACACGACAAGAACATAAAGCGATGTATTTATTTTGTGTACAATTGTCTCATTGTTTTCACTAGCACGTATTAGTCCTGTTCCAACACTGGTTATCACTGTAATTGTACATACAATCAGAACACAGAGAACGCCTTTGATAATGAAATTTGTGTGCAGGCCTTTAATGTTTGAAAAGGTAGCCACACTTATAAAAAAAGAGAACTAGTCAGTTCACGACTTAGCAGAGCAGCTAATCGTTACTTTTGCTAACAAAGGAGACCTGTCCGCCGCACTATAATAAAAAGAACTATATAAAAAAGACAGTATCAAAATGTGTTAGGTTATTTATTACTTTATGATAAAAGCAATCATCATAATATTTTATGTATATATTTAAACACTTCATATTTCATAATTAAATTTTGTTTCTTGTAAAATATTTTTAATAATATTAAAAGGTAGATTGCATGATTTCAATCAATATTTTCACGAAGTATTGTTATCAAGTACAGTTTTATAAGACACAGACATTATTTTATCAACATACAACAACAAGCAAAAATATTTTTTTAAAAACTTAGAAACCTTTGAGTCTACACATATCTATATAGAAATATACCTATAGCCTGACATTTATTGGAAAAAAAGAAAGACAGTTTTAAGGGCGTGTGTTTTTGTTTGAAGTATTTATGCTTCAATTAATTTACTTATTTCATCACAGCTGAAAAAAATTACATAGTGCTTCAAGACGTAACAAAATCTCTTTTTCCTAATAAAAAGGGCATAAGTAAAAAGTCCATGTTACAAGAGCTATGAAGACACAGCAAGGAAAAATTAGAAAAATAATTAGATCATGTAGATTTAGATATATTTCTTATAAAGTGACGCGTTCACAGTAATTCAAATTGAAGAGGTTGTGTGAAAAGGTAGTGTAAAATAAATGAAGTACTTTTGTTAGTTGCGGTATAACATTTTTCCATCATCAATTTTTTCCTTGCAACTTTTAAATTATGCATTACTTTAATATTTCTATTTTGTCAGAAGTGGATTTATAAAACTTTCAACTGCATTCAAAATTAGCATACGATGAATAACTTCAGCAATATCGATCGAATATTTAATGGAAGTCAAAGTATTTCAATTACTCGTTCCGATGTTAGCGATGAAGTTTATTATGTGATTCTTATTGTCACCAATGTTGTTATAGCCAATATTCTTTCCTTAGTAGGAATCATGGGAAGTATACTTAATATAATAATTTTATCTCAACATAAAATGCAGGATACAACAAATGTAGTTTTGTTGGCCATTTCTGTTTGTGACTTAATTTATTCACTTACGCAAATTTCATTTAATTTCACTTTTTCGGCTTCATTGATTAACTTCTACCTGGCTCAATGGGTTACAGTTATTCGTTTACTTGGCATTGATCAAATTAATTATCTTGCAGCCCTTACCAGCATCCATCTTGTGACTCTAGTTTCTATTGAACGAATGCTTGCTGTATGTTTTCCTTTTCATGTTTCTAGAATCTTGACAAATTCACGTCTGAAAATTGTTATAATTGCTCTTGTATTTTTAAATATTTTTACTACAAGCCCTGAGTTTTTTAAAGCTGAATTGTCTTATATAAAATATAATAACATTACATTACCAGATTTAAAATACAGAGATTTTTTAAATCAAAATATCTACATATATTTAAAATACTTCATCGTAATAAATCTCTTGCATTTTGTATGTTTTCCATTGTTAATTATAAGTTTCTGCACCTGTGTAACTATATTTCAAATTTCTATAACATCAAACTCTAAAAAATTATTGTCTTCCAAGGAAGTTATCACTAAACGTCAAAAAGAGATGAAATCTGTGAAAATAGTTTTAATAATGTGTTTTTTAATTGTGTTTCTTGTTTTGATTCCTTTCTTTTTACACCAGATGTTTCTTTATATTTTCTCTGTTCAAATAACTCAAAAGATGTCCACTATAACATTTTGTATTGTCAATATACTTTTTCAAGTCAACTCTTCATTTAACTTTCTTATTTATGTCACAGGGAGTCCTAAATTTAAAACAACTTTTGTTAAACTTTTTTTCAAACACAGAGGCAAAACATAAATCTAAACACGATTGTTGTAAGAATGTACAGTTCCATCAAAATACTAGGCCTATCTCTTTTTCTTCTAAATTTTTGTTTACTATTTCAGTTTTCTTATAAAAAATATGTAATTTTATAAAGTTCTCCTTTAAATTATTAAATCAACCATCATATTTGTTTATCTGTAATTGATATATTCCTTACGGACAATAAAGATTATTATTATTATTATTATTATTATTATTATTATTATATATATATATATATATACACATATATTAAAGCGCGTGTGGAAAAATACCAAATTGACTACGGCAACAAATATTCTGATCTACAATGCCTGTGATCTAAGCACAAATCGAATGTGCATTTCCTGGAGGGATCGTGTAACCGAACAGGAAGTTTAGAAACGGGTCAATATTCATAGCATCTATGCTCACCTTCAATAGAGAAGACTACGCTGGCTCAGTCATGTCACTCGCATTTCAGATAGAAGAATTCTAAAAGACATCCTATACGCTGAGCTTGCAGAGGGAGTCAGACCCAGGCAGAGACCAAGACAAACCTACAGAGATGTCTGCAAGCGAGACATTAGAGCCACTGACATCGACCAAAATATGTTGGAGGAGAAATCCCGAAACCGGACAGCATTGAGACACACTGTACGTGCTGGTGTGAACTTCGCTAAATGCAAAAGAAACGAAGCTGCGTCAGCCAAGAGAAAGAGAAAGAAAGCTGCCAGCTTGCCCTAGGACAGATACATATGCATGCACGAACTGTGGCAATCTCTACCGCTCCAAAAATCAGTCACTCCAGATCCTGTCCCATCTCAAGACGTAGCCAAAGCCAGTAACTCTTGCGTGGTCCGCATGTCTTACTTTGCTTATCACTGTTGATATAGTGTAACACAAGAATGTAACCTCTTGGTATTACTGTATTGGTCTGCTTCTTGCATGATGTAAATATCTCTTCTGGTATTAGTATAATGTACTTGCGTTATTAAATTAAATATCTTTATACTCATCAACTTTTGTTGTTGAGTATTACTACTGTGATTACTGAGTAATAAGATCACAACATGCAGAATCACAAAGAAGTATAAAGCGTAGCAGACACCTACCGGAACTCCGCAAGACTCTTTTGTTCAAAGAAAATAAAACATTTATCAATCGAAAGATAATAGAAAAATTAATTAATTAGACCTGACTTTAATATTTTTCCCTTTGCAACTTCTTGTGTGATAAAGAGGCTAATCCTTTGCACTTTCACACTTCTTTCTACTACTATTATGAATGACATCTGCAACCCAGGACTTTCATTTAAGGCTCGCTCTTCATGTGGATCTATCCAGCACCACTTGTCCCAACTGTTTGTGCCGATTTTGAAGAGCTTTATGTCGCGTGCATACATCAGTATAGTTTAGAAGCGAATACTTGCCTTCTGTTAAATCAACATTCAGAATGTCTTGTGAAAGTCGATCTTGTGGCATTCATAATAAATATAGCTATGTGCAAATAAAAACAAATCGTAGAGACTAACATGCTTTAGACACCCTTTATAGTGCAGAGAATTTCAAGCCTGTAGTAGATCTTACATGGTGGACATGAACTACAGATTTGCCTATTCTAGTAACAATAATAGCGTATCTTTACAACTGTACTTCAGTGGAAGCACTACTTGTTAAGTTACTACACTTAACAATAGTCCAATGATAAACCTTTAGATTTACACATAGAAGACGATGCGCACAATTTTTCTGAACATTAATTTATTTAACTCATGAAGCAATATTGCATGGGGGTAGGGGGGTACATGAAGGTGCACTTGGATTCTGACTAAATCTACATATACGTAATTAAAAAAAAAACATCTGCGGGCGCCCATGATAACTATAAAACCTATTTTCATAAGCACTTCAATGGCACAACGGCTAATGAAAAGACACAAGACCTCGTGTTCGGATTAAGTCGTACAACTTTAAAAAAAGGTTAACTTTGTTACTATACAATGAACATATTGTAATTGAAACTGAGAAATGATACACTGATACACTGTTGACATATACAACCCAAGTTATCTACCTAGTCATCTTAAATTACACACAGGTTCGTTGAACAGACTATAGACCTTAAAACTTCGTTAGTATCATTCTTGTGTTGAGAAGACAAGACCAGTCATTAAATTAATATTATATAATTTTAAAATTATTTCTGAAATTAACATAGTCCAATCGTAAGCATTAAAACATATTCTAGATGTTATACTCCTGTAATGGACTTACTAGTAGATTTAGTACTTATATTTTAGACATTTATCACTCATCAGATAACAATTTATAATATACAGTAGATTCCTAGAACCTATTATATAGAAGAAATCTTGTTAAAGTGTGTTCATTCTTTCTAAAACGTCCCTTTTAAAACATCTTTGTAACTTTTTAAGACTGGTCGTAATTTTTATAAGTGCAATAATTATAATACATATACTTCTTAACCTCTTTTACAACACACAATGTTCTTTTAAGTAAGTAGAAATCGAGAGATTTTTATTGATCCATAGCCATAGGTCAATGAAATGCATTGTAAAGAATAAGTACCAATAAGGTATGTTAATGTTATAGAAATTAAATTTTTTGTTGGAAAAAGAAAAAAAAAAGAGGCCAATAGCCCGAAAAAGAGGCAGAGCTTATAAAAGAGGCAAGAAAAGAGGCAAAAGCCCAAGCATCCCTAGGATGTAAATAGCTCGACAACTGATGTCCAAAGCTAAAAAGCTGAGGTTTCCTAAAAAATTGTAAAGAAGACGTTTATATCAGGGGTCGGCAACCTTTTGAGTCGAAAGAGCGAAAATTACAATTTACAAATTTAAAATTTTTTAAAGAGATGCAACATCTTTTTTCATGCCAACTATAAATAGTACTTACACAATTTTTTAGCCAAGCAAGCCAAGCTCAAGCCGCACTTAGCCTCTCGACCACGCTTCACACATATAAGTAGTGTTTTTCACCCCAAAAAATAATTTAGGAAACAACAAAACAGTTAAACATTTACTCACAACACTAACTTATACTTGAATAACAAACAATTGGACAAACTAATTGATAAAGAGCGATGGCTTTGCATGGTTTTAGAAAGTTTGGATACATTTTAGCTCTTAGCTCGTTTTTAGTTTCGAACAAAACTCTAAATTTTGATTTTGTTAGTTGGCTTCTTACTTTACTTTTAATTATATTTATGCAGGAGAACGCTTTCTCTCACGAATATGTCGATCTAAAGATAGCCAGCACTCCTACTACGGTAATACCAACTTCTTCACTAGACTGTAGCAATCTGGATTTCTATTCAACACATCACCTCGCGGCATTCCTTTGAAGCTGTCCACTTTTGTTACGTACATTATTTCTGGACCTCCAAACTCTTCCAACTTGATTTTTAACTCTATACATTTTGCACCCACAAAACTTTTTTAATCGATCAATTGCATTTCTAGAGATCCAGCATTAATTCCAAAATCATCAATGTGGATTTTGTTACTATTTGTGTTGAGAGGATTTACTTGGAATCCGAGAATGTTTGGCTTTGCACTGCTCAAACATATCAAGAAATTCATCTTATATATATTTTTTTTTACAACTGTTTTAAAGTAATTCAAGTCAAAAGTTGCACTTATTTTAACGCGATTATATTGTAGACATTGAAATGAAGTACCTTGCCGCTCTGAATATCTTCTGCAAAAATATTTTTTCTTTAAAACAAAACGAATTCTTCTATCAAGATATAGACTGGGTTTTATTTTCTTTGCAGTTGTACATTCAGCTCATTTAATTTCGTTTTTATATCCATCATAAAGTAACTTTTTTGCAACCATTTGTTGTTCTCTAATTCAGGGCGATGAAGTGTTTATATTTCATTCAAGCACAAAGCAAAAGGTTTAAACCTTTGGAAAGTCATTGCACTTTATTTTGAAGAAAGAGTCTCTATTTCCTTTAAGAATTCTTTAAACTGACTATGGTAGAACGCTTTTGACAAGATGCTGTTAACAATCTTTATTACCAGATTTTTGTAATTTTGGATAATGCGGCTATCACAAAGTGCTTCTTGCTTTGATTTATTATTCAGTGAAATGTAACAATTTCATGGTTTATTTTGCTCAGAAGAATGATTGTTGCCCCTTTATTTGTTCCTGTCATGCTTGTGGCCCCATCAGTTGCTATAGAAACGATTTTATTTAACGAGCTTAATGTTTTCAAGTTTTTTATTTGGAAAGACTGACCATATGGGCAACTTGTGCAGTGTTTTTATATCGCAAGACTTATCTATAGTAAGTGATAAGACGGAAGAATGTTCAATATCTTTCGCCTGCAAATATGTTACATTTGAAAATATGTTAGCTATTCTATTTTGTACTGTTTTAGAAGATAGTAACAAATCTTTGGTGATGTTTTTTTTTTGTTTCAAGATTTGTGGTTTGTTTTGAAATCACGAAACAGTTCTTCAGATCCAAAAGAGCCGCATCTTTCACCTGCAAATATGTTACATTTGAAGACATGTTAGCTATTCTATCTTGTACTGTTTTAGAAGATAGTGGCAAATCTTTGTTATTGTTTTTTTTTTTTTTGTCTCAAGATTTCTGGTTTGTTTTGAAATCACAAAACAGTTCTTCAGATGCAAGAAGGGAGCAGTCTTTGACATTTATAAATGGTTTGCCTTTTTATGTAATTTCTAGTCGTACCGCCATATTAGCATTACTTGTACAAGGCTTCTAACTTTAAGAAGATAATTCGCTTCTAACCCATTTACTTGAAACAACAAACTATACGTCCATTTCCAGCCAAAGCGAGTGCTGAAGATGCCAAATCGTCTTGCGTCGAAAGCGAATTAAAACCTACTTAGAAACATCCGAAACTACCGAGAGTTTCATATGGGCTGACAACAGTGACAACGCGTGTAATGGGGAAGGGGTGTGGTGAAAAGAGAGTAAAAGTGGCTAAGAGATTTTTCGGTGCCTAATGCAAATTTAACAATAAGAACTTTTCCAATTTTTTTCTATAAGATGAATAATATTTGCGTATGGAACTAGAGAGCCGTTACTTCACATTCAAAGAGCCGCATGTGGCTCGCGAGCCCCGGGTTGCCGACCCCTGGTTTATGTTTTACTTCATTAGAAATGATGCAGAAAGAATAATCCATTTTTTCTTAAATCAGTGATGTGCAGGAATATATATTTATAAGACTTACAATTCACTCTGATAAGTCAGCTATTCCACCTCCCCTCCGAAACAACATCAACAACAACAACAACAAAAAAAAAAAAACTTTGTATGTCTCGCAGAATATTTTGGGTTTCATAATAACTAAAGGTATTGTTTCAGAAAAATGTCTTAAATTCAAGCGTCTTTTTCGTGTGGAAAGATGAGAATGTAGATACTCTGTATGGAAACACTCTACCATATGTAGTCAATGCTATCTGCCTATAGGTTATTATGAGTTTGTTGGTGCTTGCCTGTTATCATCTTACTCAACTATAATTAGAAACAGGGACAATGCTGCGATTGGTTCCCATGATGGCACACTAAGTAATATAAAAAAAAAACACAAACTAAAGCTCTATGGACTTATCAAAAGGTCCTCAGGGCTCGCCAAATTGTCCTTCAGGACAAAGAAAAAGACAAAGCGATGGGAAGATAAATATGGATTGGCTTGTCATTCAAGTAGATACTATCAAAGTCAGAGAGGAGTGGAGAAAAACGGCCAACAGATCATGTGCGGTGCCCCAATGGCCCAACAGACTAAGAGACAGGTAAAAGAGGTGTGAACGTTCACACATGTAGCCAATACTAAGAGAGCGCAAACTCGGTGCCATACTTTCATGGAGTACCTCAGGGCAGTGGACATCAGGTGGTTTAACTCTGTCTCTACTATGACTATGTTTACTAGTTTAACTCTGTCTCTACTATGACTATGTTTACTAGTCTAACTCTGTCTCTACTATGACTATGTTTACTAGTTTAACTCTGTCTCTACTATGACTATGTTTACTAGTCTAACTCTGTCTC
>JADKLZ010000003.1:18256685-18270573 GCA_021533235.1 Biomphalaria straminea
TAACTCTGTCTCTACTATGACTATGTTTACTAGTTTAACTCTGTCTCTACTACAGAAATAGGAATTCCAGTTATTTGTCGATTTACATAAAGATACGGTCATATTTGTAATAAGTAGGGTAATTTTTCTCTCTTACTTTTTTTTTTTTAATTTTATTTGGCGACACCAAATTCATTTCGCATAATTATCTAAAGCCAGCCATGCTAAGATATGAACGAAAATAGGACATCAAGAGTACCAGAATACTTCAAGTTCTAATTTCTATGTTAGATGTATGAGGACATCTATTAATAACTTCCCATGAAGATTAAGGAATAAGAGCATTGATTTCACGCGACCATGCAAACCCAGCCGCGACCTACATAGTTTGTCACACATCATGCATACAAACCCGTTGTCCCCATACATAGCGTGATTATTTTAAATTTACTTAGTTTTGGTTCGTTTGATTGTCCGTCCGTAATAGTGATGATATTGTTAGGGGCGTCGTCCCAACCACCAGCGGCATCTGAGAACATCTGTTCACTGGTCACCAACTGAAGTGCCTTGTCCCAAGTATGTCACGTTCATTATGGCCTAGAAATGGACACATACATTCCAAATGAGAGAAATATTTGTTGGTATATAACAATTTAATGTAGTGGAGACATTGCTTACTAATAATTTATTTTTCCAAGTGATACTTTTGGTTCACACTTACGTCTAGGTTAGATATTTGAACCATTTCTTTTTTCCGACTTTTTATTATCCTAATGAACTTAAATTTCACACTTTAACTCGTGACAACAAATTTTATGAGTATTAACTCTCTCTCTCTCTCTCTCCCAATAGACGATACCAACTATGATTTGACACCATGAAATTAAATTTTTGGTTTTAATAACTTTAATTAAATTTTATGTAAAAAGAGCATGCAACCCTATTTAATTCTAAACCAAATATGACATTTTCTAATTACAACCCAAAAAATTTATTAAAGTTTAATCATAAGAAGACAGTGAAATACAAATGAGCAAAATGAATAATTGCATTGGAACGTGGAAAATAATTGCTCAGACTGACTGACTGACAATACCAACGTTGATTCCGTCAGAACGTGGAGAATAATTGCGGAGAGAAAGAGTTAAAGAAAGGTCTCCTTATTAGTTATTGAATTAGTTTTAAAAAGTATAATTATCTAAATAAAAAAAAAAGGTTTTTAAGGTATGTAAATAAGGGACTTACCTTTTTACTCTTTTTTAACTAAGGGACAACTCCCACCCATTTGTTATTTATTTTGCCCATCTTATTGAGTTCGTTGATATACAGGTGACCACAAGTCAAATACTAGGTTTATTTTTGGCATAATGACACTCTCTAGACGTCACATCACACCTTACGAGGTAGCTGAGTTTGTTTACTTGGTAGTAAATCTTTAGTAGGGGACTGGACTTCAAGACACACCACTACATTGGTAACCAGGTATATCTCCAGAGGTACAGAGGAACAAATCCCAACCCTTTTAATTTGTATAGTCCATCACATTGACTTCATTGATAGACAGGTGATAGACAATTGAGATACGGTGGACGTAGGCACTCTCTAGAGGTCACACGAGGGAACTAAGTTTGTTTACTTGTTAGTAATCTTAATTAGGGATCTGCACTTCAAACCACATCCCGACACGGGTAACCAGACAATACGAATTTTATTTAGAAAAAAAATCAGTCACGTGGCTGGTCTAGAGGACACACATATTCACTGTGCCGATGTACTTAAATATAAATCTCAGATGGTAAGCTAAACTAGGATCCCACACATAAACCAGTGACCCTTTTGCTAAAAAAAACAACACACAATACGCGTGATTTCATAGCCCAGTAAGCCAGTAACGGCAGTAACTATTTATTTTGTTTAAAAAGTACAAGGCCCGCGAGTATTAATTTGAGTATCACTGTTGACATAGTCACTGGGAGGGTTTTGGAAAAAAGTAAACGAAATAATGATGTGATAAGTAAAGCGAATGCGTGAATGTAAAAATAGTATAAATGGAGCTTTCAAACTAGCTAAGCGGCCTAAATCTATTTTTGAATTAAAAATAATCGCTTGTATATATTTTATTAAAAATAACTAATGAACTTTATTTTGTAAGTTCATTTGTTAAAATATAAAGTAGATGTATAGATAAATATGGATCTAGAGTTAAATATTGGCTGTAATAGATTTTGCTCTGCGTACGTGTGACCTTTCTTTTTAGATGTACGCGACTCATGAATGCAATTAATAAAATATATGTCAACTATTGTCAACAAGGCTATAGCGAACGAATGTATGAAAAATGCTTTAGAAAAAACTAATTTGAATGTTTATTTGATTAAAATATGAAATGACTGGATTATAATTTTTATGTTAAGAAGTTTAATTATAAAACTATCTTTGCCAAGAGAAGTTATATCATCTTAGAAATGAATTAGATGTAATGTGATGTGTCACCTTTTGGTCTTGTCAAAAGTCTATTGAAGGAAAGAACGACAGTAATTCTAAAGCGAACATATATAGAACGTATTTTTGTACAAATACATTTAAAACATACATTTGGAGGTCATTTTTATTTCAATAATGAGCTCAATAGACTATACTTTGTATTTACTAAATACATATGAAGAACATATAAACGACCACTCCTAGCACATGATAAATATTTTTACTTCCAAAATAACTTTTCAAAGCTTTGAAGTCTTAAACGCTTTAAAACTGTTTTTCTACATATTGTTGCTATAGTTTAATCCTGCTATGTTATCTATACTTCGCACACGAAAAAGAAAAGAGAATGGTTGCAAACATTTGATAGACTTTCAATGGACCGTCAAAATAATTTGCTTAAGATCAGCGCGTTCAAGGAAATATAATTTTTTTTTTTCTTACTCGTGGGACACACCGGATCGGAACATTTGTTTTTGAGAATCTATTAATCTATTCTTTATTTCTAAGCTGTTATAGTGTAGAAAAATTTTAAAAGTTACGTAACCTAAGTTTGAAAGCGACATTCTAATATCCCTTTGAAAATATATTTATTTTACTACAACTATCAGCGTAAATCTCAAAGATTATTATAGTGTATTAGGTTAAAAATATAAAGAAACGATTTCGATACAAATTTCTATATTTTATAAAAACGTATTGATACAATAATTTCCTTTGTTTACACACTAATTGTTAGGTATCTACAATACCTCCATTGATTTATTTTATTACACTTAATTAACAAGATGTAGAAAAATGGATTACTAGAAGACTATATGACATTGTACATTAAGAAATATGTTTGAAATGTCTCTTTCAACCAGACTAGAGCATAAAGCGATGTATTTATTGTGTGTACAATTGTCTCATTGTTTTCACCACTACGTAATTGTCACCTTTAAACGCTGGTTTATTAATGTAATTGTACATACAATCATAGCCCAAAGGAAGCCTTTGATAAAGAAATTTGTGAGCAGGTCATTACTGTTTTAAAACGTAGCGACACTTTCAAGTAGAGTACTACAAAGTTCACGACTTATCAAAGCAGCTAATCGTTACTTCTGCTAACAAAGCAGCCCTGTCCGCCGGACTATGGTAAAAAGAATAAAAAATATAGAACTCTGTATGAAAATGTACTGGTTTATTTATTATATTATAATCAAAGCAATCATCCTAATATTTAGTGAATATATTTAAACACATTATGTTTTATGATTAGATTTTGTTTGTTGTAAAATATTTTTAAAAATATTTTAAGGTAGAAGATATAAGATTGCATGATTTAAATAAATATTTTGATTTTCACAAGGCATTGTTATCAAGTACATTTTTATAAGGCACATGCATTATTTTATCAACATAAATACAATAAGCAAATATTTTTTAAAAACTAAGAAACATTTGAGCCAAAGTCATTCTAATTGGTTACCTACAGTCTGACATAAGTTGGAAATAAGTATAGACAATTGTATTTTTATCTTTTGTTATTTTTTATTGTAGTTTTTATTTTTAATTTCATTTTCTTATTACATCATAGCTGAAAAAAAAATTACATAGTTTTTCAAGAAAACACAAAATCCTTGAGACTCTTTATCCAAATAAAAAGGGCTGAAGTGAAAAGTCCATGTTGCTGGAGCAATGAAAACACACCAAGAAAACATTAAGAATTATAATATTCCGATCTTGTAGATTTAGATAAATATTTCTTATAAAAGGAAAATGGCATGGTAATTCAATTAAATGAGTTTTTGGACAAAAAATAGTTTGAAAATAATGAAGTATTTTTGTGTGTGGCGAAATAACATTTCAAATTGTTCCTTCCAGATTTTAAATTGTGCATTAACTTAACATTTCGATTTTGGTTAAAGTCAACACAATTTTTAAAACTTTCAACTGCATTCAACTGCATACGATGAATAACTTCAGCAATATCGATAACATTTTCAATGGAAGTCAAAGTGTTTCAATCGCTAGTTCCGATATTAGTGAAGACGTTTATTACGTGATTCTTATTGTCACCAATGTTATCATAGCAAATATTCTTTCTTTAGTAGGAATCACGGGAAGTATACTTAATATAATAATTTTATCTCAACATAAAATGCAGGATACAACTAATGTGATTTTGTTGGCCATTTCTGTCTGTGACTTAATTTATTCAATTACACAAATATATTTTAATTTCAATTTTTCGGCTTCATTGATTAACATTTACGTGGCGCAATGGGTTACAGTTATTCGTTTTCTTGGCATTGATCAAATTAATTATCTTGCAGCCCTTACAAGCATCCATCTTGTGACTCTAGTTTCTATTGAACGAATGCTTGCTGTATGTTTTCCTTTTCATGTCTCTAGAATCTTGACAAATTCACGCCTGAAAATTGTTATCATTTTTCTAGTATTTTGTAATATTTTTGTTATAAGTCCTGATTTTTTTAAGGTTGAATTGTCTTATATTAAATATAACAACATGACATTGCCGAATTTAAAATACAGATATTTTATTTATCAAAATGTCTACGTATATTTAAAATATGTCATGGTAATAAATCTCTTGCATTTTGTATGTTGTCCTTTGTTTATTATAAGTTTCTGCACCTGTGTAACTATATTTCAAATCTCTATAACATCAAACTCTAAAAATATATTGTCTTCCAAGGAATTTTTCACTAAACGTCAAAAAGAAATGAAATCTGTAAAAATAGTTTTAATAATGTGTTTTTTAATAGTGTTTCTTGTTTTGATTCCTTTCTTTTTACACCAGATATTTCTTTATGTTTTCTCTTTTCAAATAACTCAAAAGATGTCAAATATAACATTTTTAATTGTCAATATACTACTTCAAGTCAACTCTTCATTTAATTTTGTTATTTATGTCACAGGGAGTCCTAAATTTAAAACAACTTTTGTGAAACTTTTTATTAAACCCAGAGACTAATGTAAATATAAACAAGATTGCATAGTCCCATTAAAATACAAGGCCTATCTATTTTTCTTGTTTAATTCTTGTTCTATTTTTTAGTTATCTTTTTTTATTAAAAATGTTATTTTATAAAATTATTAAATCAACCATTTTATTTGTGTATGTGTAATTGATATATATCCATAATATATACAGTTCTAAGTTACCACTTAATGACACATTCATTGATCATGAGATCTCTTTAACTGTCGAATGTATCCACATCAAATTTCGTACATGGTTTCTATTTACCTACTTGGTGCTAGCTAAGAACATGTTTTGACAGATTCGCTACCCGACGACTTCCATTCGTCGAAAAATGCTGATTCTATAAATCTTTGCATTTTATTTTCGGTATTTTCCCTAAAAGCCGGAGACAACATTCAAAGGAATGTAAGAAATATCTCTCGAATTTCATTTTTTTCAAGCAATTTTTTTCTTCTTCCAAGAGTGTACAATTTTGTACTATAGCAGGTCTAAATAAAAAAAAAACTAAACCAATCTTAATAACATTAATGGGATAGATCTACTTTTATCTACTTTTCGTCTTTTTTTTTTTTTTAAAGCGAGAGAGAAAGAGAGAGAGAGGGAAAGAAAGAGAGAGAGTGAAAAATCTGTAATAGATAAGATAAGATATGGTACTTTATAATACTGTCTTAAAAAGATAACCCCGATTAGAAAGATAAATCTGTATCTACTGTCATCTCGATACATTCAAAAGGTTTGAGAAAAACTATTACAGTAAGGACTAGTAAAACTAAATTATTTTTTTTTAATTATATTTTAGAGAATTCAAAAATACCAAAATAAATGCGGTAAAGGAAACATGTATATGACATTGCAATGGGGCCTTGGGATAATACATGTTATGTGCTCTAAGCATGGAACTTCAAATAAGTGAGTAAAAATAGTAAAGATAAAATTCAGCGGGGGGGGGGACGTGCAAGGTGGTTCACATGTATCCCCCTGGATTCTAAGTAGTCAAATCAAACTTTGCACCGACAAATCAAATAAAAGCTTATCAGCAACTGAACAAGTAGTGCACCCACTGGAGACTGACGTAAAGATGTCCAGATAAGTTAATGTTGTAGTAGACTAGCAAAGGTGTATTGTATTAAGAATTGATGGTCGACTATGTATGTGCATCCCTCTGAAAAATGAGTAACCACATTGTAGCCATTTTGTTTCACCCTTAAATCAATTAACTTAACAAGTAGTGCTTCCACTGATGTACAGTTGTAAGGATATGGTATTATTGTAATAGACTAGAAAAGCTAAATCTGTAGTTCATGTCCGACCGTGTACGCTTTATTATAGGCTTGAAGTTCTTTGCTCACTAAAGTGTGTGAACCATGCTGATCGTTTTATTTCGGGATCTTCGGGCGCCTCTAAGTCCACCCACCTCTAACAGGTACCTGAGATTAGTTCGGGAAAGTAAAGGCGTTTGGTCGTTGTGCTGTCCACATGACTCCCTCATTAAACTAAAGCCACACAAACAAATGACCCTTACATAATCTGTCTGAAAGGGAACTTTTGATTATCGCATATTTATTTAAAATGACAGAGGGGGCACCAGTTCTTTTCTTTAATATTCTTTAAAGTTCGTATCAAGAAAGTTGAAGCTATTACTTTCAGCCATAGGTGGCAACTCCCCCCGCAAAACTTTATGCGGGCGCCTATGAGTATAGAGTTTGTTCATCGTAGTTCGATAATGGCCACCTTCAACATCCTAAGGGACGAGGTCCTTGCATTAAAGTTTCTTTGTCTCCTTATGTGATTGGTGAGACCTACGTGATCCCAGATTGACTGCATACAGGGCAGGCTACTCCAGCTGAAAGTTTTGTCAATTGCCTTGATTTTTTTCTCTGTCGCTTTTCTTTATCCAAGACTAAGGGATATGCAAGAAAATTTCACAGCTTTAAGTGCACTAAGGAAAAGAGTGGGCCTTAAAATAAATTAAAAAAATAAGTACTTAAAATAAACAACTAACAAAATGTAGACGTAGAACTTGATTCTCACACCATAAACTAAGTTTTATATTCTGTTTAGCCCTATTTGCAGCGTCAGTGGGATATCTGTAGGTTCAGTTGACACATGTATACTGAAGCAAATCACTCTGGTCAACGTCTGTCGATGGACACGGGAAAGTACTGCTAGTACACACATTTGACCCGCGTTATGGTCATATGATCGAAAGTCTGTGTGGACCAGAGACACAGTGTGTAAGAAAGGGGCAGTTCAAGACCGGACTAGCGAGGAGACCGGGACTGTGAGTCGGCCATGAAGTCGGTCCTGGTTGAGTCCTCAAGTGTTATGTACGAGTCCAGAAAGAGATAGAGACAATAGAGTTTTGTACGGTGATATACAGTGTAACATTTTTAGTAGTTAATTGTGTTGTCTAGTGTTGGCTGTTAGCCATTCATTAAAGTAACATATTAAACCAGAGCTCTTGTTGTCAAGTTCTTGATGTGATGTTGTGTTGTTGTGTGTTTAGCAGTTGATTACAGAACACCTGATTAGGATAGAGAAAAATCATACCTTGGCAAAAAGCGATGTAGCTCCTTATTATAAAATAAAATAAGAAGAATATTTTTCAATAAGTTATATTATTTTTATTCTAGGAATACACATAAATCAACTTATTTAAACACAAATCAACTTATTTAAACACATCTCGGCAATACAATAAGTGGTGGTGGAAAATATGTTTTAATTCTAAACTTTTTTAGGTAAAATAATTTTAAAGAATGTATTTTTAAATTTCGGACTACTTGTGACGTAAATAACAAAATTAAAAGACGAGTTTATCTGAGCTAGAATATTTACAATCCAAAAAAATATCTTAAATTGTCTTTTAGATATTTGAACTAAACCAAATTGAAAGAGTATCTGTTGAACGAAAAGTGGTATTAGAACAAGAAACAAAAGCAGAACACAGATAATTAAAACTATTTTCACAGATTTCATTTCTTTTTGACGCTTAGCAATAGCTTCTTTTGAAGACAAAGTAATTTGGGTTTTAGAAGTCCTTGAAATATTGAATATTGTTAGACAGGTACAAATACAAATAACAAAGAATGGTATTATAGTTAAGAATAAAATTGATGTTATAATGGAATAATTATTTAAAACGTCGAGATTATTATAATATACATCTCTATATCTTAGGACTGGTATTGTCACGTTTTTGTATTGAGTATAATACATCTCAATACTGAAAAAAGAAGGCCATTGTAAAACTATATTACACAAAACTATAGCAACGATAATAAATTTCATTCGAAATAAAGTAAAAATTCGGCTAACCTGAAAAGGAAAACATACAGCAAACATTCTTTCAATTGAAACCAAAGTCACTAAATGGATACTAGCAATAAGTGCACAAAAATTGAATTGCTTAAAAATGAGGTAGTTTGTTACTGCAGCCCATTGATAAACATACCAATGCATAAAATATGGAGACTCAGACAATGTAAAGGATATTTGTGTAGTGGAGAAACTTAGGTCACAAAGAGAAATAGCCAGCAAAACTACATTAGTTGTATCATGCATTCCATGGTAAGATAAGATTATTATATTAAGTATACTGCCCATGATTCCCAATAAAGACAGAATATTTGCTATGATCATATTGGAGACTAAAAGTATTACAAGAAAAACGTCGTCACCAACATCAGAACTAGGCAGTGAAACACTTTGAGTTAGATTGAAAGCAGTCTCAATCGTCCTAGAATTATTCATTGTACGACACTGTAATCACTGAGTGTAATTTCTTTTATTAATTACTTATATTTACCTGAAAAATAAAAGTAAAATATAATATTGAAAAGATATCCAACAGAAATAAATGAATAAATGAAAAAAATAGAGTTCACCGCCATTGTTTGCTTAAGAAGTTAAAATATTTTGGCACTGATGTCCCCATTGCTAAGTGGGTTAAGGATTTTCTTGTCCAGATCTAGATTCTACATATATTCTATATTCTGGGTCTAGTCTCGACCTATAAAGTAGATTGAGCAATAATGATTACGATTAGTATAAGTAGTTGGTAACAGTGAACTATGCTTCATGGGATACCTGTTTATTTGTGCTGGCTTATTTTTATCTTTCCTAGCCCGTCTACTTTAATATACTAATGGAAACTGTCGGGAAGAAGTAGGTATTTGAAGAAGTGGCGTCACTGGTGTGGGGGAAGTCCGCAATGGTCGACACCATTTTTTGGGGGATGATAACAATATTGAAAAAAAAAAATATTTTGGCAAAAGCAAACTCATCGGAAAAGATCATACTAAAATCTCTTGATACATGCCCAAATATGCCTAGACACATCTAGATGGCAGTTTAAGTGTAACAACGTTATACCAAAACAAAAGAAACCTGTTCAGGTGATGTTAAGTCAGTTTTTAATTTTAGTTAAATTTCATTGTAAAATTTGCAATAACATTTGCATAAATGTCATAAACAGTGGAATTTTACATTGGAGTAAAAGTCAATACAAGTAGGTAACCAGCTGACTGTATTAGTTCAACAAAAAGAACTAAATAAAGTTTACTGGAACACATTCCAAGAACATTGATGGGGGATGGATGTTTTGTTATCAGAAATGAAAATGTTTACAAACTTTGGTAGAAATATGCTTGTTAGAATCGATTTCCGATGGTTGCAGGCGACTCCTTACATATTGTAATTCAACCACCAAAGTGATCGCGATCCATAGGTTGAGAACCTCTGAACTAGAGTAAAACCTTAAGTAAAATCACAAAATTTACCAAGTTTTAGTATAGAAGACTCAAAAGTAAAGTAGCTATTATACGTAAAATACTGAACTATACTTTTCAAATACAACAACAAAATCTTATAAAAGTACTTAGATACAAAGAGTAAGGCACATTACACGTTCCTTATGTTAGGACAAATTTGTACAAAAGCTCCTTCTTCCTTAGTGCCATTCGAGCATGGAATGGCTTGCCTGAGCCAGCCAGGAAAACCAGTGACTTGGCAGAATTTAAGTCATTGGATAATGTGCATGACAGATTGCATAACGCGTAGGACGTAATCACCTTCTTTTTTCAAGTAACGTCTGTATTTTAAAATAAGATATGTAAATTAGTTATACCAAAAAATGAACTTAGATTTCTTGACTTGTAATAATTTAATGTATCCAATTGTGGCGGACATTTCCATTATAGGAATTCTTTCAATTGTATGCGAAGACAGTCATATAGCAATCAAATGAAAACTTCCAGTAGTTCACAGTGTCCTAAAATAGAGCAAGATTAGAACGTAATGAGTGACAATAAAACGGCAGTAAAAGAGAGAGCTTTGGTAACTTGCAATCAAAATATTATGAATCAAGTATCTGATAACATCATAACACCTTAATGCTAAACATTTTTAACAGTGTTTCCCTAACTATGTACCGCGGGTCCTTAGCGTTCCACGAGGCCTCAGTAGGTGTTCCACGAGGCCTCAATAGGTGTTCCACGAGGCCTCAATAGGTGTTCCACGAGGTCTCAATAGGTGTTTCACAAGGCCTCAATAGGTGTTCCACGAGGTCTCAATAGGTGTTCCACGAGGCCTCAATAGGTGTTTCACGAGGCCTCAATAGGTGTTCCACGAGGCCTAAATAGGTGTTCCACGGGGCCTCAATAGATGTTTCACGAGGCCTCAATAGGTGTTCCACGAACTACTAAAATAATTAACATGTAGGCCACCCCACGTAAATCTCTCTAAAAAAAAATTGTTCTTTATAATAGTCAGAATGTGTGAAGTGTTCCGTTGTGGAAAACGTTTGGAAAACTCTGATCTAGAACATCAAGGTAATATTTAAGTCGACAACCTTTTATCTTTACTTTAAGACGTGTAGCTCGGTTTGATTCTTATTTACTAACTTATTACTAGTAAATGTGGCGGATATAACTTCAGAGTTGATCATTAATACACCGTAGCCCAAATCTTGCACTTGAAGGCAGGAGATGGTGTTGGACAGGGTTCCAATCCTAGACCGCCGAGACGACAGCTCAGAGCGATACCACATCAGCCATCCAGTCTCCAGTCCATGTATTAATCCAGGTAATAAATCTGGCCGGACTTGTGTAACGTTGGGGGCTACACCCTTGGGAATTTAGGGGGTGGTGAATATTTATCAACATGGACGGTTCGGTGGCTGACTGGTAAAGCGCTTGGCTTCTGTACCAGAGTCCGGAGTTCGAATTCTAAAGACTGTGATTTTTTTTTCGGGATCTTCGGGCGCCTCTGAGTCCACCCACCTCTAATGGGTACCTGACATTAGTTAGATAAAGTAAAGGCTGCTGGTCGTTGTGCTGGCCACATGACACCCTCGTTAACCGTAGGACACAGAAACTGATGATCTTTACATCATCTGCCCTAAGGTCTCAAAGGGAAACTTTCTTTTTTTTACATCTGAAATTATGGACCACCCGAAATTTTGTTAATTATTTAAGTCTGGATAAAAGAAAGTTTAAGTCTTAAGAGCTGACTCATTTTCTGTGTGAAAAAAAAACAACTGTTTTCTTTTGTCACTCCAGCAGAACATTTGGTTGTATTTGTAAGCTCATAACGTGTTTTTTTTTTAATTAACCTAAAAAATCCAGTCCTAACCCCAAGCAAGACACTTGGCAATTTAGTGCCCCCTGATACGATAGTAAGGCGAGTTTGGTTTAAAGCAGCCATTTTTGTCCATTTCCATAGTTCCACATTAGAGAAGAACACGTAACAAATAAATTCACTTAGAGTGTATGTTGAATGTAAATATAAATGTAAATATAAAGAAATATTACCCAAAGTCAGTGTACACATTAGATACGCACACACTTTATTTTACTTTTCTTATACTATTAAATACTGACACATGATTAATGAAAATAGATATAGATAATTGTATAATTTGTTAATGATTATAATTAGATAGCTAATTAGATGCGACTTTCAGGTTGTGTTTACGTAAAAATAAAATAAATAATTAGTGAGCTAATCTAGAGTACAAAAAATGTTCACTATACAAATAGACATTGTTAATAAAGAATACGTTCATGAGGTCTCATACAATGAAACTGATTCAGAGACCGCTATTTGTTTGGTACAATGGCATCATTGTTGTAAGTCAACTAAAAAAGAGTAATGGTTTGATTGTTCAAGTCATAGTATGTGTTAACATGAAACTGAGACTTTAATAAAGAAGTTTTTTGTGTTAGGCACATTTGTCTTGAATAACTGGACTTACTATTGATTAAGTAATTATGACAAATGAAGTCTTGCATAAAAGAGCAACTGGTCTTTAGTACTTTTATCAAGGAAACTCCGCATGTCTAATTATAATAATGAACCTACACAATATCGATGTCGGCCTGGACGACGTAGGGCATGAGATTCGCCAATTGGAAGAGAAAACACTCATGGGAAAACATGGGAAATTCCCGGTTTTATTACATGGGGACAACATCAACAAGGCTGCTTCCTTAACATGGCTCAAAGCAGGTCATCTCTACCCTGAAACAGAAGGCTTTGTTACAGCTGTACAGTACAGTACAGAGTAATTAGGACAAAAAATTACGAAAAGCATACCCTAAAACTCAATGTTGTCGACAAATGCCGAAAATGTGGAAATGTGGGTGAGTCGATTGAATACATTATGACAGGATGTCCTGCCCTACCGGAATCTGCCTACCTAGGTCGCCATAACCAAGTTGCAAAGCTAATACACCAGCACTTGGCTTTGACGCACAATTTGATAGGGAAGGATACTCATCTTTATTACAAATACTCACCACAAGAGGTTCTCGAGTCTCCTGACCACCTGCTGTACTGGGATAGGCCTATTTCGACCGACAAAACGGTAGATTTTAATCGCCCTGATCTGCTGCTTATCGATAAAAAAGAAAAAGCCGCTATCATTATTGACATTGCCGTACCACTATCTCATAATTTAAGAAAAACTGAGTTGGAAAAACAACGAAAGTATGGGAACCTAGGCTTTGAAATGAAACGTTTATGGAAGTTATCTTAAAATAACAATATACCCCATTGTCATATCAAGCGAGGGGATAATAACAAATGACTCACAGATACCTTAAAGGCTCTGGGCATTCCTAGGAACATTCTCGTTGCCTGTCAGAGGGCGGTACTGCTGCAGACCTGCCACATCACCACAAAATTCCTCAGTGGAAACTGATAAAGGGAATACAATGAATTTCGTCTCCCTTTAACGAAACTCGACCCTGGCTGCGCCAGAGAATGAATACTCGTTCTTTTCTAACATAATAATAATAATTATAACGGCTATGTCGTCAATTCCTAAGATTGAAGATGTGGACAGCTGTTTAAGTTGGTGGTGTGTGGCGAAGTTTGCAGAGAGCCTGAATGGCGAGATTCGTTACAATATATATATATATATATATATATATA
>JADKLZ010000003.1:18277812-18293537 GCA_021533235.1 Biomphalaria straminea
ATCTCAGTCTTACCAGGTTGGATCTCAGTCTTAACAGGTTGGATCTCTGTCTTACCAGGTTGGATCTCTGTCTTACCAGGTTGGATCGCTATCTTACCAGGTTGGATCTCTGTCTTAACAAGTGGGATCAGTGGCGTCACTAGGAGGTGCGGGTGTTTTTGGGCCGCACCGGGTGAAACCCAAAAGAGGATGACACCCCAAATTGGGTGACACCCAAGTGAGAAAAATGCCCTTCTGCAATAGAAGACAATAGAAAACATAAATTTCAGTGGTTAGATTACTAAAAATATATATATGCCTACATTTTATTTTCTGTATAAAATACTTTAGGATCGAAATGTCATCAAAATGATCAAAACATTACTTCATACTTTATGGCTCCATCAAAATATATAACCTTATTTTCAGCTATACACAAGTTCCATGGATATGAACTCCAATTTAATTGAACGAACTGTTTTCATCAAAGCTATTGAAAAGCAGTTATGTGCGACGCTGAAAAATGTCAACAAAACGTTTGGTACCATGATTAAACAGATAGGTACCAGTACTGTGCAGAACAAGACTGAGGAAACGTTTGGTACCACGCCAAACAAGAAACTAGAACAAACAAATAATTACGACAGAGATGCTGGTGATGGTTGTGCTGTCTGTGACTGTGATAGCAAACCAAACGAATGTGACCCACAAGAGAAGAAAGGAGACGAAAGCTGTTACTATTTCAACGAGAATCAGAATGAGACAGCTGAAGAGACATATAGTTTGACTGACGATTTTGCTGCAGATAAACTTGATACGAGTACCTCAACTAGCCAGACAGATGAAGATAACGTTGGGTCTGCGTCCAAGCCTGTTGCTGTGGACCTTAAAGACTTCTGTCAATCTGTCTGTGTCTACGAGAGAAACTTGAAGCAGGATTACTGCATCCAGATGTTTGACAAGAAATGTGCTGACAGGCCAGCCTTGCAGGAAGAGTGCGAGCGCCCTAAGACTTACCAACAAAGTATTGACCAAACTGACGTTTGTCCTGATACCAGTATCAGCATGAGAAGCGCTGATGGTGGTGTAGTGGATGGACTTGTGAACAAAGAACGTTGCCCATGTGCCCCGCAGACATTTCTGTCAAACACGCTTGAGGATTATGACGTGTTTGACAACCAGGCCTTCTGGAGGCCTACGGTTCATCGAGAAAGCCTGTTGGTGCAACGTGTAAGAACAACGGTCTTAGAGAGCACTGCCATGACATCAAGTGCTCAACTACTAGCCACGAAACTGCGATCGACGGCGACTGACAGAAAGGCTAAGCAACGTAGACTTTCTCTCAACCAAAGAAAGACCAACTGGTGCAGGAGAAAGAGACATTCACAGGTTGCAACGCAGATGGCTTCATCGAGATGGCAGTATAAGCACACTGCCCCTCCCACAGATAGACCCCCACCTGCAACGATGAACCTTCACAGCCCATGTTGTGAGTTAGATTTTATCCGGGACGGACAAATCTAAGAAGGGGGCAACGTTACATCCCAGTGGCGAACTGAATGTGTATATGTGTGAGACCCACTGATACAAGCTTAGGCGACGAAGGCGGGTCACAGGTCAACGGCTGGCATGGTGTGACCTGTACCTGTGCTCATGTGTTCTTGAGCTTGGACGGACAGTTAGTGTTGCAGTCCAGTACGAAGCAGAGTGGACTGGTGTTATGGACAGGCTTTGAAAATGTAGCTGTACGCGTTATAGATGATTGTTGTGTTAGTTAGGCAGTTGTATTGTTCTTAAGCATTTGTAGTTAGTGGAGCCAATTGTGTCGTATTGGCTGTGGTGTATTTGTTATTAAACCGCCACTGTGTTAATGAAGCTCTTGTCGTTAAGTTCTTGAGTTAGATGTGTTGTGTTGTTGTTAAGCAGTGTTTGCAGAAGGCCTGAGAAGTGAAGTTCGTTTCAGTATCTAGAGTCGTAGCCCAATAACAAGAAATCTGTGCGAATAGAAATATGTTCTCTAATTGTAGCGCTATTTCATGCTTTTAGATGTTTCAATACGCTACCATCCTATCATTTATCTTGAACAGTTGGGAAATAGTGGGGAAGTATTGATGCAGTGACTAGTCTTGTATTTTATTAGATCTAGAAAATAATCTGAATATATTTTATAGCTGAGCTTTGAAAGAAGTTATTCATCTGATACAGTTTTATTTCTGTACATATTGTATATTTTGTGATCCAAGGTTTTTATTTAAAATATTGTATTTGAATTAAAAAGGAAACTTTTTTTAAGGAATCTCTAAGATTTATTTAGATCTAGCGATACATGAACAGAATCCCCGGTATGTCACGGTAACATCTAGTTAGAAAAATCACACCTACTTTAAAGCGGTGATCTAAAAGGGGGATCAGCATATACCACCACTTCTGTCAAGTACAATTTCTTTCATTTATTCAAGACGCCAAACCAAATATTTAATTACCAATAGTTCATCAACTATTTCTTTTTTTTTTTCACTACATTTCATGTCAGCAAAAAGAAAAAAATTGTGTGATATTTCAGCTTGGTCCGAGATTGGGTGTCGAAGAAAGAACGTGTACAAACATTTTACCAGACAGACAGACAGACAGACAGAGGTGATATAAGCTTTGTTAAAAGTGTTCCTCTATACGACACATATGCTCATGGTTTGAACTACAGTTGATATAAAATGTAGCATGAAATAATTCTAACAAGATTATCTGAACTCTTACTCTACCTTACTGGCAACAGTTTATTTTACAATCCATTATTACAGATAGTATACAATTAACTCACTCCTTTTGTGATGATAAAATCTGATAGATTTAATGAAATATTTGACTAAGTATAGGTGGCGTAAGCCGATATGTTTGACATCCACTAGTTTTAAATATCTTTAAACAAGGCCTTGTGGTATTAAATATTTAATGACTATTTTTAAATTGAATTATGCAGCCTTAAAAAAATAGTAAATGCTTCGTTCAGTTTTCGAAATGAGCCAAGTATTACTAAAATAGAGGAGCTAGCGAAACAATAAGCAAATAGTATCACTTTATTGTGAAATTATTGCATTCGTACTTTTATCACTGTATTCATCTGCCTATAATAAAAATCAATTTCTTAAGTTTATGTATTTCGGCAACTCATGGGTCAGATCACATAAAGTTTTGGGACCCACTGTTAACGAAGATGTCAAGTGTTCACCTTAAGGCAGGTACCCATTTGAATTGGGTAAACCCTAAAAACCCCGACATTTTTAAAGGGTTTTGATAAGAAGAACCAGTTTGTAAGCTAAGAGCTTTACTACGTGACCAACACGCATAAGTGAAAATAAAAATCTTGAAGTCAAACTACACAAGACAATGATGTTGTTTGTTTATATTATAGATAATTAGGAATGGAGTCAATCGACTAATAGATATAATTTCCCCAAAACTTTTTTTTTCTTACTAACAGTTTTCGGGTTTATTCAATATCCTCTAAAAATAAGGTGTCTTTGCACAGTACATGTCACAACTAGATTTAATGACATTACCTCTATTACTCGATTAATAATAAGGCGCTTGGAATTAGGTTTCTACACTTATAGAACAATTTAATGTTGTTGTGTTCCTCTCCGAGAAACTGAATGAATATTAACGTTCGTTGTTCCATGTTGGAACTCTAGAAATACATTCATTGCCTGATTTCTAAAATAATCATGTTACAAAAAAAAACAATGATTCTTTTGTACAAGAAAATTCAACAAAACAAAACTTTATGAATAAGTTTCTTTATTAGAGAAATCAATAAAACACTTGCCGATGTATAATGTATTCATGTAGTACGCTGCCTTGTTCTTTACATTGCTTGACTTTTGTATACACCATTGGCTTTAAAAGAAAAAAGTTAATACTATTTGCCAGTTACCAAGTGGTTGCAACAAATGCAACTATGTTGTTATAAATTGTTATCTAATTAATTGGAATAATTCGACATATGTAGGTTATGGTTACCTTGCTAGTGACTGTCAAGAGTTATGTGCTCTTTAGTTATAAGAGTCTTAATTTTGTAAAAGGGAATCAACGATGACTTTACCCCAAGTCGTTTAATTTGACCGCGTTCTCTAAATAAATTATACGAGGACGATTTTGTTTTTAAACGCAGAAAAGAAAAGAAATTGCTTAGGTTAAATTAAGTAAAATACATACGGACGTCTTTATCATTTTCTTCACTGTAACATTTACTGCAAAACAAGATGAATGTTTGAAAAAGTTGAGCACATAAAAAAACTTTTAATCAATAAGTAAACATTTGTAAAATTTCTTTTCTTTAATAACTTACAATATAAAGCTCATATTCCTTAAAAATACATTTATAGTTATCTATGATTTTTCTAGAGTACCTATATAAATTTGATTGTATCTTAACTGTTTGTGGTTGAACTTAAAAACAGTTATAATCTCTTTCTGTTTTTTTTCTCTCTAAGCACTTTTGGCCCGTCCTAATATTTGTGTATTTTCGTGATTAGATCTTTCGTTTCAAACAATGAATAATATTAGCTCTGTTGACCTTACAATTGATTTGACCCAGAGTGATTCAGTAAATAATTTCGATGTTAGTGATGAATTCTATACTCTAATGGTTATTATTACCATGGTTATCATAGCCAATATTCTTTCTTTAGTAGGAATCGTTGGCAGTATACTAAATATAATAATTTTATCCCATCATAAGATGCAGGATACGACTAATGTGATTTTGTTGGCCCTTTCTGTTTGTGACTTAATTTATTCAATTACACAAATATCATTTAGTTTTTCCCAATCGGCATATTTAATTGATGTGTACACATTTATGTGGGCCGATGTAGCCCACACACTTATTTTTGATAGGATTAATTATTTTGCGGCAATTGTTAGCATCCATTTAGTAACTTTAGTTTCGATAGAAAGAATGGTTGCTGTTTGTTTTCCTTTTCAAGTCTCTAGGATTTTTACATTATATCGTATTAAAGTGGTAATTGTCGCCATAGTTTGTTGTAACATAGTCCTAAGAATCCCTGCTTTTTTTAAATATGACTTTTATTATTTTGAATACATGAATGCAACTTTGCCAGGTCTAAGATATGGAGATATTTATTATCAAAATGTTTACATTTTTAATACGTTTTCCACTTTGGCAGCTCATTTTCTTTTTACTATACTTCCGTTTCTTACTATTTTCTCATGCACCTGTCTCTCCATATTTAATATTTCTGTAACATCTAAAACCAAAAAAGCTTTGTCTTCAGTAGAAGCCATAGCTAAACGTAAAAAAGAAATTAAATCTGTTAAAATTGTTTTAATTATTTGTGTATTAATTATGTTTCTTGTTTTAATTCCTCTAATTGTACAACAAGTGATCTATTCTTTTAATTTGGTTCAAATACCTCTAAAACTGTCCATGATAACATTTTGGCTTGTTAACCTACTTACGCAGATAAACTCTTCTTTTAATTTTGTTATATACGTCACAAGTAGCCCGAAATTTAAAAGTACTTTAATAAATTGTTTTACATTGAAAAAGATAGTTAAAATTTAAACAGCAACCTATTTTCTTGAATTTTTTTTTTTTGTTAACAAGTCTTACCAATGTAATTGTCACAAATCAAAGAAATTACATTTGTTTATCTTTTTTTTTTAAAACATGAATTGACAGATCGTCATAAACTGACAATATGAGACTGTGAAATAAAAGTCATCTATGCGTTAAAAATTAAAATAAGTGCATTTAGTTTTTATGGTTTTGTAGTTTTAAAAAAAAGGAATATTGTGAAAAACTTTGATAACGGAACAATTAATATAGAATTTCTTATTTTGAACCATATCGTGCTACAATTCTTAAGCATTATTTTTTTTTATAATTATATGGACTTCTTCAATGATACATTACAATATCACCGTTACCATACAACTTTTGTTTTCTACTTTTGTCATAAAACAATTCAGAGATCGTAGATTTTTTATCATTTCGACCGAAATGCACATATTTGTTTCACAGTTTCTACTCAAGTTCCTAGACTATGACAGAATTATGTTGTTTCTGTCACCACACTTACTCTAGATGTGCCCATACCTTGTGTCGAACAGAGGACCAGTAGGTATCATATGCATTGGCGTAGGAGCAAATATATAACAATGAGAATAAATTGGACTTCAACAGTTTTAAACACTAATGCTCAAAATATTGTTAATTTTGAGGATTGTAACCATCCATTTGTTTGTGTGACTCAAGAGTTCAAAATAAACACTTTCAAATGTGTTGTTTTTTTAACTCACGTCTTGTCCTGGGATACATTGAAGTGATACAAGAAAAAGTTTTTGTGGCAGATGCTCAATAAAATTGTTTACCTGTGTGCAATGTTTACAAGTGCAATGTTTACCTGTGTGCAATGTTTACCTTATGCAATGCTTACCGGTGTGCAATGTTTACCTGTGTGCAATTTCTACCTGTGTGCAATGTTTACCTGTATGCAATGCTTACCGGTGTGCAATGTTTACCTGTGTGCAATGTTTACCGGTGTGCAATGCTTACCGGCTTGCAATGTTTACCGGTGAACCATGTTTACTTATGTGCAGTTTTACAGGTATGCAATGTTTACCTGTGTGCAGTTTTTACCTGTGTGCAATTTTTACCGGTGTGAAAGTTTTACCTGTGTGCAATTTTTACCTGTATGCAATGTTTACATGTGTGCAAAAGTATCCAAACGTTGAAATATTTAACATTCTTAAAAAATATAACTGTTTATCAGATTATTATTAATTGTTCGTGAAAGCGTGGAACCATTGACATGATCTTTGCGGCAAGGCAGCTCCAGGAAAAATGCCAAGAACAAAATGCTGACCTTTTCTCAATATATGTCGACCTAACGAAGGCATTCGACACTGTTAGCAGGGAAGGTCTCTGGAAGATTATGTCAAAGTATGGCTGTCCACGAAAATTCATTACCATGGTGAGACTATTTCACGATGGCATGAAGGCCCGTGTCCAAGAAAGTGGTGAACCATCAGAGCCCTTCGAAATATCAAACGGGGTAAAACAAGGCTGAGTCCTAACACCTACACTGTTCAGTATCATGTTCTCCGCTATGCTGACAGATGCATTCACGGATAGAGAAAACAAAGGAATAAATATAACATACAGATTTGATGGTGGCCTATTCAACCCGAGGCGGCTCAAAGCAAAATCAAAAACGAATTCAGCAGTAATCAGAGACTTGCTATTTGCTGACGACTGCGCCCTAAATGCCTGCTCTGAAGACGATCTACAGAGCATCGTCAATGACTTCTCAAGAGCATGCTCAGACTTTGGCCTTACCATTAACAAAAATAAGACTGAAGTCTTATATTTACCTGCTCCTGGGAAAGCCTACTCGGATCCAAGCATCACTATAAATGGACATGATATAAATGCAGTCGACAAATTCACATATCTTGGCAGCACACTCTCCAGAAATGGAAATATCGATAATGAAATCAACCTTCGCATCGCCAAGGCCAGTGCATCATATGGCAGACTATCAAACAATGTTTGGAACAGACGTGGTATCATCACAAACACAAAGCTTGGGGTCTACCGACCGTCATCCTACCTACATTGCTCTATGCCTCAGAAACATGGACAGTATACAGACGACATGCCAAGAAACTAAATCACTTTCACATGACATGTCTGAGAAAAATACTAAATGTCAAATGGCAGGACAGATTGCCAGATACTGAAGTCCTTCAAAGAGCGGGTCTGCAAAGCATCCACACAATCCTGATGCAGTCCCAGCTGCGATGGGCAGGACACGTGTGCAGAATGGAGGACCACCACAACCCAAAACGTCTCATGTATGGCCAATTAAGAGAAGGAAAGCGCTCGCAAGGTGATCAAAGAAAGCGCTTCAAGGACACCCTCAAAGCTTCTCTAAAGGATTTCAACATTGACCCAGGCACCTGGGAGACAGAGGCACATGACAGAGTATCATGGCGCCGCGCTGTGAGATCCGGCGCACAGGTTGCTGAGGACAAAAGAACAACGCTGGCGAAAGAAAAACGCCAGAGAAGGAAAGCAAGGCAAACGATACCAGCTCCAGCTGGAATTACCTGCCCAGAGTTCGGCCGAACATTCCGGGCTCGCATAGGTCTCACCAGCCACACGAGGAGGCACAAAACTCCAGTGCTAAGCCCTCAGCCCCCTGGATGACAAAGTGGTCATCATCGAACCACGATGGACGAACTATATTAATTGTTCAGTCATTTTCTCATTCTACTGCATGCTATCATAAATAGCAGAGAAGAAGAAATTCAATAAGAAACAAAATATTATAATATGCATCCAAACATTGCCTTTAAGTAAAATACAGAATACATTTATAGTGCAGTTAAATACACAAAAAAAAACGTTACCAATTTATTTACCAAACTCTGCACTAAAAATAGAAATAAAAGTGACCCATTGAAGACCTTCTAATCTTTACGCGCATGTTAAAATATAGCATTATTTCTTTCCAAACTCATTGTCATTGTGTCTAAGGATGTATTCTGTGTACTGACTAGAAAGTCGACCTGTTTTTGACGTGATTTACATCATATTTTTTAATTGTCTTTCTGTAACCTATTTATTATTTAAATCTGTTAATATTGTTAATAAAGATTTTTTAATAAGTCTGTTCAAGCTTATTTTAAGGACTTAAATACTTGTACATAGGTTTTATTATGAAAACACTTTGGAGCTTCAAAACAACGACCGATAATTGTAACACAGTTGTAAGAAACGTGTGCACAGGGCTAACAACCCTTTAATTTATAAACACTGTTACGAAAGCTTTTACACACAAGAAAGTCAAGAAAACCCAGACAGATCTCAATGAAAAACGACTTAGGCTCGGAAAAGGACAAGATTTTTGTTTTGCGACATTGACGTGCTGAAGTGTTAAAGAAATATAGAAATATAGGAAATGTGTAGATTTCACCGGACTAGCTGTACTTCTGGTATTGTTATTCACCAATCCCTTTGTCCACTGAACCGAATGGGCTTTAAATATCATCTGTTGAACGTTTATCTTCATTCCTTTCTGTCTTTTACATTAACAAGAATCTCAATGGTAGGTCCGTTCACTATTTGATTTCTTCATTTACTGGTTCTGTTCCCTGAAAGAAGGTCTTTAAGTGCCCTGGGGGCTTTTTGATTAGGACAATCAGCAGTGGTTTGCTTGACAGTAGTCAGTAGGCCATCTTGGACCCAGTCGCCGTTGTGGTTTGCTTTACTTGACAGTAGTCAGTAGACCATCTTGGACCCAGTCGCCGTTGTGATCCTGTTTTATTTATGAGCACATAGAGTTACGAGAATACAACAGTAGAACAAACAAAGATTAAACTCTTTTTAATCATTTTATTATTGATAAATTTAGAGAAGAAAACAAGTATCAACAAAGTTACCATCAGCAGTTAATTAGGTTTGCATAGTCAATCAGTGGTAACTAAATAAACAAACACAATGTTGTAAATAAAACAAACACAAAATATACAAGAAATTAGTCTACTACAGGAAAGATTATTTTAAAAAGATAATTAGACTACTTTGATTAGAATTATCATTTCTTATTTAATGAAAATCACAAACTATTACTTGTTAACTTGTTAGTATGCAGGAAAGATAGTTATGCATGGTCTAGTTCAAGAAAAAAAAATGTCCATATTTTTAAAAAAGGTATTTATAAATATGATTGATTTAATGCGTTAATTAAAAAAAATGATTTAACTAGATTTTAAGAACACTTAAAATGAGTGTATTGAAGATAATAAGAGCAAAATACAAAAAAGAAGCTAAAAAAAGGTTACAAAGACAGTTTGTGTGGAAAAACAAGCTCAAAATCAGCACCAGATGTTGTCTACCTAAAGTCTTCACCAGGATTCGAACACGGGACTTCTGGTTTCAAATTCTTTACCACTAGGCCAAATCATCTCTGTATATTCATTTAGGGTACACTAATATTTTAAAATATAATAATTATTAACCTTATCCATTCATTCAAAATTAATAACATGTTACATGTAGTAACAAGAAACTAAAAAGATTTATTCTTTTTTCCAAATTAGATAAATTGGCAACACAAATACCTCTACTTTGACTATTTATTTAGGATACACTAATATTTTTAAAAAGTAAATATTAACCTTATCCATTCATTCAAAATTAATAACATGTTACATGTAATAAAGAGAAACTAAAAAAGATTTATTCTTCTTTCAAAATTAGATAAATTGGCATCACGAGTAGGTCTACTTTGACCAGACATTCCTTCACAAAATAAATAAATAAATTAATATCTCCATTGTCTATTGTCATGCAAACTAGACATAGCTCTGGCTATATCTAGACTTGCTTTTATATGTAAATCTAGATTCAACATCTAATTCTATATCTAGGTCTAGAACTAGATTTAGGTCCAGATCTAGATCTAAGGATAGATCTCAGTTTAGTCTAGAATTAGATCTATGTCTAGATTTAGATCTAATTGTAGATCTACATCTAGATCTAAGTGTAGTCTACTTCTAGATATAGATCTAGATATAGGATATAAGATTTTAATATAGTATCTACCATATCTAGTCTGGAACTTGTATGAATTTACACGTTTAATCTTAAATTACTAGACCTAGACCAATGTTGTGATCATGAATAGTAGGCCTTTTGTTACCGGGTAAGGTCATTACTAATGATGTTGTATGCTGTTTGTACCCGATACTATTGTTTACATAATATATAAATCTGCACCCCTAAGCTGTCAGAATATAGGATCTATAAAAGTAGTTTGTTATTTTTTAAACTTAAAACTAAAACAATGTTCCTATCAAAATTCTTTGTAAGACAACATTTCAATCAGAGCTCTATTCAATGATTTAGTTAATAAATAGAAAATATATTTTATAGTTAACCATTGACACTTTAACAATTGTGACGTTAGATGGACATTGTTTGTACCAATGCGCGAATCAATGAATGAAGCTTGAGTTATTCTTGGAGAAGTCCATGACCTTTTAAAAGAGTTACACCATTTTTCAATGAAAAATTCAGGGGAGGTTATATGCTTTAAAAATTCAAATGGTTAATTTTCGGAAAAGAAAAAAGTAGCGTTGCATCAGAACTTTGAATGATCTAAAATATGATGTCTGATTTTAATTTTCTCTTCTAGTTTCTGAGATATAAAAGGGACAGTCGGACAGACAGGCCACACAAAACTAATAGTGTCTTTTACCCTTTCGGCAGCCTCTAAAAATTGATCCTTAAAGTGTACCAGGGCCTCCTAATCAACGCGATAGCTACTCAGCTAGTGAAGAGACTATGAATATAGCATATTGTATAGTTATACATTGTTTCTATTTAATGTTGTATTTCAATCAGGCTAAGACGACAGCCTTACAGAAAGGGAGTAACTCAGCTTATACCGACGATTCAGTCAATTAAAGATTCTTTCCCTTGTTCGATATACCAAACTAAATAATATTTTAGCAATAGTTAATAAAATAATTGATTAATGTTTTTTTTTAATGTTGATCCTTGAGTTGTCAGGTAAAACTTCGAAATTTCAAAGTTTGGATGTCTGAGAGATTTTTAACCTGACAGACAGAGTAACAGACAGACACACACATAAAAAGACAGTCAGAGGGACTTTATATGGACTTTGTAAGAAATGAACATTATCCTTACCATGTTTTAACTAAGCTTATAAAAACTCTCTCTGTCTGTATGTCTGTCTCTCTGGTAAAAAGATTTTAATTATTTTTTTTTACAAAAAAAAAAACAACAACAACAACAACATGATATGAGTCAATATCATTATTTGTAAATATTTTTTGTTTTGTTGTATACAGGGTAAAGTATATAGATGCATGAGAGATATAGTTGTAAGTGCGGAGTCATTTCCCGTAGATAAGCTTTGAATTTTTTCCATACTTTGCTTGTTATAACTTGAAATCAAAATTAGATAGATAAATATCCTAAATCTGTATTAATTTTAGATCTAGATGTTACTTCTTAAGAAATATAGATTTTAGTCTAATTATTTTTAAAATATTAACTATATTGAAGGATAAAAAGAATACAATGAATGACCTATAATAATAATATAATAATATAATAATAGCAGGTGTTGGCAATCAACGTAAAGTAGGCCACTGCTATGTTCTTTATATATAGTTCTCTTCATAACCCAAACATGTCTGACACCTCCATTAAGTCATGGAAAGATAACTCATTCATTTCTGCAAGCCATATTGTGTAACGTTGCAAGCCAATGTTCAGGCCGCATATAAAGATTGGTCTCCCTTACACAAATGTGAAAAACATTTTTTTTCCTTAAATGAAAAAACTTAATAGAACAATGCCTGGTCTTAGAACACAGTTCTGTTAACAAAATGTAACCAATGAAATGCTATAATTTAATAAGTGATTTAGTAAATGGACTAGTTAGCGAGGATACGTTTCAAATGATTTCTCAGTAAATTTGTGAATGCCAAAGTCATTATGTTAATAAGTTGTTGTTTTTTAAATTAAAACCTCTAAAAGCAAGACAAATGTTCCGTTAAAATTTGCAAGAAATTACATTGCGGAAACGTTTGGAAAATTATTTTTTAAATGTGCAGAGGATTTTTTCAAATACTTTCATCAATCCATTCATCCATCCCAGTGACGCTACAGCCCTTGAAGGGCTTTGGCCTGCTTCAAAACATCCTTTGATTCCGATCTCTCCTGGGCCATTCGTCTCAAAGCCCTAACCCCAAGCTGTTGCAGATATGCCTTCACATCATCAATCCACCGCATTCGAGGTCTGCCTTTGGGTCGCCTGCCTTTTTTTTTTTTTTAC
This sequence comes from Biomphalaria straminea, assembly GCA_021533235.1. Taxonomy (NCBI): domain Eukaryota; kingdom Metazoa; phylum Mollusca; class Gastropoda; family Planorbidae; genus Biomphalaria; species Biomphalaria straminea. The sequence goes on from JADKLZ010000003.1 coordinate 18,290,688, forward strand.
CTTTATGCATTTTTCGCTCCTCTGTTTTCTGTTTTATTTTCGGGTTAAATGCTCTAGCATTTGTAGATCCCTCCACTTCCTACAAGGCATCAGGTTTAATTTTGGTTTTATTTTTCATTTTATTTTCCTAATACCTAACATATCTGGAGAACATTTCTCTATCCGCCAACAGGGGAGGCGCTCTACACGAGCCTTAGTGTCAATACTAGACCTTATAGGGAATTTTCAACTTATATCCTCTGCTTATAATTAATAATCAGTAAATTAGAAATGTAATTATTTCTGAGATTATTATCTAATTACCAGAAGATGTAAAGGTCAACAACTTTTCACGTCCAAAGTCAAGCCAGTTACCTAATAGTGTTGGGAAACTCAGGGATTTCCAAGAAACAGGTATTCAAGATACAAGGCTTAACCGGGATATTAAAAACAGTACTGGAAAAAGAAATCAATGTTAGAATATTCAAGAAGACAAAGTTTTATTTTTTATTGTGTTTTTTTAAAGTAATGACTGAACTTTACCTCATGATTGTTGACAAATAGATACAATTACTCTGACTTTTTATTTCTTTTTAATGTTTTTTTTTCTCCTTTATCTATTGACAAAATGACGATTGTATTTCTTTGATGAGTATGTCTCATAACAAGATATAGAGATTTTAAATTGTATGACTCAATAGTTAGATGCGTACAAGTTGGAAGTAATCGGGAATTTTCAGTACATTTAAGAACTGAAATGGGCTAGAGAAGATTAACGGACGAAGGACTTACATCAGTAGTGCTTGGAAAATATTATGTTCATAGGCATAAATAAATTTAGACTGGCCAATAAGAGAGTTTTATGAAGGGAAAATTTGTAACTTGCAATTTTGTGTACTTTACTATACATAATGAGCAGTATAAAAGTTAAGTATTCATATCTATTTCCGCCATAACCTATATAAGTATTACAATATTTTCACTAGTGCTTTTTTTTTATCTCTTATCGTAGTTTTGTTAAATCTCTAAGACTGAAGATCGTGCAACTTGTCAGATTTCGGAAATCCGAATTCAATAGATTCAAATTTTTTCAAGTTATATAAAGTTACTTCCTGTTTCCAGTCTATATTTATTTATGTCTATGGATATGTTTTTCTATATCTAACGACATAGGAATGTTCCCTTTATTTGTGAATAAATTGCTCTATTTCTAAAGAGGCCGTTTTACTTGGCTTATATATGTCTGTTGAAGTTATATTCAAGTATCATATAAAATAATAACTACAAAGAGAAACATCTCAAGTCACAGCAGACAAGCAACCTCTTAACAATATCCCGACGTGCCAATTTTATTTAAACAACCAAAGGCTTATGTAGCTTGAGCTAAAGGTTTACAGATGTGGCATATACAATCTCCGCTTTATCTGTTTCCTAATCTTTCAATCAATGTATCTTTCTAAGTTCCTTGTTTTATGATAAATCTCTGGTGATGCATTAACAATTAAATGATCTTTACAATTTACTAAATACAAAGACTCTTTTGTGAAAAAAATATAAAGCCTTGTAGATCAGTTTTACTAATGGAGAAATCAAAGAACTACCTCGACGAACAATGTCTTAGCGTTCTTTATTTACGTTTTAGTTCTTCCGTTAGTATAATTATTGGCAACTTTAGGTCATTACAAATTGAACAATTATCTATGAAGTCATGTTTGTTTAGTATTGATAAATCATGGTATAAGGACTACAACTTAACAAATTTTACTATTTATATTTAGATTACAATGTAAGGAATAGTTTTGTATTATAATTTTATAACAAACAAATTTGTTAGTCTCTGTGGGTGTTATGACATTTCTTGAGTCTAATATTTGAAAAGAACTTACAAAAAAAAAAACAACATAGGTCTTTGTACCTGCGTTACAAGAAGTTGAAACCTTTAACCATAAATCATTTAAAACAAAAAAACAAGCCAAATGAAAAATATGATTTTAAGGCTATAGTGTATATTAGAGAAAGAATAGTACATTTACAGCAATATATTTTGAAACTGTAAGATGTATTTTCCAATTTTCTAAATCAAGCAAAATTGATTATCACTGTAATATGCGTTAAGTGGGACTAATAACGTGTACACAGCTGGAGAAGGTGTCATTTTTTTACGAGTTGTCAAATATTTCTCAATTTAAAGAGAGTTGACATAAAACAGACATGAGTATCGCACAACTAAAGTCATTGCTGAGGAGCTGAAGATGTACACATTTCAGTATCTCTTTTAATAGTTCTAACATTGTTACTCTAATTACTTCGTTTATATGCTTAAACATGTACATTTTGTTCACAAGAACAAATGTGTTAAAGTCGTAGAGAATCTTAGTAATTTTATTAAAATCTCGGTCTGCTTTCACTATTTAGAGCGCATGACTCACGGCGTATGACTCAATGATTTCAATATGGAAAGCTTGTACATGACATTTCAGAGCGAATACATATTCCTATTTTTTCTTTATTTCTAGAAATAAAAACGAAGCTTTAATAAATGTACTCAATATATATGTCCATCCACTAGTAAAAATTGTGTATATATTGTCTTGAAAACTTATTCTAGACTTTTAAACACCCATTGACAATTACTTTTTTTTTTGCTTTTACATTTTCAGATAAGCAAATACTATTTAAACATTTTTTAAGGGAAATTCATTTTATCTCCTTGTAAACTTTCAGTTTAAAATCATGGAAAATAAAAGTGTGATTGACTTTACATCCAATTCGAATCAAAATGTTTCAGAAAAAAGTTATGATGTTAACGATGATATTTATTTTACAATACTTTTTGTCACCAATGTTATTATAGCCAATATTCTTTCAGTC
>JADKLZ010000003.1:18294306-18313747 GCA_021533235.1 Biomphalaria straminea
ATTTAATATTTCTATGACATCTAAAACTAAAGTAACTTTATTTTCAAAAGAAGCTATCGCTAAACGTCAGAAAGAAATGAAATCTGTTAAAATTGTTTTAATAATTTGTGTTTTAATTTTGTTTCTTGTTTTAATTCCACTATTTGTGCAGCAGATAATCTACGAGTTTGCTTTGCTTCAAATTTCTTATAAGTTGACAGCAATTATATTTTGGATTGTAAACATACTTTCTCAGATAAACTCTTCTTTTAATTTCGTTATTTACGTTACTAGTAGTCCCAAATTTAAAAATACACTTCTGACATTTATTTCATACAAGAAGGTAAGAAAATAAATAATTAAACACTAACTGTTTCCTCACAGATACTCTAGCGGTGGCTGAGCGATAAAGAGCTTGTCTTACGCACCGAAGGTCCCGGATTCGAATCCTGGTGAAGACTGGAATTTTTAATTTCGGAATTTTTGGGCGCCCATGAGTCCACCCAGCTCTAATTTGGACTTGACATATTAGTTGGGGAAAAGTAAAGGAGTTGGTCGTTGTGCTGGCCACATAACACACTCGTTAACCGTAGGCCACAGAATCAGATGATCTTTACGTCATCTTCCCTATAGACCACAAGGTCTGAAAGGGAAACTTTTTATCATTATAGGACATTTTATATGTGTTTTTTTTTATCACATGAGAGACATAAATGTCTTTTATTCAGTCTTTAAAAAATAAAGTAACGTCCTGACGTATACAAAATATATTGTGACAATGTTGTGATAAAATTATTTTTGTTATAAATATCAAATATTGACCTTAAAAATTAATTAATACATACTGACTACATTGATCAAGAGAATATTTTATATTTTATTTTGTCATTTGTATTAAATTAAATAAAAAGTTTACATGGTAAATATGACGAGACGCGATCACGTCTGCTGGAAACAAGAGCAATTGACAAATGAACATAGACGAAAGCGGATCATTAGTCTTACTGTAGGGTGTCAGGGAAAGGTATGGCAAGAGTGAATATGTTACTTTGTTATTTTGATATGATAGTTTTATCCCTTTTTTGTAGGTACTCCCAGGCCCATGTTATGAATGTGAATAGTCTTGCACGTGTTATGAACTGAAGGTTTAGTCTTCATTGAATGTGCGAGACAGTGTGATAATCAGTGAGGTTTTGTCCTCGATCCAGGAAGGTTGGATAGTCGCTTCCTGGACTGGTGTTTTGTATTATTTCTTGAGAGGGACATAATTGTGTGTTGTTTTTTTTTCGATATTAAAGGTTTTTGTTATCCATGAAATCTAGAGTTAGAGTCGAAGCTTATTGAGCATTAATTGTTCTTGTTATTTCGGTCAGAGTGTTACGAGGTCAGCTGTCGTCACCTATAAGTACATAGAAGTCAAATTCATAAAGCGCTGGTTGTGAATGTGTAAGTGTTTCGTGTGTGAATGTTGTTCAATTTTTTTCATCAATATTGTTTTGTACAGTAATTACGCTGATTTTGTCAATTGTAATCAAGCTGAATTTCCATTAGATTGGATCAATAAAAATTATCTAATCTTATCTATCTTATCTTATCTTATTTGCTAATGAGCTAAGCAAGTATTAATTAATTGTAATTGAGTATTTAAGTAGCTCCTAACGAGCCTAACGAGCTAAGTCAAGCCAAGCGAAGAATACAAACCTTTTACATTAACTGAATTAAAATACAATAACTAAAGAATTATCGCAATCTTTGTGTATATTCAGATACAATTTAACTCTTTCTCTCCGAATCGACGATACCAACGTTGATTCCACATGAATGTGGTAAATAATTACGGAGAGAAAGAGTTAATTGAGCATTTTTTTTTAAAGTGACATGTAACATCAAGGAAATAAACACAATGTACCCTGGATAAATATTCGTTTTCACATAATATAGACTAGAAAATAAAATCAAGAAAAACATATAAAATTATATTTAAAAAAAGAAAAAGCTTATAATAAATGTATTAATTATTTTGGATCAGTCATGTGATTACAATTTAAATAGATCTTGACTAAAAATAAAACATTAGTGTGATTAGAAATCTTTGTACCCATTGTTTTTGATTAGCTAATTACATACTCTTAGCTATTTCAAAGTGCTATGATTCTAGCACTTGTCTGGACCAGCTGAGCAGTGGGGTATCTGTGTAAATGTTAACGTAATCGCTTTTTAAATGCATGAAAAAAAAACTGTTCACTCATTGCTCTAACCTCCTCAGGGGGCCTAATTCCACTTGTATCACCACATCTGTCAAGTACTATTTCTTTCCATTTTGGATTTTTAAAAATTAATTACCAATAGGTACTATATTTTTTCTAAAAATTGAATATTTACCTTAGGTACACACAATACTGAGTATTTTCAAAAAAAATGCATTAATCCGCCTTAATTGAAAATTCACGCTGATTATGCCTTGATTAATATCTATTATGTAATACATCTCATGCATTTTTAATGAGCTTAATTCAAGCTTTACGTTAACGAACTTCTAATTTACTAAAATAAGCAAGAAAATTATAATTTAAAAAAAAATCCAATATGAATCATTCGTATTTTAATAAAACTTGATACATTGACATTTTTTACACCAAAGGGAATTAACAAACTTTATTAGACAAAAATGTAGATTTGTAGATAAATAGTGTATTTTGAAATATTCATAAAAAAATTATTTTGTTAAAAAAAATGTAAATCCTGACAATTTATCTTGTTATCATTTTGTCTTATGTACATGTTTCCAAGTAGAAAACAAACACAATTTGTTGTCAATAATAGCAAATATATATTTGCATACTCACATCATCTTCGCCCGCATACACCACTAATTATACATTACAAATAGATATTACAATACAAACAGTTGGCAACTATGCGAGTTGTACAGAAAAGCAGGAGTCACAAAAATTTATATCACTCTTATATTTTAAGCATACCATAACGGAAGCTATGGACCAATCGGTGGGTCTTCTTATGCCTTATATATTTCGCTGTGTAATTGTGAAATGTATATTGGAAAGCTTTATGTACATCTCAATACAAACCTCAAGAAAACAAATATTTTCAATGATAGTGCGTTAAGTATATGTAGTGATCGACAAGTCACTTTTAGTAATGCAAGTTATAAATGAGTGCGGGTAGTACGATTTTTTAAAATTATGTTTTGTAATTTGTGCTGGGCATAAGCGTACGCGGAGTATATGCTCGATAATAAAGTAATGTTCAATTAAAACAAGAATTTTTCATAATTTTTTTATATTTAAAAAAAATGTGTATTAATGTGTTTTTAAATTTGGGACTCCCTGTGACGTAAATAAGAAAATTAAATGAAGAGTTTATTTGAACAAGTATATTGACAATCCAGTAAATTATGTTTGCCAATTTTGGAGGTATTGGAACATATATAAGTAAATAAAGCATTTGGTATACGAAAATAGGAATTAAAACAAGAAATACAAGTAAAACACAAATAATTAAAACAATTTTTACAGATTTCATTTCTTTTTGACGTTTAGCAATAGCTGCTATGGAAGATAATGTCGCTTTGCTTTTAGATGTTTTAGAAATATGAACGATCGTAACACATGTACATATGCTAATAGCAATAAATGGACAGACAGCAAAAAGTATGAGAAACATACTTAACGTATAAGTATAAATATTATAGCTATCAAGAACATAAAACCTTCCATACGTTAATTCTGGTAATGTTATGTTTTCGTATTGGATAAAATTTATTTCAAACATTAAATAAGCAGGTATTCTCAAAGCTATGTTACAAAAAACTATGGAAATGATAATAAGTTGAATTCGAGACACTGTAAAAATTCTAGAAACCTGAAAAGGAAAAGAAACAGCCACCATTCTTTCAATAGAAACTAAAGTCACTAAATGGATGCTGATTAGAATCGCAAGATAATTGATTTGATCAAAAAAGAGTGTGTGTAATACTACAGCCCAGCGAATTACGTAGATATTAATTAATAATGATACTTGGGAAAAATTAAATGATATTTGCGTAATAGAATAAATTAAATCACAAACAGAAATGGCCAGCAATATAACATTAGTTGCATCCTGCGTTCCATGATGAGTTAAAATGATTATGTTAAGAATGCTTCCAATAATTCCTACGAAAGACAAAATATTTGCAATAACAGCATTGATACCAAGAAGCAAGATATAATAAACATCTTCATTAACATCAGAAATAGCAGCTAATTCACTTTCCGTATCATTAGTTAGGATTGATGATTCATTAGTCATTTTATTGATTTTAAAAAAAATCAATAAAAGAGGATTACTTTTTTTCTTAAATTTCTGCTAACCTGTAAAAGAAAAAAAAATTATAAAGATCCTATGAGTTTTAAATAGCGTGAAAAATAAGCTTAATGTTTTAGCAAACATAGAAAACATAGGTTACAGTATTCCAAATAAGGCAAGAGTATAAACTAGATAGGTCAGGTAGTCGAGTGGTCAAGCGTTTGACTTACTAACCGGGGGGTCGTGAGTGTCAATGCTGGTCAAGACTAGGGTTTTTAGTTTCGGGATCTTTAGGGAGCCTCTAAGTCAGCCCAGCTATAATGGGTACCTTAAAATAGTTGTGGAAAGTAAAGGCGGTTGGTTAATGGGTTGTCCACATGATACCCTCGTTAACTGTGGGCCACAGAATCAGATGACCTTTATACATCATCTGACCTATAGATAGCAAGTTCTGAAATTGTAATGTTTTTTTTTACAAACTTGAAATTTACAGATTCGTATAGCAATATATATATATATATACATTCAATACTTTTAAATTGTATTTGAAGCAAAGAATCCCAAATATCTACGTTAAGGGAAAGCATGGATTTTGTAACAAAACAAAAACAATAACAACATGAAAGCTTACAATTGTAAAGAAAATTCACTAGAGCAGTAAATTTCAACACCCATTTACAGTATTGATCCATTATCATTATTTAGGCAGACCATTAGGAACTTTTCAAGAAGAAGCACAACTTGTTCAAGAAAATCTAAAAAGAGTCATAACTTTTCAAGTAGAGATGTTGTCATTGATATTCAGTTAATTATAATTATCGTATGTTAATTTTACGTACACTACGTTAACGTATTGTATATATTTATACAATGTCATTTTTATGAAAAAAAAATGAAAGAAATTTTATTTACGATATGAGGTTAGATATTTAATTCATAAAACTTTTTTTATTTATTTCATTAACTACAAACTAATTATTTAATACAATAAATAAGCGCAACATGAACATTTACTAAACAATAAGATTTTTTTTTTTTGAAAATTCTGGATCATTTTTAAAAAAAAAACATACACGGTTCTCATTGTGTTTTTACTACAACGATAAGATAATGTGCTATTACCAGTTGTTAGTAATGTAACTGTACCTTACAGAAAGAGACTTTGATAAGGAAGATATGTGTATCTCACTTTGTTCTTGACATTCTGGATTCAAGGATTTATTATCGATGAAATAATTGTGACTCGTCATTTCTTAGATATCAAAGCTAAATGTTATTTCTACTCACCAACTGTGCTTCTTGATAACTGAGAAAGGATAATTGATTAAAAAAACTGAAAGAAGATGATTGTAGAAGTGCATTTAGATGTTTGTATTAAAGTCTATGCCTTTGTCTATGTCCTTAGCATAATTATTGTTAATCATAACGATAAACTTTACATACTTTAGATAACTATCAAGCACTTATCATTATAGTTTACATGTTACCCTACATTTCCCATAAGAAGATAGAAAAGTCATGGTAGTTAAAAAATATTTTTTATTGTTAAAAAAGTAGTAAAAAGTAAATGTTTGAATTCGATTTTCATATCTAAGTAATTTAATGTTTTACACATTTTGTTCTACTATTTCATTTGGAATTTTATAATTATTGAAATAAGAGAAAAACATTTTCGTTACTAGAAATAACGTGTAACTGTTTTAGATGATTAGAGATGTCCATCCTATGGCAACATTTGTCTATCACGGATTGGCTCTTTTACAAACTAGAAGCTGCAAAGGAAAAGAAGTTCTCTCATGACACATTTAGAGAGATTATTGCATTAAATAATTGTATTTTAAATATTAGTGTACAGAAAGGTAGTTCTGATCAATAGAGGCATTATGTATATCCGTCCATGGATATGATTGTTAAGTAAGAATGTTTAACTCAGAATAGGTCCCTATATGTCCTCCCATGTATCCGCGTTTAACAGACATCGACCAAAGAAAAACAAAATCTAAGCATGTAATAGCAATGTCAATGACTTCTTTTATTTAATAACAACAATATTTGATACATAGATAAGTGACAGCTTCCTAGTGTTTCAACATTTAAAAGTAGATTATATTTACAATACTGTCGGAACACACAAATACACACGATAAGTTAACACTGTTACCTCCCTTCGAAAACACTAAAAATCCATCAATCATAATAATAATCCACAATTTCTACATGAAAGCGTTTTTACACGAGTTTTGGACTCAGTTGCTGCGACCGTAAAAAACAACTCGAGAACACTACTGATCATCAATCATCACTGTCATACCTTCATCAGTTCAAACTTTACATATAAAACTGCAATAACATCCAAGGCAAGAAGTGTGAAATTAATGGCGGCAGCTCTGCTACTGCTCGAGTCCTTCTACTAAGTCTCTGGAGTTCGTCTGCCTCATGTAAACTTGATAGATGATTTGTGTTGTTTTTCCTAACGAACGATAGAAAGACTGACCATATAAATCACTGAGTCATATATGTCTGGGATATGAATAGAATCATATACCTACAATGTTACGACTTTGTCTTGTATGTACGTTAGTTTTACAACAATCCAAATTGGCATAAACATTTAAAACTTTTGTGATCCATTAAACTTAGGCCATTTTTCGTGACTCTGATTGTCCATTAGTGTTATGAATAATGAAGACATAATTCCACAATCTTCATTTCCGAATGTATGATACTCTCAGCCACTCTCCTTAGCCATCCATGGGTACCTGTTGACAGTTGCCAATAGTAACCAGAAAATTATATCCTACCTTCAAAGTCAACATAATGCGGTCCTTGTTGACGGTGTTGTTATTTATTATGACATTATTTTCAACAGAAGGCAGTGATCTACATTTTTAGCATTTTAGTTTTTTTTTTTTTTTTAATTAAAGATTGTCCGGTGTAATACACTCAATATTTGTCTAGCTATTTCGCATTCGCTATTAGATAGTGTTGTAACCCTCCCTGGCACCAGTGCTTGTGGTGCGCACTAGTGAACCAGAACAGGAAGGCGATAGGACAGAGGGAAGAACAGTATATCAAGTGATTGTGGAGAGCCCATAGACATAAATAAATATAGACTGGCCAATAAGAGATTTTTATGAAACAAAAATTTGTGAATTGCAATTGTGTGTACTTTATTTTATGTCTATAAATTTTGTTTAATCTCTTAAGACTGAAGATCATGCAATTTTTAAACTTTTCATGATTCGGAAATCCGAATCCGAATTCAATAGATATGCATGTTTTCAAGTTACATGAATTTACTTCCTTTTTCCAGTGTATATTTATTTATGTAGAGCCTGATTTGCTGGAAGTTATGGAGCCGTCTTTTGTGTTTCCTAAAGAGACTAGTGGGGACCGGGGCGAGGCGGGGAAGGCTGTCGTTGGTCCATATTCAGGTTGCTGGTGAAAGGACTGGTAGAATTAGTGAAGGCTGTTATGTGTTTGTCCTGGTAAATAAACACACTTTTTTTGTTACTGCACAACTTACTGAACTTTTTACTGTAGAACTTCTTTGAGTTGCCTGCCTTAGATTTACAACAATATGTTTGAAAAAGCCGAAGACAGCTCTTTTGCGGGTATAAAGAGACACTTAGTTTATGGTAGGTTGGGATTGATTCGTATATTTTAGATTCGGTTTTGTGAGAACAGTAAACCTATTTTGAGTACCTGCATAGGTGGTCGGTCATTGTCATACATTGCTGAAATCATCTTCTAGAAACTAGTGTGGAGAGTACAGAAGCTGTACAATTCGACAATTTACAATTCGGACACTTAGCCCGCATGGGAACCACCGCCATTTTGCACTTTCTGGAATAAAGAAATGTAGCTGGCAATGGACTATGAAAGAGACAGTTGGAGAGATTTTAGTCCCAAAGGAAAGCTCTTGATAGTAAGAGGTTCAGAAAACGTAAGGGAACAAAATAAATAGATCACCGGCAGACACAAGCTTTTTCTACATCAAATGTAACAAAAAAATATGAGAGTCGTAACTGGGTTTTCGTAACATTGTGAAACACTAAACTCATCGTTGAGCTCGAAGACATGACATTATTAGTTCAAATATATGACTATTTTTGGTTTTATTAGGGTACCTAAAGTGAATCCACGGTAACATTATCCATTCACATAATTCACTTGACATTTCAGTCTCTTCATTTTAATTCTCTAGTCACTTAATTTCCAGGTCACTTATCCTCTGATATTTTTATCAAAGACGTTTTATAAATTGATACATCTAATATAATGAACCTCTCAGTCTAAATGTGTAAACGGGATTTAATTATACTATTGTACCTCCAGCTGCGAACTGATAGGGTTAATGTGTGTGCGATCTACTGAAACTCAGGCAAATGAAACAGGTCAGCGGCTGTCAATGGGCAAGGGACAGTACTACGAGTATACGATAATATGACCCGTACTATGGTCATGTGATCAGTGTGGATCAGAGAAAGTGTGTTAGGAGGATAGTCCAGGCAGCAAGGCAGTAAAGACGGTGCGGTACAATGTGAGGCATCGAGAGTGTAGCTGTACGAGTCCAGGAGTAGAGAGATTAAGAGAGTTTGGTACAACATTTCTATTATGTTAAATTGACCTGATATTTGGGGTGCGAAAGCGGGACAAATGTTGATCATTGGACGTAAAAAGAAAAGGCTTGTTTTTATTTCGAGTAATATGTCGGTAATATATGTCCCGCCTAGACATTTATGACAAGCGTGACAGACGGTTCAAAGCATGGCTATCACGCCTTTTGTCGTGACGTCTTGTCACCTTCGTTATGTACATCAAAGCTGAGGTATCGGTTATTAGACCTTTCTATTGGAAGAGAAGTTCGTAACAATATCCATTCGCTCTAGAGAATGTATGAAGTCATCGTTTGGAATAAATTAAAGCTCTCAAGATTAATATAAAAAGAAAGTAAAGTTCCCCTTTCAGACCTAGTGGTCTATAGGGCAGATGCTGTAAATGTCATATTTTTTGTAGCCAATAGTTTACGAGGATATCATGTAGCAAACACAACGACCAACCTTACCTTACCTTACCTATCCCTTAATCTGTTGGCCCGTTGGGGCACCAAGCAAAACTTGTCGACCGTCTTTCTCCATTCCTCCCCTGTCTTTTGCCTTGTTTAAAACATTTTTTAATGATAGGCCTTCCATTCTATTATGTTGTCCTCCCATCGATTTCTCTGTCTGCCTCTTCTTCTTTCTCCCGGTACTTTTTCCTGAAGGAAGGTCTTTGCAAGCCCCGCAGATCTTATAATGTGGTCATAGATTTTAAGCTTCCGTTTTTTACAATAGTTAGCAGGTCATCATGGGGTCCGATCGCTTCAGAGACCCTGTCTCTAATCTCTTGGTTTGTGATGCGATCTTTGAATGTGATGCCTAGGATCCTTCTGTAGCATCTCATTTCCAATTCTAAGATACTCCTCCCTCTCTAGCTCCGCATTCAACGTCCAAGACTCGCAAGCAATGTCCAACCACCTTTATTTTTCCCAACTAATGTCAGGTTCCCATTAGAGCTGGGTGGACTGAGAGGCGCCCAAAGATTCCGAAATTAAAATCCCAGACTTCACCTGGATTCAAACCCGGGACCCCCGATTCGGAAGCCATGAAATATTTAACGCTCATACATCGCGTCTCCAGAAGATTTAAAGATTTATATAATGGGATCATTTTCTTGATAACTGATCACACCAGGTGGAGAAAGAAAGATTGATATCAAATGAATGTAGACAAAATTATAAGTCTTTTAATAAAACTTTAGAAATTAACAGAATTTAAAATACTACATCATTTACATTTTGAAAGGAATCAAATTGTAACTGTAATCAAATGTATAAGTAAAATAATAAAACATCCCTACGATGAAAGACAATGGATAAATGATGATGATGATGATAAAAGTAATATTGTTAATTTTTAAGTGACTGATAATAATAATTATCGCTATTCGTCTACGATTACTTTTTATTTTCAGATGTTAGGATACTAGAGTAGAAAGTAAATAAAAATCAGTACAGTGTAAATCAAAACAGATATTAGAAAATCTAACAATTAGCTAACTTATAACTTTTGACTTTTTGACTCAAGCCTCCCCAGAGGGTCTAATTAAACTTATACCATAACAGCTTTCAAGTACGATTTCTTTCCATTTGGATACAAAACAAAATAATTAATTACCAATTGTTGATAAATTATTTGGTTTAAATGTATTTCTGGTTTTGTCATGTACATGCAATAATTGTGCGAAGTTTCAACTTGCTCCTTGATTGCGTGTGGAAAAAATAATGTGTACAAAATTCGTATTACATTTTAACAAGTTGGCCTATGTTGTAATAAAAAAATATTATAGAATCTAACAACCCAGCTTTAAGTTAACTTTTTTACATTAAAGATTTCTTTGTTCTATTCTCTTTTTGTTTAGATAAAAGTTTTATTAATGTCTTTTTGAATTTAGGACTCCCTATGACGTAACTCAGAAAATTAAATGAAGAGTGAATTTGTACTAGTATATTGACTATAAAAAACATTAAACTCGAGAGTTTTGGAGGTATCGGTACATGAAGGAGATAATTAAGAACATGGTGTACGATAATAGGAATTAAAACAAGAAACAAAATTAAAACGCAAATAATTAAAGCTATTTTCACAGATGCCATTTCTTTTTGACGTTTCAAGATGGCTTCTTTTGAAGACAATGTCATGCTAGTTTTAGAAGTTATAGAAATATGAACAATGGTAGCAGATGTACAAGTAAATATGACAATAAATGGACAGAACGTAAAGAGCAAGAGAGACGAGACATTAGTGTACATAAACATGTTGTACATATTTAGCATATAAAACTCTGTATACGTTAAAACTGGAATAGTTACGTTATTGTATTTCATATAATCTATATAGTATGTAAAGAAAGCAGGGAGTTTTAATAAAATATTACAAGATATTAGACAAAAAATAATACGTTTTATACGAGATAAAGTAAACACTTGAGAGACCTTAAAGGGAAAGCATACAGCGACCATTCTTTCAATAGAAACTAAAGTCACTAAATGGATGCTAATTAGAAGTGCAAGATAATTAACTGGGTCAAAAAATATATAGTTTAATGCGAAAACCCACCGATATATGTAAATGTTTATTAAATATGACGACTGGGTAAGATTAAATGATATCTGTGTAAATGAATATATTAAGTCACAAACAGAAATGGCCAACAAAACCATATTAGTTGTATCCTGCATTTTATGATACGATAATATTATCATATTAAGTATGCTGCCCGTGATACCTATAAAGGACAAAATATTTGCTATAATAACATTAGTGACAAAAAGCATAAGGTAATATACTTCATCACTAACATCAACGCTATCATCTTTAGCTTCTAGCGTTTGATTCGATGTGATATCTATTCCAGTAGTCATTTTATCGAACTGTTATCTGCATTCAAACAGAATCTTTAGTTAGCAACTTTTAAAAGCCTGAAAAGAAATAAAAAAGCTTTTATTTACAAACGGTTAAGTTTTTGTTGAATTTGAGTTTTAAATGGTCAGGTTTTAGGGGATCAACCGGATCCTCGGTAGATTTACGAATGAAATAAAGAAGTAGCAATATTTAGCTACTGAACTAATCAAAAATATCATTAATAACCGACCAACTCAGTGGTCAATATAAGAATGTTTAATTAGATGGCTAAGAGTTCATGGGTGATGAGTAATTCAATGTATGATGTAACATTATAGTAATGAATATATATAGCTCCTCCTTCCTGTTCGAAGATGAGCACATTTCTCAATTCCTATGGACTCGAAGATGGCTGTATAGTCCAATCTTCGCTTTGAAAAGCCGGCCGCATATGTGGCATGGGTGAGTTTTGTCAGTTTCAGATGGGCCTGTTTTTTCTCTCTGCTTTCTGTTGGTTCTGCGCTCTATCGCACTGGCCACTCTTCTTGCTTCAAATCTTGAGACTCCGAGACTCACAGCTTCTCGCCACATAGAAACTGGCCTAATTCCGGAAAGTCAATGCGGCTTCAGAGAGGGTAGAGGCACGGTTGACATGTCCGCCAGCTCAGAGAGAAATGTAGAGAACAAAACTCAAATCTCTATACTGCTTTCATGGACCTGACTAAAGCTTTTGACAATGTCAGCCGTGAAGGCCTTTGGCAAATCATGTCCAAATTCGGCTGCTCTGACCAATTCATAACAATGGTGCGCCAATTCCATGAAAACATGCAGGCAAGAGTTCAAGACAACGGAGACTACTCCAAGCCTTTTCCTGTCTCAAATGGCGTGAAGCAGGGCTGTGTGCTGGCTCCATAGTAATGAATATTGCTTATATGGCTCATATGTTTAAGGAATCGAACGCATTTCTCAACTATAAATGACATGGCCAGTACGCACCACACAGGCAAACATCCGCAAACAGGGAACCAACTCGGCAATAACTCTAAAGGTCTAGACTTTGCTCCTAAACTCTAGGTTAAGCTCAGTCTTTAACTCCGGGCTATAGTTATCTAAAAAAAAAAAAAACAAATACACACTACCCAATGGAACTTTCATTTACAATGCGCAAAGCAAAAGTTAGAGCCCGTCTAAAACAAAATAAAATAAAATGTTAAGAAATCTAAGTTGGACTTTTTCTTTTTTTTTTACATTATCTTTCCTTTATAATGAAGATGTGAAATAATTTCTTAAGCTGAAATCTAGGAAATCTCAAAAAGACTTTACTCATGGGAATTTACTATGTACATTTTGATTTGGTTGGATAGGACAGGTGAATAATTGAAGTCATAACTTGAGAACCACTGCTTTAGTTCAGATCCTAGAAACGTAGTGCATCAACAGACGCCGAACTGGAAGTGACTAAGTCAAAATAGTTCTAATTGTTGCAACAATTGATTAACCGTTACGCACAAAGAGAATGTTATAAAAGGCGTGTTTTGTTTCTATAATTATGCCAGGATGGGGGTAACTTAAGAGACGGTCAGATAGGTTAAATTATAAGCGTTGTCATTTTAAGCTATTACAGCAATATGACACAGTTAATTTAATGAGTGAGAGAGAGAAACAGAGAGAGAGAGAAAGAAAAATAGAGAGAGAAAGTAAGATAGAGAGAGATAGAGAAAGACAGAGAATAGAGAAAAATAGAGAGAGAAAGTAAGATAGAGAGAGAAAAAGAAAGACAGAGAATAAAGAAGAGAGAGAAAGGGAAAGTGGAAATTAGAGAAATAAAGAAAAACATAAAGAGAGAAAGAGAGCAAGAAAGAAAGTGAGAAAGAAGGAGAAAAAGAAAAAAAGAAAGAGGAAACAAAGAGAGATAGAAATAGAGGGAGAGAAATAAAGAGAGAGAAACAGTGAGATAGAGAGAGAAAAAAAGAGAAAGAAAGAAAGAAAAAGAGAAGAAACAAATGAAAGAAAAAGAGAAAGACAAAGAGACAAAAAAGACCAGTAAATAGTACATGCATCTAGCACGAGAGCATTTACAAGAATAAACAACACATGAACATATAGGAAAACAAATACCTACATTATCATAAAGGCCTCAATAGCCAGTTTTGACATAACGATGCATTTGAAAGATCGGATTTTGAGTTTGTAGTGCACGTCGAGAGTAAGGCTGAAGACAGATAACAGAGGTGTTTACTTATTGGCTAACAGAACATTTTGAGAAATTGTGTATGTGGCTACCAGAAATTATGAGCTACAAAGTACCAATTTGATACCAATAATTTCTTCCTTAATTAAAAAAATACATTTAAAACCTGTAAAGCCTGTAAATCACATAAATTAATGACAATTAATACAAGGTAACCTTCTTGTCGAGAAAGAAATGTCACTACATACGTGCATTCATTTTATTTTAATTCTAAGTAGCGAATGACGAATAATATAACAAAAACTTGGAGGAGCATTGGCTGAGTAGTAAAATACTTGGCTTTTGAACCGAGGGTCCCGGCCTCGAACCATGGTGAAGACTAAATTTGTCTTTTCAGAATCTTAAGATCGCCTCTGAGTCCACCCAACTCTGATACAGGGCAATAGTTGGGCAAATAAGTTAGTCGTTGTGCAGGCCACATGACACCCTCATTAACTGTAAGTCACCGAAACAGATGGCCATTATATCATCTGCCCCACAAAAGGAACTTTCCCTGTTTTTTAATCTTGACAAAATTATACCATGAGGCACATTTTGTTCAAGAAAAAGTAAAGAGACATGGCTTAATCACTTTTTACACACAAAAAAAAAATTGTCGTCACCCGTTTTTTCTTTTATTTTTGCGTTTTAGCAAGACTATAAAGAGAGAGAGAGAGAGAGTTTGTGTGACCACACAAACTCAGAGGCGGCCCCAAACGAATTCACCAGTGGACGCGAGTATTAATGCCATAGTATTATTTTGATTGTTTAAAGTAATACATTTTCTAAAATCGTTTGGCATTATTTTTTCACGTAAAAGTAAACAGTGCCACAAGTCGTCTTTAAGAAACAAAATGCATTTAAAAAAAGAAATTTATTTCAAATATTTTTTTTTTTATATTATAACAGATCAGCAATGTGGAAGAAAACTAGATCAATCTGTAACTATAGATTTAAAAAAAAAATACTTAGTATAGGTGCACATTTGGAGTCATATAAAGAGTACTATTTCCTATAAGCCAGTGTACATATTAGTTGTAAACAATGAGTAAGTCTATTATACATGCAGAACATGAGGGCTTTCTTTTTTAAAAATGTCAAAGTAATGATCACGATTTCTTCTACACTGCAAGTTAATGAAGAACTTACCAGCTGCGCAAATGATTTAATTTACAATAGAAGTTTATTTCCAACCCATCAAACATTTGTTTTATTTTGTTTAAAGCTATTTGTCTAATCATCTCATAGAATAGACAAAACATAGAATAACGAACAATTATAATACAACAATGTATTGTTTATTCACAAAGTTAGTAAGCGTACACTGATTTCATTGTTTTGTTGACTGTTAAAATCAATGTTCTAACACCCAATCGATATTGTCACAGCATATAGTGACATACATTCATCAAACAGAAAGAGACTTTGATAAAGAAGAGAGGTTTTCACACTTTTCTGGCATCCTGGAAAGAAAAGATTTATTATCATTGAGATAATAGTGACAAGATTCAATATCAGAGTAATTTATTCTGAGTTGTACATATCAAGGAATCTTCTCCGTCTGATAAAAGAGTATTAGCAATAAGAGAAATACTGTAGCAAGAAGATCAATTAGGAGCTGAGTCTTTAAAGTCATTGTGGTAGCACATGTCTTGTTTAAATGCACGGAGGATACTGACCTAATTTTGTTAGCTATCAAGCGCTTTATTCCTTTTTAGACAGAACCTAGAGCTTCGTATCAATATGTGCATACACTTTTACCTGAAGAGAACCCTTGTTCACAGTCAGTACTATGTACAAATATTTGGCTCCGTTATCTGTCATCTTTATTTATCCTAGGCTCCATCTTTAATTAGCTCTCTCATTCCTAAGCTTTATTTTTATGGAATGTTAACTTTCAAAAATATAGTGGAAAAAAGTCTACAAATGAATAAGTTGGATGGCGTTGATAGTTTTTACTGTCTGGAAATGTTTCAGAGACACAGTGTACACATTTCGTTCTAAGACTACAGTAATCCTACGCTTCTTAAAGGCATAAAGTTTAATTGAACACGTATATTGTTGTATGTACACTTTCAGACAAGATTTAATGCTCTCCGGACTATTTCAACAATATTGAAGTTCTAATTCTTCTGCTAGAAGGATAAAATAATGCCATTTATTATGTTGTGAAAACATTTCTTTGATTATGAGAATTGGCATTAGATTTTTTAAAATTATCTAATGAAAACTGTTCTAGATTTTTTTTTTTTGAAGAAACAAAAAAACTGTTGTTGATTTTTTTTTCAATATTCAAATACATTAATAACAAAATCAATAAAAACGCCGTTATTAATCCGACTCAAACAGTGGCGTAGCTAGTGAGGGGGGAGGTGGGGGGAGAATTTGAAAATCCCCCCAGGCTCCCACTTGAGGGGGGCCCCAAATGAGTGTTTTTTACATTAAAAATTAAGTATTACGCAAAATGTAGGGGCCCCCAAAGAGGTCATTCCCCCAGGGTCCCCAAACGATGGAAAATTTCTAGCTACGCCCCTGGACTCAAAGTGTTTTGATGGCTAGTTCTGATGTATGTTTTTATTGTTATACTTTTTGTCAACAATGTTATTGTAGGAAATATTCTTTCTTTAGTAGGAATCAGAGGAAGATTACATACAGTACAAGCATACTTAATATAATAATTTTATCTTATCATAAAAAGCAGGATACAACTGATGTGGTTTTGTTGGCCATTTGTTCAGTGGAAAAATTCCTTTTTAATTTCGAATTTAATTATCATACACGTCTTTCAATGAGCTACAACCATTCACAAATTTAGTACTGACAAAACTAATTATTTTGCAGTTCTCATAAGTATCCACTTAGTGACTTTAGTTTCTATTGAAAGAATAGTTGCTGTCTGTTTTCCAATTGATATCTTTAGAATGAAATTTCACAGTTTTTCATATAAAAGTAATTATAGTTTCAGTTGTATCTTGCAAAGTTTTGTTAGTAATGCCGGATTAAAAAAAAATAGTCTATTTTATATGGAATACAAAAAAAATGACTTTACCAGATATTAGATGTGTTCAGGGGCGGATTGGCTATATGGGCATACCGGGCAAATGCCCGGTGGGCCGGCACCATATGGGCCGGTCTGGTTGCGACCAAAGAAAATTTTTTTTAATGCAGACAACTTTTAAAAAAAAAGTTATAATAGCAAAGACACATTTGCCCGAACACGTTTTATTTTATTTATTTATTTATTATTTTTTTTTTTTACAATTAATTTTGTTTGAAATCAATAAGTATATCAAAAATGTACATAATACACTATGCATATTATCATTTGCAAAACATTAGACCGTAGGCCTACATTTAGCTGTGTAGGCCTAAGAGCGGCATTGGCTTCAATACTACTTTGATGTCTGTGTGTTTGTGTTTGTCTCAACGTTTTGCTGGTCGGCGTGGACTTTGATGACACTCCCATCTGGTTTTCCTCCTTCCCTACTCCGAGTTTTGATGGTTCCATTGACAATGTTACCGAAAACGAAAGAAGAGGGAGAGTTAGGAAACATTGATATAACCATGGAACTATACTAACGCAGGAAACAAAAATAGGGGCGACAATTAGCTCTTCAACAATACTTAATAGAAATTAACTTTTAACACACATAGCCGCGAAATTGCAAACCACAAAACTTATTCACAGCTCAATATATAGTTCTTTCTGCGATTTTCAAAGTAAGAGGAAGCATTCTTTTTGTTTAATTTTAATAACATAAATTTAAAAATAATATACTTCAGCTTACAAAAAAATATTGTATGTTTTAAAAAAAATCAAATCAAGATCAAGATCTAAATAATTATTTTTGCTATTTTAATTAATGGCAAATATATACTCAGTATATCATGGAGGCGCGGTGGCTGAGTGGTTAAGAGCTTGGCTTGGGGTCCGGGATTCGAATCCTGGTGAAGACTAGCATTTTAATTTCGAGATCTTTGGGCGCCTCTGAGTTCAGCCAGCTTTAATGGGAAAAGTAAAGATCGTTGTGCTGGCCACACGAAACCCTCGTTCACCATAGGTCACAGAAACAGATGACCTTTACATAATCTGCCCTATAGACCACAAGGTCTGAAATACTCTGAAATGGGATCTTTTTTTATGCTTAGTATGAAGTCAATGACGGAAATTCGTATACTAATTCTCTGGTTTTATATAGCGCTGTCACATGATATTTAATGATAGAAGATTTATATTTTTATTGGTCATATTCATATACAATTCTCGTTTTTTGAGAATGTAGTAGGACAAAGCTAGAGCTTTTCACAGTAAGTGTCTCTCTAACCGTTCTGCATTCTCTAATCTTTTAATGGAATGTGTCAGACGGGAATACCCACGACTTAAGTCAAAGAGCAACATGCATGCCTAATTTTTTTTTTAAAGTAACGTCTGTAATCTATAAAAATACCAAAAGTCTCCAAAACATTTAATAATTCATTCATTTCAAACTCATTAATGCTGCTATTGTATTTTTTAAAATAGTTTTCAGATCACATACAGGTATAAATTAAATATAATACGTAATCCTATGAGAGCGTATTTTCAGTTATCGATATTTTATTAAACGTTATATGTTTTCATGAGAATTAGGCTTACAAATATAATATGACACAAGGGCGTAGCAGGAGGGGGGTTCAAACCATCAGCTGCCTCAGACCTCATTGTCTGAAACGGAAACTTAAGTTTCTGCCACAGTTAAGCCAAAGAGAAGAGGCTGGGCTTAAAATCCCCTTTTAATAAACAAAAAAAAAAACAAAATAAGAAAACTAGTCACACATTTCATGAGCTTAGCCACATTTTGTAGTTACCCTCCCCATCCTATACACAAACTAAAGCAAAATTATAGTTAGCATTTTCTACCAGTCGCTGGACTCCATTAATTAAGTGCCGTGAATAGCAGATTTGGTTTTTGAATTTTTTAGCTGATTAGAGCACACTAATGCACTGTAGATACCCCAGAATATGTCTTTTTAAGCTTAAAATACCGGAAATAATGCTTGGACCCGGGGCTCGACACGAACCCCGCAGCGCTCCCCCAGACTCCCTAGCTGTCAATGGCGGTGTATACTGTCTTTCCATTAACTAAAGGAAGAGCCTATTTTAGGGTACAAAAAAACGTCCGAAAGAATGAAAGATAAGTATGTAATGAAGATAAATTGGATAAACACACACAATCACTTATAGGCTATATATGCTTTTTTGTGACTGTACGCACTGGTACGGTGTACCGGCATCTTTTTCAATGTGGGGAAAAATATTACTATTCTTGTATTTTTACGTTTATTATTAATTTATTACTAATCAAAAGTTAGGTAATCCATCACTGAGTACATATTTTTTTTTACAAAAAAAAAGCACTGATACAACATATGACATGGTATTTGTGGGCCGGTTAATACGGTAATGCCCGGGCCGATTTTGATTCCCAGTCCGCCCCTG
>JADKLZ010000003.1:18313847-18330284 GCA_021533235.1 Biomphalaria straminea
ATGCAATCGCCCTCTCCCGACCCCATCAAATCGGCCAACATACTAGACGGGGGGGCGAAATAATGAAAAAATAGGTTGAAATAGAAATAATTAGTAAATATTATGAACATAAGTAATACATTCGTATACACTTTGGCTGGAAGAAGTATTTCCGCATAAGGGAGAACCATTTAAACACTGAGTACATAATTTTACACATGGACTCGATTCTGAACATCCACATATGTTTCTCTTTGAAGCATTAAATTCCTTCCTCGGTATTATTTGACTCTACACCGCCACCGCTTCTCCACTCTAATCTAAAGGGCGGGGGACTAGCTCGTCTAACAAGGCTTTAGCTGGAGCTGACATCATCCAACGCTGAGATCCACGCATCTTTATAGCTTATCCTTTAAACTAAAGCAAACAGCAAAACCCTTGCTGATTTAGTATTTCACTAGTGGTATCAGCTCGGGGTAGTGTTGCCCACTCCGCATGGGAACTGGGAACTTCAACACAGTTCCTTAGTCAGGGGACATAAAGCAAGGTCATCAAGGCTTACTAATAAAAACATTTACAGACATCCTTTACTTTACAAATACGAAAATAAATCAATTCTTTTAAAAGAATTGTACAGTAGTTCTTAAATAGATAGTATATTTAAAAATCAGTCTTGTTACACAGAGAAATCACAGAATGTCAGGTTTCTGTTGCTGTTGTTCTTGACGCACACAGTAACTGTTCAAATCATGTTTATGAATTATATTAACCTTCTGAATTGTTAACTTTTATTCTATTTTTTTTTGGTCACATTTACGTTTTAACTTCAAAGCTAGCTTGCATAATTCTGCAGTTTTAACATTAATACAAATAGGAATCTCGTAATTTTAAATTTAATTTTAATCTCCCTATACCTATAAGTTTGCGATTTTTTTTAAATTAGAAAACATTTACTATCTTAATAGAAGAATACACATAAAAATGATAACGTGAAAACTAAAATACATAAAAGCTAAATTGTGTAAAAACGTTTATTTATTTATATATATATACAGCACTTTGACAGCATTTTCATAACCAAGCTCGTTACAAAATTATAAATATTTTGGTTGAAATGGTTGTATAAATTTTTTTTAGAAATTAATTTAAAAAGTCACTGTTTGTGTTATTTCATAGAAAAAAAAAAACAAATATAAAATATATAAGTAAAAAGTGAAATTACCTCTTATGTTTAGCTCTTGTCTTTTAACAATCTTTTTGAATACAAAATGTTCATTAACGTTCTTTTAAATTTTGGACTGCTCGTCACGTAGATAACAAAATTAAATGAAGAGTTGAACTGAACAAGTATATTGACAATCCAAAATGTTATCTTTGACAGCTTTTGAGATATTTGAACTAATGCAAATACATAAAGTACCTGTTGCACGAATAATGGAATTAAAACAAAAAATATAATTAACACACAAATAATTAAAACTATTTTCACAGATTTCATTTCTTTTTTACGTTTAGCTATAGCTTCCATTGAAGACAAAGCCTTTTTAGCTTTAGATGTTATAGAAATATGAAATATAGTGACAAAAGTACATATGCTAATAACAAAAAATGGAAGTATGGAAAAGAGAAGTTGAGCTGCTATATTGGAGTAGGTATTAAAGAAGGAGATATTTTGAAAATAAAAATCTCTATATCTTAGAACTGGCAATGTTACGTTTTGGTATTCAACAAAATACATCTCAAATGTTAAAAAATTTGGAATTATCAAAACAATATTACAACAAACTAAAGTAAGGATAATACATTTCATACGATATAGCGTAAAAATTCTTGAAACATGGAAAGGAAAACAGACAGCGACCATTCTTTCAATGGAAACTAAAGTCACTAAATGGATGCTAACAATGAGAGCAAAATAATTGATATGATCAAAAATAAGTACGTTTGTTATCACAGCCCATTGATAAATGTACACATTTATTATAGATGCAGATTGTTTAAAATTAAAAGATATTTGTGTAGTAGAATAAATGAAGTCACAAATAGAAATAGCCAACAATACCACATTAGTTGTGTTATGCATTTTATGATGAGATAAAATTATTATATTAAGTATACTTCCCATGATTCCTGTGATAGACAAAATATTTGCTATAATAACATTAGTGACAAGAAGCATAAGGTAATATACTTCATCACTAACATCAAAACTATCATCTTTCATTTTAAGAGTTTGATTCCATGTGATATGTGTTCCATTAGTCATTTTATCGAACTGTTATCGACTATTATACTGAATCTTTAGTTAGCAAATTTTTATAACCTGGAAAAGAAAAAAAATGCTTTTATATAAAAACGGTTGACATTTGTCTCAAATCTGGGTTTTAAATTGGTCAGGTTTTAGGGGACACATAACTGACCTACGAGAGAAATAATGAATTAGCAATTCCAACCAATGAACTAATGAAAAGTATCATTAATAACCGTCCAACGCAGTATCAAATATCAGAATGTTTAATGAGATAACTATGAGCAAATGATGATAAATTGAATCCATTAGGTAACAACATAGAAATGTACATTTTTACGCATATGGCGAATATGTTTTAGGATCTAATAATCTGACGCAGAACACGCCACATTTCTTAAATATAAGTGGCACGGTCAGCTTGGCCACACCATATTGGCGAACATTGGAAACAGAGAACAAATACGGCCTAATCTCTAAATTTTTAGTCCTAGCTTTAAAACTCTAGGTTAAGTTCTAAAACTGTAGGTTAAGCTCTAGCTTTAGCGCCAGCTTTAGTTTTATGAAAAACACAAAGACACACCCCTTGCTGAATTACTTAAAGGAACTTTTATCAACAAAGCCGAAGCTAGAGTTAGAGCCGATCTAAAACTTTCAAAATATAATAAAGTGCTAAGAAATTTGAATTAATTTTTTTCAAACATATTCTCTCCTTTAAAATGAGAGTGTTTGAGCTGTAGATAGGCTACATTTCTTCAGCTGAAATCTTAAAAGTCATAAGAAACCTTACCCCACTTATGTTTTTTTTTTTGTTGGGGGAACAGGAGAAAGTTCTAAGTAAAAAAGAATGTAAACAAAGGAGGCACAATGTGGCGTGGCTAGTGTGGGGGTAAGAGGGGGAGAATTTGAAAATCTACACTTGAGTGGAGTCCCAAATGAGTGGTTTTTTTTTTTAATTATTAAACTAAATATTACGCAAAGAGGTCAAGACCCCCTCTGACCTCCCAAAACAATGGGAAATTCCTAGCTAAGCCCCATTCGGCACAAGACATATTGGGCTGCATTTAGATAAAAATCCAAAACTGTGCTCGAATAAGTGAATACAGTATAGCTTTTCCATCAACATAACGGTTAACCTGGATTTTGTTGTAACAAACAGGAATAAGCAAAGCAATAGACTGGATGTAGTGACTAGATGAGACCTCCTCCTTGCTTTGGCTAATTTAAAGCTTGAAATTTCTTATATTGTCAGACTGCAGGAGGCACAAGGTTCTCATTAGCCTAATTTCTTTTCGAAGTTAATTCAGCAATATTAATTTTTATATTAAAAAAAAACTAAATTTACAAATAAACCTAAAAACAATAGGTCCTAATATTCAAAAATTTAAGTGGTGACAATTTTTAGGATTTGAAAGAAAGTCATGACAATGATATTATTTTATTTTTTTTTTTTGTTTAATCACTGAACATTTTTTGACATAAAGTTTGTATAATGATAATCTTGGCTATTTTTGTCCTCAATCCGAGATTACGGCCGAGTGCAGTGTTTCACATAACTACGCAAACCCAGTTGCGACCTCCATATTTTCCCGAATTTCATGCAGACAAAGCCGTTGTCTGCTGGCGGTCTACTTAAGTTTTCATTCCGTCTTTTGCACCTGTCTTTAATAGTGGATTTTTTTAGTCTCAAATGTTTGTTCCGCAGCTTTTGTGAGAGCTCTGTCTCTCTCAGAGGCTATATATTGCCAGACAATGCTGCAAGGTACTTTCCTCTATGCCAGTGAGGGCGAAAGGGCGCCTGAATGGATCTTTATAACGCTAATGAAGGGGGGCACCTTTGTAACGCCGTCCTACTCTAAGCTCGGAAAAGAAGATCGCCTTTGTCATGCGGTCCTCTCCCGAGCGGGATAAGTGTTAATAATGGCATACAAATTAATAAATAGATGATATTTTTGTTCAAAATTGCCTTCTCACGGGGGGCATTGGCGGATTTTTTTAAATGAAAAAAAATACGAAAAGGGGACGGTAGACCAAAAAAGGTTGAAGACCACTGACTTAGTCGAAGGTATTTCTAAGTGTCGCAGTAATCGATAAACATTTATTACAAAAGGTGTGTTGTGTTTCACTAATGATGGACAATTAAGATGGTAACTTAATCGAAGGTCACTTGGGTTAAGTTGTAAGCGTTCTTTCTCATTTGAAGCTATTCCCACAATATCACACAGTTGACTGAGAGCAAGAGGGAGAAAGAAAGATAAAGATGGGAGACGTAGAGAAAGTGAGATACCGACAAACAGACAGACAAAAAAATATCCTCTGAATAATACTTGTATTATGCTCGAGAGCACTTAATGTATAAACAACATTCACATACACAAAAGATACCTACATTAGCATTAAGGCCTCTATAGTCCATTTTTACATGGCTAAGCAGGTCAATGGTCGGATTCTAAGTTTGTAGTGTAGTCAAGCGTAAGGCTGAAGACAGAGTATGCACTTTATTTACAGGTTTTACTTTTTGGTTAACAGAAGATTATAGGGAATTGTTTAAGTGGCTTTCAGACATTATGAACAATAAAGTACCAATTAGAACAATAATTTCTGTTTTAATTCAAAATTAAATTTAAAACATTGATCCCTCAATCACATAAATTAAAGGACAATTAAAACAAGGGAACCTTTTTGTATAGGAAGAAATGTCCTCAAAAAATATGTACCGGTATTTAGTTGTTTATTCTAAGCAGCGAAAAAAGACAAATGACCTATATAGAAAGAAGATTACAAAAAGTAGAAGATTCGAGTCCTTTCAAAATAACTTTTTGTAGTTATATATTTAATGGGCTGTGATGGCCAGTCGGGGAGAATTTTCAAAGTCATTTAAAATCTTGAAGGCGCACTGGCTGAGTGGTAATGTGCTTGGCTTTTAAAGCGAAGGTCCCGGGCTCAAATCATGGTGAGACTGGGATTTGTAATTTCAGAATCTTAAAGGCATCTTTGAGTCCACCCAGCTCTAATATGTACATGGGGAAAAGTAATTCATTGTGCTGAAAAGATGACTCTCTCGTTAAATAAAACAGATGACCCTTTCATCAACTGCCCTTTAAAACGCAGGGTCTAAGAAAGGAACGTTTCTTTTTTTTTAAATCTTGACCTGATTTCCACATCAGGATCATTTTGTTTAACAAAATGTTTGTGATGACTTGATCACTTTTCACAAACTCAGAAAACCAGAAATTTGTTTCAAATATTTATTTTAATATTATAAGAGATGAGGAATGCAAAATAAAACCATGAAATCTAAAAGTTACTTAGTCTAAGTGCACGTTTGGTGTCAAATAAAAAAGGAACATTTCCTAAAAGCCAGTGTTGTTAAAGGTGTTGTATTTGAAGATTTCTTGTTGTGCTGATGAAATTACGAGTTCGAACACACAATAACAGATAAAGTAAATGACTTGATAACGCTTGTTCAACTTCAAACAATTTAATACGTAAAATAAGGACACAGTCAAAAGTCGTGTTGTTAGCTAGGCGTCTTGTCCGTTTCTATCTTTCGTCGTTAGCTAATCCTAGTTTTTAATCCCTACGTCACGTCATTCTATGGATACCCGATTTTCCCAATACTTCTACGCGTCAAGTCATTACAGTGTACATATTAGTTGTAAACAATAAGTACGTCTATTATATATGCACAACACCAGTTGTTTTTTTAAAATAAAAATATCAAACTAATTATCACGATTACTTCAACAATGCGAGGTAATGACAAAATTACCAGCTGCACAAATGATTTAATTTACAAAAGAAGTAGATTTCTAATGCATCAAACATTTTTTTTTGTTTCACGCAATTTATCTAATCATCTATAGAATAGATGAAACATAGAATAATGAAGAATTATAATTGTATAATGCATTGTTTATTCAGATTTAAAAAAAAAAAACTAGATCAATATAAACACGCAGTCACAAAGCACACACTGATTTCATTGTTTTGTTGACTGTTACAAAGAATGTTTTAACACCAATTGATCATGTCACTGTACAAAGTTACATACATTCATTAAATATAATGAGACTTTAATTAATAAAGAAGAGATAGTTAGAATCCATTACTCTTGACATTGTGGAATCAACAGTTTTCTTATCGATGAGATAATAGTGACAAGCTACGTGTTCAATATTAGAGCAACTTTTTTCTTAGTTCTAGTTATTAAGAAATCTTCTCCACCTGATAACGAGTATTTAATGAAATACTTTAGTAAGAAGTTGAATGCAAAAGTCAATTTGGATCTTTGTTATTAAAGTTATTGTGTTAGCCCATGTACTTGATATAGACATGTTTAAATGCACGGAGGAAAGTATCCTACTTTTATATGCAATCATGCGCTATCTTTTATTTATCAGTCCGAACTTAGAGACTCGTGTTCACTAAATAATAAAAGAATCACGTATTGTTCTTATATCAATATTTAGATACACTTATACCCCACGATAAAGAGAATCCTTTGTCACAGTCAGTCCATCGTACAAATATTTAGCATCGTCTTCATTTATTCTAAGCTTCATCATCCCTTTGCTTAATCATCCATTTGCTTTATTCTACGTAATGTTAACTTTCAAAATTTTATTTAAAAGGTCTACAAATAAAAAAATAAAAACTTGAATATCTTTAATAGTTTTATAACCACTGAAATGGAAATGATACAGATACAGTGTGGACACATTTCGTTGTAAGCCCACAGTAATACCATGTTTCTAAACGGTTCATCGGTCGTTGAATAGAGAATGAACTTTTTTCTTTTGTCGCTCAGGGCCACACCTTTGAATGTCATGAAGTCTAACTGAACACACATATTGTTGTAAAACAAAAGGAGGAAATTTTAAGAACAAAACAAGTATGCACAGTTATAAACAAGATTTCATGCGCTCCGGACTATTTCCACAATTATCAAGCTCAAATTCTTCTGCTAGAAGGAACAACTAATGCAATTTATTATGTTGTTTCAATATTTCTTTAATTTTTAGAATTGTATTAAGATTTTTTTTAAATTATGAAATAAAAAAAAACATTCTAGATTTATTTATTTGGAAGAAAGAAAAGCTGTTTTTGTCTTTTGTTTAATATTCGAATATGATGAATAACCCCAGCAATATTAACGCCATTATATATCCGACTCAAAGTAATTTCGCATGGCTAGTTCTGATGTAAATGTTTATTGCTATACTTTTTGTCAACAATGTTTTTGTATCAAATATTCTTTCTTAAGTAGGAATCATAGTAAGAATACTTACTGTACAATATTTTTATCTCATCATAAAATGCAGTATACAACTATATGATTGTGTTGGCCATTTCTGTTTGTGACTACATTTGTTCAGTGATACAAATACCTTTTTATTTTGTTCGACTTTTATTATCATGCACGTCTTTCAATGTGCTACAATCGTTTAGACATTTAATAATAACTATTTTTTTTTTTCAGTTCTTATAAGTATCCATTTAGTGTCTTTAATTTCTATTGAAAGAATGGTTGCTATTTGTTTCATATTTTTTCTATAGAATGTTCACATTTTTTCCTATACAAGTTATTATAATTTCAGTTGTATCTTGCAACGCTTTATTAGCATTTTTTTAAAAATATAGTTTGTTTTTATGGAATACAAAAACATGACTTTACCAGATATTAGAATTATTCCTGATGTTAAACAAATTTTATACACGTATATGTCATATACTTCAACCCATTACACCTTACGGTCTCTGTTTGCTGTACTTTGTTTATTAAAATTGTTTGTTATTATGTGACTATATATTTCTTTGATATCCATAATCACATTTACATTATCTTCAATACTGTTACATCTCCAGTGGCGAACTGAATGTGTGTATGTGTGAGACCCACTGACACGCACAGACGAAGGCGGGTCACAGGTCAACCAAACACTGTCCCTAGTGTGACCTGTGCTGTGTGCGCATATGAGCCGAGAGCTTGGACGGACTAGAACAGTATGTGTTGGACAGTTAGACAGAGTCCTGCAGATAGCAAGCGTGCAGTTAGAACTGTGGTGTTATGAACAGGCTTTGAAAATGTAGCATATACGCGATAGAGAGACTGTTGTTTTAGTTAAGTTCCTTTGTGTTTAAGCATTTGTAGTTAGTGGCGCCAATTGTGTTTATTGGCTGTGGTGTTGTATTTGTTATTAAACCGCCACTGTTTTTTTGAAGCTCTTGTTGTTAAGTTCTTGAGCTAGATGTGTTGTGTTTATGTTAAGCAGTGTTCGCAGAAGGCCTGAGAAGTGAAGTTCGTAACAATACAAAGCATTAAAAAAATAAAAAAAAAGAAATAAAAATTGGGTAAAATTGTTTAAACTTTTTGTGCTTGAATATTCTTTCTTCTAATTCCTTTTTCGTACACCAGTTGTTTATTATGTAATACTAGTCGACCGGCGGCATAGCATAGGCCGCTATTTTGCAGCGCAGGCCTTAGGCGCTGCATTATATGCGACCGCAATGTGTCACGCACTTTCTTTGGACCCATGCTAATTTTTAGGTGTATAAATTATTAAATTAAACCATTTTAAAGCGTACAACAGATTTCCCGCGGCCTCTTGATTTACCAGAGTCCCTGGAAATCTCCTGAAATTGCAAAATATAGGCCTATGAAAAAGTACGGGAAATCTCCGTAAATTATTAAAATATTTTGTAAAGTAAAAGTAAAGTAAAAAAAAAATATCCGGAAATATATAGATAAAAATTGAAAATGTGAGATTAAAAGGGGAAGCTAGAGGGATATGAACATGAAGCCAGCGAAATTATTATTTAACGTAATTTGTGATATTAATTAAAGTACTTTTAAAGTCTAACCTGAAAGTAGGACTCTATCTGTGTATTGTCATTCTAGTTTCAAGAGTCTTACGACACAATCTGGAAATACTACTTTTAATATTATGACAAATTGAGAAGAAGAGAATTATATACACCACTTTCATTCACAAAATACTCCTCTATGCTATGCTATTTTGTAAATGAAAATAGTGCGGGTTTGGATAAACTATTTTCCGTTCACACCATGCTGCGCCATGGGGTAATAACGTTTTACTTGTTGCTTGTTGTTTGAGCTTTTGAACTTGTCGACTTTGAGAATTATATATATAGATTAGTTTAGTTTTCTAGAAAATTAACATGTATTATTTTTTGGATTGTCAATATACTTGTCTATATACACTCGTCTTTCAATTTAGTTATTTTCTTCACAGGCAGTAACAATTTCGAAAAAAAAAAGCTTTTCTAAAACTATTTGTAAAAAAAAAACAAAGGAGGTTTCAAAGGTAGAAAAACGATTATCCAACACAATATTTTAGATTTGTTTATTTCATTACCTTTATTAAAAGTAAATTTACTTGATTGAGCAGGTTTAGTTAACATTAGGGAAAAGTTATGTCAAGATACATAAACATGATATTGGAAATAATGTATGGGAATTTAGTTAGTCTTCAGAGGGAGAGACTTAATCAAGGATTAGAGATATATAGGCCTAAGTATGTGTATGTTTGTTAAAGGTACAGAACAAAAAAAAGAGGAAGAAATTAACACTGAAAATGTAAAATTCCCCTTTCAATCAATAGGACACATTATTTTAATGTCATCCGTTTCTTGTGACCAATTGTTAATGAGGGTGTCATATGGCGAAGATAACGACTAAACGCCTTTGCTCTTACAAAAAGTCGCCCTAAGGAACCCTAAAGTAAAGTCACAGGCTTCACCTGGATTCGAACACCGGACTCGTGTTTGGGACATAAAGCGCTTTACCACTTAACCACTTTGAATCTGTTTTTGTTAAAACTTTGTAAAAAAAAAAAGGACAATTTTAAAGTAGTTAAATTAATATTTGTATGTCGTTACACACAAAATAATTATATTTTTTTTCTTTTTTTTTTCCTACCCATGAGCAAATGAAGATAATCTAACATTGAAATGTCATTTTACCTATCTTTGTATGCTGAAAGAAATAAATATTAATGTTAATAGTGTTCTCTATTTTTAATTCATTACTTAAAAGCAGGATTGACATTAATTTCTTCATTTATATATAATCAAAAATATACTTTTTATATGTTATTATTTGACTCCAAATTTAAACACATCACATTCTAGTATAACTTTTTTTGGGTAAAATATGTTTTCTAAATTTTTATGTAAGTAACTGGTAAATATTAGCACGGCACTTTTTTTTTTTTTTGGGGGGGTGGGGGAATTAAGTACTAAATCTACTGCTAATTACTTAACATGTTAACAGGGGACCTTATGGTCCAGTAGAAGTCTTACTTAGACTTAGGTCCTCCCGATCCGTTAGGCGCTATCTCCTTAAAGATCTGTCATTGGCAATGTCTGAAGCCTCCTTCTACCTGGTGTCCACTGTTCTGAAGTCCAGTAGAAGTAGACATTAAGAAACATTCTAGTAAAGAACATGGAAAAAATGCGTAAATCTTTATACAATCATATTGCAATTTAACAAAACAGATTACATATATTTTAGCATATAATAAAATGTAGATTCGTAAAAATCAGTAAGAGTACATAATTACAAATGTGTCCTTTATTTTTTTTATTATGCTCTATCCATTTGTACATGTGTTAACTTAAATGGACAGCTTGAATATTTGCAGTGGCTAAACATGTGGTTTATTGACAATATGTTCATTTTTTTTTAGATTCGGAAACATTCCTTATTCATGTATTACGTAATTAGCCAATATTCGCAAAAGAAACATATCTGAATCTCGTATTTTTTAAGTTAAGCTTTAATCTTAAGCTTATAAGTTTGCATTTTTTTTAGTAAGAAAACTTTTCCTAACTTGATACATAATTACATGAGTGAGTCAGGTGTGTGTGTGTGTTTATCTATAGTTGTTATGTCTTGTTTGGTGTAATGCACAAATTGTAAGACAAATTTCCTCAATGACATTAAAGATTGTATTTATTATTAATACACATAAAATGAGAACATGAATACTAAATTATGTAATATCGTTAATTTATTTATGAGTACAGCTCTTTGTAAGCATTTCTAAAACCATGCTCTTTACAAAAATTATATCATATTTTGGTAAAAATGTTTGTATAATATTTCTTAGCCAATAATCAAAAGAAAACATTTGTTTTCAATGTGTGATTTCATTCTGTGTTATCATATATTAATTATATATTTACAAAGTGAACATACTTATTATGTTTAACTTTTCTCTTGTAACAATCTTTTTGAATAAAAAAAATTCATGAAAGTTCTTTTAAATTTTGGACTGCTTGTCACGTAAATAACAAAATTAAATGAAGAGTTGAACTGAGCTAGTATATTGACAATCCAAAATGTCATCATTGCCAGCTTTTGGGGTATTTGAACTAATGAGAATACATAAAGTATCTGTTGCACGAATAGTGGAATTAACACAAGAAATATAATTAATACACAAATAATTAAAACTATTTTCACAGATTTCATTTCCTTTTTACGTTTAGCTATAGCTTCCATTGAGGACAAAGCTTTTTTAGTTTTAGATGTTATAGAAATATTAAATATAGTGACAAAAGTACATATACAAATAACAAAAAATGGAAGTATCGAAAAGAGAAATTGAGCTGCTATACTGGAGTAAGTTTTCAAGAAGGAGATATTCTGAAAATAAAAATCTCTATATTTTAGAACTGGCAATGTTACGTTTTCGTATTCAACAAAATACATCTCATATTTTAAAAAAATTGGAATTCGTAAAACAATATTACAACAAACTAAAGTAATGATAATACATTTCATACGATATAGTGTAAAAATTCTTGAAACATAAAAAGGAAAACAGACAGCGACCATTCTTTCAATAGAAACTAAAGTCACTAGATGAATGCTAACAATGAGAGCAAAATAATTGATATGGTCAAAAATAAGTACGTTTGTTATCACAGCCCATTGACGAATGTATATATTTATTAACCATGAAAATTGGTAAAAATTAAAAGATATTTGTGTAATAGAATAAATGAAGTCACACACCGAAATGGCCAACAAAACCACATTAGTTGTATTCTGCATTTTATGTTGAGATAAAATTATTATATTAAGTATACTTCCCATGATTCCTATGAGAGACAAAATATTTGCTATAATAACATTAGTGACAAAAAGCATAAGGTAATATACTTCATCACTAACATCAACGCTATCATCTTTAGCTTTTAGTGTTAGATTCGATGTGATATGTGTTCCATTAGTCATTTTATCGAACTGTTATCTGCATTCAAACAGAATCTTTAGTTAGTATCTTTTAATAATCTGAAAAGATAAAAAAAAAAACATGGATTTATATACAAACAGTTAACATTCATGTCAAATCTGGGTTTCTATGTTAAGTTCTGAAACTGGAGGTTAAGCTCTAGCTCTATCTCGAGCAAACACAAAGACACAACACTTGCTAAACTACCCAATGAAAATTGCATGTACAAATGTAGAGTTAAAAATGTCCAAATATATATTTAAAAATGCCACAAAATCGAAATTAATTTACTTTAACAATTTTTCTCCTTTATAATGTTTGAGCTGTAGATAGGCTTAATTTCTGCAGCTGAAATCTAAAAAATCGCTAGAAGCTTAAACCCACAAATTATTTTTGGTCAGTGGGGACAGGAGAAAGTTCTAAGCAATAACTTGAGAAGCACTGCTTACAAAGTGCTTTCAGATACAAGAAACGTAGTGTATCAATAGACATAGAACTGGAAATGACTTAGACGAAGGTATTTCTAAGTTTCGCAACAGTTAGGTAAAAAAAGGGAATATTACAAATGGTGTGTTATGTTTCTATAATGATGCAAGATTAAGAGGGTAACTTAATGGAAGGTCACATGGGTTAAGTTGTAAGTGTTCTTTCTCATTTCAAGTTATCACTACAATATCACACAGATGACTGAGAGCAAGTAAGAAATGAGAGAAAAAAAGAGAG
Organism: Biomphalaria straminea; assembly: GCA_021533235.1. NCBI lineage: Eukaryota > Metazoa > Mollusca > Gastropoda > Planorbidae > Biomphalaria > Biomphalaria straminea. The sequence continues at coordinate 18,327,063 of JADKLZ010000003.1, forward strand.
AGAGAGTAGAGAGGTAGACTAAAAAGTGGTGAAGAAAGAGAAAGATAGAGAGGGGGAAAGAGAGAAAGAGACAGACAAACCGACAGACAGACAGGAAAATTTCCTGTGAATATTACTTGTATTAAGCTCGAGAGCAGGGGGTGCGGTGGTCGAATGGTTAAGCGCTCGGCTTCCGAACCTGAGGTCCTGGGTTCGAATCCTGGTGAAGACTGGGATTTTGAATTTCAGGATTTTTAGGGCGCCCCTGAGACCACCCAACTCTAATGGGTACCTGACTTTAGTTGGGGAAAGTAAAGGCGGTTGGTCGTTGTGCTGGCCACATAACACCCTGCTCGTTAACCGTGGGCCAAAGAAACAGATGACCTTAACATCATCTGCCCCATAGATCACAAGGTCTGAAGGGGATACTTTGCTTTACTTTTTTAAGCTAGAGAGCACTTAATTTGTAAACAACATTCACATACTTAAAAAGATACCTATACTAGTGTAAAGGCCTCTACAGTCCTTTTTTTACATGACTAAGCAGGTCGAAGGTCGGATTCTAAGTTTGTAGTGTAGTCAAGCGTAAGGTTGAAGACAGATTAAGCAATTTTTTACAGGTGTTTACTTTTTGGTTTTCAGAAGATTATAGGGAATTGTTTAAGTGGCTATCAGAATTACTGAACTACAAAATACCAATTAGAACAATAATTTATTTTTTAATTTAAAAAAATGAATTTAAAACATTGATACCTGCAATTACATACATAAAAGGACTATTAAAACAAGGGAACCTTTTTGTTAAGGAAGAAATAACAGACACTATATGCATTTTATTTATTTATTCTAAGTAGTGACACAACACGAATGACCTATGTTAAAATAATATAACAAAAATTAAATGTTGCGTTAAAAAAAGATTGAGAAGTGACATCAGACAAACATTCTTTAAACGTTGTTATTGTCAATTTTTAGAAGATTCAAGTTTCTTTCAAAATATCTTTTTTTAAAATTTTATATTTAATGGGCTGTGACGGCAAAGTCAGTAAACATTAATACAGTCATTTCAAATCTTGGAGGCGCAGTGGCTTAGCAGTAAAACACATGAAGAAAACTGCAAATTTAAATTTTCAGAATCTTTAAGGTGCCTCTGAATCCACCCAGCTCTAATAATTACAAGACAATAGTTTGGGAAACGTTAGTCTTTGTGCTGGACTGATGACACTCTCGTTAACTGAAACAGATGATCTTTACATCAACTGCCCTGTAAACGCAAGGTCCAAGAAAGGAACGTTCCCTTTTTAAAAAAAATATTAACATAATTTCCCCACAAGGCACATCTTGTTGAACGAAATATAAAGAGGCAATGCTTGATCACTTTTCACACACCTATATAACAGAAATGTGAAGAGGAAGTCGGAGGAAAATAAGGTCTATCTGAAACTATAGATTTAAAAGTTAATTAGTCTATATGAAATTTGTGTCAAATAAAAAGTGTACATATTAGTTGTAAACAATGACTAAGTCTATTATATATGCATAACACCAGTGTTTTCTTTTTTATAAAACATTAAAGTAGTGATCACGATTACTTCTACAGTGCGAGTTAATGATGAAATTACCAGCTGCACAAATGATTTAATTTACAATAGAAGTAAAACATCAAACTTTTTTTTTGACTTTGTTACAAGCTAATTATATATAGAATAGTAGAAACATAAAATAATGAATAATCATACTACAACAATGCATTGTCTATTCAGATTTAAAAAAAAATCTGGATCAATATAAACACCAATTTATAAAGTGAACACTGATGTCATTGTTTTGTTAATTGTTAAAATGAATGTTCTAACACCAATTGATCATGGTACTGTACAATACTACATACATTCATCAAACATAAGAGACTTTAATAAAGAGAAGAGGTGTGTTTCACGCTATTCTCTTGACATTATGGAATCAACAGTTTTTTTTTATTGATGTGATAATAGTGACAAGCTACGTCTACAATATCAGATCATTTTTTTGTAGTTGTAGTTATCAAGGAATCTTCTCCGCCTGATAGTTAGTAAAGTTCCCCTTTTAGACCTTGTCGCCTGTAGGTCAGATTGATGTAAATGTCATTCGCATGATAAAAAAATATTTAATTTTTATTTATTAAGAGTATTAATGCAAATGTCTATCTGGATCTTTGACTTTCAAGTCATTGTGGCAGCCCATGTACTTGATATGGACATGTTTAAATGAACGGAGGATACTAGCCTAATTTTATATGCCATCAAGCGCTTTCCTTATTTTTTCAGTCCGAACTTAGAGACTCGTGTTCATTAAATAATGAGTGAATTACGTATTGTTCTTATCAATATTTAGATAGACTTATACCCCAAGATAAAAAGAATCCTTTGTCACAGTCAGTCAATCGTACAACTATTTAGCTTCGTCTTCATGTATCCTAAGCTTCATCATCATTTATCTTTATTTTACGAAATGTTAACTTTAAAAAATGTAGGGGAAAAAAGTCTACAAATAAATAACTTTGATAGCGTTGATAGTTTCACAACCACTGTTTGGAAATGTTTCAGATACACAGTGCACAATTTCGTTGTAAGCCTGCAGTAATCCTACGCCTCTTAACGGTTCATCGGTCGCTGAATAGAGACTGCACTTTTTCTTTCGTCGCTCAGGGCCCCGCCTCTGAATGTCATAAAGTCTAACTGAACACACATATTGTTTAAAAAAACAAATAAATAAATAAATAAAAAACAAGTTTGTACATTTTTAACAAGATTTCTTGCGCTCCTGGCTATTTCCACAATAATTCTTTTCAAATTCTTATTCTATTTTTTATGTTGTGAAAACTGTTCTATAATTATTAGAATTGGCGTTAGATTTTTAAAAATTATCTACTGAAACCATTGTAGATGTTTGTAGGAAGAAATGAAATCTATTTTTGACTTAGTTTGATATTCAAATACATGAATAAACTCAGCAACATAAACGCCATGATCAATCGGACTCAAAAGTGCTTCGCTGGCTAGTTCTGATGTCAGTTCTTCTGGTAATACTTTTTGTCACCAATGTTGTTATAGCAACTATTCTTCCTTTAGTAGAAATCCTGATAGTCTACTTAGTATAATAATTTTATCTCATCATAAAATGCAGGATACAACTAATGTGATTTTGTTGGCCATTTCTTTTTGTGACTTTATATGCTCAGTGATACAAATACTTTTTGTGACT
>JADKLZ010000003.1:18338353-18352188 GCA_021533235.1 Biomphalaria straminea
TTGATATGACAATGGGGTATATTGTTGTTTTAGAAAGCTTCCATAGACGCTTAATCTCCAAGCCTAGGTTCCCATATTTTCGTTGTTTTTCTAACTCAGTTTTTCTTAAGTTGTGAGATAGTGGTACTGCAATGTCGATAATGGTAGCGACTTTTTCCTTTTTATCGATGAGCAGCAGATCAGGGTGATTAAAATCAACTGTTTTGTCGGTCAAAATAGGTCTATCCCAGTACAGCAGATAATCAGTAGATTCGAGAACCTCTTGTGGTGAGTATTTGTAATAAGGAGGAGTATCCTTCCCGATCAAATTGTGTGTCAAAGCCAAGTGCTGGTGTATTAGCTTTGCAACTTGGTTATGGCGACCTAAGTAGGCACATTCCGATAGGGCTGAGCATCCTGCCATTATGTGTTCAATTGACTCACCAACATTTCCACATTTTCGGCATTTGTCGACAACATTGAGTTTTAGATTATGCTTTTCGTAATTTTTTGTCCTAATTACTCTGTCTTGTATAGCTGTAACAAAGCCTTCTGTTTCAGGATAGAGATGGCCTGCCTTGAGCCATGCTAAGGAAGCAGCCTTGTCGATGTTGTCCCCATGTAATAAAGCCGGGAATTTCCCATGGAGTGTTTTTTCTTCCCATTGGCGAATCTCATGGCCTACGTCGTCCAGACCGATATTAGCATCTACATTGTGTAGGTTCAGAGGGGTTGCATCGGAGTCGTATTTGCGTAAGAAGGAAACTAGTTCGTTTCTGGAGGCGTGCAGTTTTGATCGCATTTTTGATACCTGCGTCTTACAGAGTCTGAAGATGTTCTGCAATCCACGGCCTCCATCTTTCCTGGGTAGGTATAACCTTATGGTGGAGGACTTTTGGTGCAAGCATCGGAATTTGGTTAACAATTTCCTCGTCAGCCTGTCAATGTCATGCAGGTCGGTGTCAGTCCATTTATTGACGCCGAAAGTGTAGAGGAGCACTGGGACGGCCCAGCTATTTATTGCACTGATAAGGTTACTGCCAGACAGTTTGGTGTTGAGGATCTTATTAAGCCTTTGCCTATATTTATCAAGGAAGTCCTCTTTTAATTTTATATGGTTTATCTTGGCATTCTGATTTATTCCAAGATACTTATAAAGAGATGCAGAGTTTAACTCCTCGATGCCTTCAAATGCAATGTTGGTGTTCGCTGCCTTGCCCTTTTTGATGCTTATGATGCCACATTTGTCCAGGCCAAAAGACATACAGATATCGTCACTGAAGCATTTCACCGTTTTGATTAACTTGTGTAATTTTTTCTCGGTTTCCGCATATAGCTTTAGATCATCCATGTATAATAAATGGGACACATATTTTGTACACTTAGTGTCAACCCTAAAACCGTTTGTATTTATTATTATTATTATTATTATTATTATATTAGAAACGAACTAGTAGTCATCCTCTTGCAATGCCAAGGTCGAGTTTCGTTAAAGGGAAACAAAATTCATCGTAGTCTCTTTAACAGTTTCCACTGAGGAATTTTCTGGTGATGTGGCAGTACTGCCCTCTGACAGGCGACGAACATGTTCCTAGGAATGTTATATACATAAAATATACATAAAATGAAAACATGAATGCTAAATTATATAATTACTTTTTTTATGTATGTGTACATCACATGTTAGCAAATATTAGCATTTTCAAAACCATGTATGTAACAAAAATTGTAGAATATTTTGGTTAAAATGTTTGTAGTTTTTTAAGCAAATAATTTTAAAAATCATATTTTTATTTTTATGTGTGATTTCAGATTTCAAAAAACAACAACAAATATTGATAATCTTAGTTTAAAGTGAACTACTTAGTATGTTTAACTCTTCTCTTTTAACAATCTTTTTGAATACAAAATGTTCATTAAAGTTCTTTTAAATTTTGGACTACTTGTCACGTAGATAACAAAATTAAATGAAGAGTTTAGCTGAACAAGTATATTGACAATCCAAAATGGTATCTTTGACAGCTTTTGAGATATTTGAACTAATGCAAATACATAAATTATCTGTTGCACGAATAGTGGAATTAAAACAAGAAATATAATTAATACACAAATAATTAAAACTATTTTCACAGATTTCATTTCATTTTTACGTTTAGCTATAGCGTCTACTGAAGACAAAGCTTTTTTATTTTTAGATGTTACAGAAATATGAAATATAGTGACAAAAGTACATATAGAAATAACAAAAAATGGAATTATTGAAAAGAGAAAAAGAGTTGATAAACTGGAGTACGTAATAAAGAAGGATACATTTTGAAGAAATATATCTTTATATTTTATAACTGGCAATGTTAGATTTTCGTATTCATCAAAATACATTTCATATTTAAAAAAAGCTGGAATTCGTAATACAATATTACAAAAAACTATAGTGAGGATAATACATTGCATACGATATAGTGTAAACACTCTTGAAACATGGAAAGGATAAGAGACAGCGACCATTCTTTCAATCGAAACCAAAGTCACTAAATGAATGCTAACAATGAGAGCAAAATAATTTATATGGTCAAAAATAAGTATGTTTGTTATCACAGCCCATTGATTAATGTACAAATTTATCAACGATGCAGATTGGGAAAAATTAAAAGATATTTGTGTAATAGAATAAATGAAGTCACAAACAGAAATGGCCAACAAAACCACATTAGTTGTATTCTGCATTTTATGTTGAGATAAAATTATTATATTAAGTATACTTCCCATGATTCCTATGAGAGACAAAATATTTGCTATAATAACATTAGTGACAAAAAGCATAAGGTAATATACTTCATCACTAACATCAACGCTATCATCTTTAGCTGTTAGTGTTTGATTAGATGTGATGTATGTTCCATTAGTCATTTTATCGAACTGTTATCTTCTTTCAAACAGAATCTTTAGTTAGTAATTTTTTTTTATAACCTGAAAAGAAAAAATAAAACATGCTTTTATATACAAACTGTTGACATTTGTGTCAAATTTGGGTTTTAAATTGGTCATAATTTTAGCGGACACACACAACAAACCAACGAGATAAATAAAGAAGTAGAAATAGCCAAACAATGAACTAATGAAAGGTATCCCTTACCCTTACTGATCTACGCAATAGAACTTTTATCTACAAAGCTAAAGCGAAATTTAAGAGCCTATCTAAAAATTCAAAAAATTTTATAAAATGCTTAAAAATTTAATCTACACTTATTTTAATCATTTTCTCTCCTTAATAACGAGGATGTTTGATTTGTAGATAGGTTACATTTTTTAATCTGAAATCTAACAAATCGCAAGAAACCTAACCCCACTAATTTTTTTGTTTGTTGGGGACAGGAGAAAGTTCTAAGTAATAACATGAAAAGGGGGCCTAGAGGCTTAAAGGATAAGCGCTCGACTTCTGAACCTAAAGTCTTGGGTTCGAATCTCGGTGAAGGTTAAGCTCTTGAATTCGGGATTTTTAGGGCGCCTCTGAGTCCACCCAACTCTAATGGGTACATATTTTAGTTAAGGAATGTAAAGGCGGTTGGTCGTTTTTGCTGGCCACATGACACCCTGCTCGTTAACCGTTGGCCATAGAATAGATGACATGAACATTATCTTCCCCATTGATCGCAAGGTCTGAAAGGGGAAACTTTACTTTTAATAACATGAGAAGCACTGCTTACAAAGTGCTTTCAGATACAAGAAACGTAGTGTATCAATAGACATAGAATGGAAATGACTTAGACGAAGGTATTTCTAAGTGTCGCAGTAATTGATAAACATTTAGGTTAAAGGAAATATTACAAAAGGTGTGTTATGTTTCTATAATGATGCGAGATTAAGAGGGTAATTTAATAGAAGGTCACGTGGTTTAAGTTATAAGAATTCTTTCTCATTTTAAGCTATTCCTATAATCAGTGGCGTAGCATCCATAGCGCGAAGGGGTTTAATGAACCCGGGCCCACCACCATTTAAGGGGTCCACATTCAATGGTGTAACAACTATGGGACCAGGACCGCATTTACTTCTATGCATTAGAATATCTAGCTTAGGGCCTCCAAGAAATATTTGGTATTTATATACAATATCTGGACTTATAAGGGGACCCATACCTCAGATAGCTTCAGGCCTTTTTGACTCTAACAAATACGACACTGCATGACATGTAGGGCTTTATATCGCCAGGTCCATGACTAATGACCAATTGTGGCCTGCATTTCAATTTTGTAACAATAGGTAAATATTAAAAATTTCCCATAAAATATTTTAAATTTTAAACATTATATTAACTTCAAAACTTTACATGTGTTTTCATTGTAAGGAACTGCTTTCACCAGTTTAATTGTAGAGCGGTGACAGTGCGTTGATGGTGACGTTTAGGTCCCACTCTTTCTTTCATTTTTCCCCTCTATGTTAATTAAATCTTTTGATAATATTACCTTTTTCTCCTTTTTGTTTTAAAGCAAGCACTTTTTTTTTACATTTTTTTTTACCAGAAACCTATATTAAGACTTAAATTATATTAACACTAGAAAAAGAAACATCATACTCTGTTACTTATGGAAACGTTAAAGATGTTGACTTTTTATCTACTTTGTGTGACGGAACTTGTGAGGAGCATACAATTAACATTATTTTCTGAAATTGTTTTGTGATATGAGATGTCGAGAGAAGACAGGATACACAAAAGAATTTCTAGCAGAGAGTTATTTTATATTAGCAAGCATCAAGAGTATGCAGGATTGACTAAACAAATACTTACGATGCAAAGCAATGATGGTTTTTCAATATGAGCGGACAGTACAATAAATTTCTGGCATTGTTTCAACTAAAGCGACCGCTTGTGCATAATGTTCACTGTACTAAACAGTGCTTTAACATGTTCTTAATTGATTTTGTCAGCTTTGCTCATGAACTTGCATTGGAATATCTTTATAGTAAATGTATCGATACATATAAACTACTGGATTTCTTTTGTCACACAAAATATTAATCATACGTGGGAAGGGAAGGGCTCATTAACATATTCCTGAACCCGGGTCCACGGGCACCTTGTTACGCCACTGACTACTATATCACACAGTTGACAGAGAGTAAGAGAGAGAGATATATATATATATATAGAAAAGTGAGAGAAAGAGAAAAAAATACAGAAAGAGAGGAACCGAAAAGAGATGGAGAGAGAAAGCGAGACAGACAGACAGAAAACTGTCTTGTGAATAATACTTGTATTACGCTCGAGAGCACTTATATGGACTCATTTGTTTATTGTAAGTAGACACAAGACTAATGACCTATGTAGAAATAATATAACAGTAAAATAGACGTTGCATTAAAAAAAAATTACATCAGACAAACATTCTTTAAACGTTGTTATTGTAAATTTTCAGAAGATTTGAGTCCTTTCAAAATATCTATTTGTAGTTGTATATTTAATAGGCTGTGAAGCAAAGTCGGAGGAAATTTCTAAAGTCATTGAAAATATTTTAGCTGCAATGGCTTAGTGGTAAAGCTCTTGGAAAAGACAGGGATTTTTAGCTTCCGAATTTTAAGAACGCTTCTGAGTCAACACAGCTCTAATGGTACATGGCAATAGTTGGGGAAGTCGTTGTGCTGGACAGATGACACCCTCGTTAACTGAAACAGATGACCTTTACATTAACTGTACTATAAAACGTAAGGTCTAAGAAGGGAGCGTTCCCTTTTTAAAAAAAATCCTGACCTGAATCAGGCATATCTCGAGGAGCAAAATGTAAAGAGACATGACTGATGACTTGATCACTTTTCACACATCTAAATAACAGTAATGTGTTTACCCGCTTTACTTTTATTTTTACTTTTAAAAAATTACATTTCAAGAAATTTGTTTCAAATATTCATAATTCATGAGAGGTAAAAAAAAAATGCCGATAAAAACTATGGGTTTCAAAAGTTACTTAAGCTATGTACATGTTTGGTGTCAAATAAAAATAAACATTTCGTTTAAGCCAGTGTACATATTAGTTATAAATAATAATTATATTTTATGTGCAAAACATCTATGCCTTCTTTTTAAACAATGTCTAAGCAATGATCACGATTACTTCTTTAGTGCCAGTTAATGATGAAATTGCCAGCTGGAGAAATGATTTAATTTACAAAAGAATTAAAACATCAAACATTTTTTTTTACTTTGTTACAAGCTAATTATCTAATAGAATAGATGTAACATAAAATAATGATTAATTATAATACAACAATACATTCTTTATTCTATTTTTTTTTAAAACCTGGATCAATATAAACACGAAGTCAAATAGCGTACAGAGATTTCATTGTTTTGTAAAATGAATGTTCTAACACCAATTGATCGTGTCACTGTACAAAGCGACATACATTCATCAAACAGAAATAAATTTTGATAAAGAAAAGATGTGTTCGTCCCTTTCTCTTGACATCCTAAAATCAACAGTTTTATTATCGATTAGATAAAAGTGACTAGATAAGTCTAAAATATCGGAGCAACTTTTTCTTAGCTTACTAGTTACCAAGGAATTCTCTCTGACTGATAAAAGGAATGAATGAAATACTTTAGTAAGAAGATCAATGCTAAAGTCCGTTTCGATCTTTCCCTTAAAGTCATAGTGGTAGCCCATGTCCTTGTCTTCTTTAAATTCACGGAGAATACGCGCTCACTTTTATTAGCTATCACGCGCTTTCTTTTTTTTTTAGTCAGAACTTAGAGTTTTGTGTTCGTTAAATAAAAGGAGCATTTAGAATTGTTCTTATATCAATTGGTACATACACTTTTACCTAATGAATCTTTTCCACAGTCAGTCCATCTGACTCCGTCGTACAAATATTTTGCTCCGTTATCACTCATCTTTATTTATCCTAAGCTCCATTATCCCTTAGCCTCATTATCCCTTTGCTCCATTATCCCTTAGCTCTATCATCTCTTAGCCTTCTTTTTATAGAACGTTAACTTTTCAAAAGATTGGGAAAAGAAGTTTACAAATGAATGAATAACTTGGATAGTATTGATATTTTACAACCACTGCCTGAATATGTTTCAGAAACACAGTGGTCATATTTTGTTTCATCTAAGCCTACAGTCATTCCACCATTCTCCGCGATTCATCAGTCGCTGAATAGAGAATTGTTTAACCTTTTTTGTGGTCAATTATGGCCCCCCACCTCTGACGTTTAACTAAACACGTATATGGTTGTAAAAAAAGGTGATTTTAAGTACTAATAAGTATGTGAATCTCTTAAAGACGATTTTATGTGTTCCGGACTATTTCCGCAATGCTTATGTTCAAATGTTTCTTTCTTAAAATGCTAGAAAGAACTAATTTAGTGACACATTTCTTTAATATATTACGACTGGCTCTAGATTATTTTAAAATATCCAACGAAAACCATTTTAGAATATTTTGTTAGGTAGCAAAAAAAAATACATTCGACTTTGCTCAATATTCTACAATGATGAATAACCTCAACAACTTGGACGCCATTATTAATCGTACTCAATTTTTTTCAGATTAAAGTTCTGATTTTAGTGACGAAGTCTTTCTTGTAATATTTTTGTCAGCAATGTTATATAGTACACATTCTTTCTTTATTACGAATCATGGAAAGGATTCTTAATATACTTATTTTATCTCATCGTAAAATACAAGATACTAATAATGTAGTTTTATTGGCAATTTCTGTTTGTTACTAAATTTTTCAATGACAAAAAAACTTTAATTTTTTACATTTTGTCTATTTTTAATTTGCATATAAGTATTTAAATGGACCACCATGGTACACATCTTTCAATGGGCTACAATCATACCGTTATAACACTGCCACGCCCATCGCTGTCAGGGTGGGTTTTGTAGTCGCGGGCTCGTCTTGGCGTCTAGTGTATGAAGTATTGTCCGGATAACCCTCTCACTGAGCAGTATAAGCTAAACAAAGGTAACGGTATACAGAACCAAATGCCGACTACCTGTTAGGCAACTGAACGGCAACACAGCCAACAGTTAATCTTAACGATAAGTTAACGTACAATAGTTAACAATAAAATCAGACTTTTAACAATTTAATGAAATAATGAATATGATATGATGAAGCATCACTGGCAAATAAATATTGGTAACATTACATAGGCATTACAATTAACAAGGTACTCAAAGTAACATGACACACCTCAATATCGGTGTCGCGGTCGATCAAAACTAGTAACGCCAACACCACAACACAATGGGTGATAGTCAACACAATCAAGGACCAAATCGAACAACTTCGAGCTTGACTCCACCAGAGCCCAAGCCCAAAACTGGGGAACACAACCTCAAACAGAAGCTCTCACAAGAACTCTAGCTTCATTACACAGCAGAAGCAACAGAAGCAAAACAAGGAAAGGAAGTAAAAAAATGACATCAACAAATGTGTATTCTTAGAAATGCAAATAAAAATGCCATATGGTGTGTCAAAAACGCCAAACTAAAATGCGCATGACAATCGCCATCCAGGCTAGTGCAGATGGTGCGCACTTCTAGAAACCGGACTAGGAAGGATGCTTAGACTAGAAGAAGAACGATTTCCGCCTATGTCGAGAGCAGAAGTGAAAAGACTGTGTTAAAGATAGATGTTGTTAAAATGTATTTGTGATGTCCTATGAATAAACATCCTTTCTTCCCTTAAGTTAATACAATGCACACATTTTGTACTAACCAATTTAATTAAATTGCAGTCTTTGCCGGTATCCATTTTTTGACTTACGTTTCTATTGAAATAATTACTTCTGTTTGTTTTCTTTTTGATGTGTCAAGAATGTTTACATTTTTTCGTATTAAAGTCATTATCTTTCATTATTTCAATTATAGTTTGCAACGTTTCGTTAATAATGCCTGATTTTATAAAATATGTTTTGCTTTATATTGAACATTAAATTGCGATAGTAGTGTTAGGAGCTGCAATGAATTTATTGAACAAGATGCCTACACAATTTTTATATACTCCTTTAAATTGTTTTATCTTTGTTTGCTGCCCTTTGTATATTATAAAAGTACTAGTCGACCGGCGGCATAGCATACGCCGCTATTTTCCAGGGCAGGCCTTAGGCACTGCAACATATGCGACCACAGTGGGTCCCGAACTTTCTTTGGACCCGTGCTAATTTTTTAGGTATATAAATGATTAAATTGAACCATTTTATAAAACATAATAGATTTCTCGCGGCCTCTTGATTTACCAGGAGCACCCTGGAAATCTCCTGAAATGTTATTAAATGCTATGCCGCCGGTCGAAAAAGTTCTGGAAATTTCCGGACATTATTAAAATCTTTTTAAATTAAAAAAAAATATGCTATGCTATTTTGTGAATGAAAATAGTGCGGATTTGGATATATTATTTCCCATTCACACCATGTTGCGCAATGGGATCTTCCCATTTGCTTGTTATAAGTAAAAATGCGTGAATTCATGAATGAAAAATACTATGAATGGAGATAAAAAAAAATGGCTAATTGACCTTAATTTACGCGATATTAAGAATATAGCTGCACTCATGTAACAATGGTTTAGAAAAACAAATTTGAATGTTAATTTGATTAAATGGACTATAATTAGTATGTTCATGTGCTAAAGCATAAAACTATACTTGCGAAGAGAAGTTCTATAATCTTCTTAGAGTTGAATTCGAGTTTTAGATCTAGATCTAGATCTAGGAACAGATTTTAGATGTATAAATTATTAAATTAAACCATTTTATAACATATAACAGATTTCCCGCTGCCTCTTGATTTACCAGGAGCCCCTGAGATATCTCCTGAAATGTTATTAAATATAGACCTACGAAAAAGTCCTGGAAATCTCCGGAAATTATTGAAATCTTTTGTAATTCAATAGTAGATATATATATACATGTGTTTTCACGAAGTTACTTCCTTTTCCCGGTCTATTGATTTCTTTATGTCTATGCTATTTTGTGAATGAAATAGTGCGGTGCGGATTGGGTCCATGCACACCGTGGTGCGTGCGCCATGGGATCTTCCCTATTTACTTGTTGCATTGTGTTGTTGCACGTTTGACCTATTTACTTTGAGAAATAATATATAGATAGATAATTGTGTAACTATATGTAAAACATTTAATATCTCCATGACCTCCATAATAAAATCTACTCAATACAAAGAAATAAACATAAGTAAAAACAAAAGAAAATTGGTAAAAATAATTTTTGTTTTATTTGTTGTTCTTGTTTAAAATTTTTTTTTGTACATCAGTTGCTTTAAAATGTAACAAGACAGATATTACCCGCTGCCCGCTGGTCTTAACTTGCTTATAGCTGATGTAGTAACTGATTTAGTGCACTAGAAACAATTGAAGAAAATAATAATGTTATAAGTAAAGCGAATGCGTGAATTCATGAATGATGAATAAAAAATTCTGTAAAATGGAGCTAAAACTTGCTAATTGACCTTAATTTACGCGATATTAAGAATAGAGTTGCACTCATGTAGAAATGCTTTATAAAAACAAATAAATTTGAATGTTAATTTAATTAAAATATGAAATAAATAGATTATAATTAGTATGTTCATGTGCTAAAGCATAAAACTATATGTTCATGTGCTAAAGCATAAAACTATCTTTGCAAAGAGAAGTTCTATAATCTTAGAGTTGAATTCGAGTTTTAGATCTAGTTCTAGATGATTAGATCTAGATTTAGGAATAGAGAGATGAGTTACCTTTGATAATCCTGTCTAATGAACGAATGTGCGTAAGGATATCTACATTCGCTGATATGAAGAACGAATTTATGTAAAAATGCTTTTAAAACACAAATTAGAAGATTAATTTTATTAAATAATGAAATCAATGGACCTTCTTTTGTATTTGTAAGTGTCAAAGTAATAAACTATAAGTGCAAAGTGTAGTTCTTATAATTAGATCTAGATTTAAATCCTTTCGATCTTTTCTCATGTCAACATTGTAAACAAAGCCTAGATCCTAGTATAGTCGTAATAGAGTTGGTCAATTTTTTTTTTTGAGGGTGTTAAGTTTGTTTTAGGGCTACAATACATACACTACGGACTAAGTTAGTACCCAAGGAACGTTTCTGCCAAATTTTATCAAGATTGGTCAAACGGTTTTGATTTCCATTAGGCTCATACTAATTACTAATAGGCTTGTCTTCGAGTCCGAAGATTAGTGAGGAATACAGTGTTTCCCGTGGCTGTGCAGTCCCAGCTGTGACCTACATATTTTGCCACATCCAGGGCAAGCGAAACCATTGTCCGCAGGTGGTCGGTTTAAGGCTCATACACACATACATACAAACCCATATACATACGCCTTTCTTTCCCTTTTATATATTAGACTAGTTTAAATTTTTTAGGAAGTTGCCAAGTATAATCTTTTGCATAGTCACTATACTTGTTTAAACAAACTCTTTCTTCGATTGGGTTATTTACGTCACAGGGAGTCCCTAGTTTTAAAAAAAAATATGAAAATTTTTGTCAAGGAAGTGTTTTAGTTCTATATTTCACAAAAAAAAACAACAACTAAACAAAAAAAATATTAAACATTTTTAGTAAGTATTTTTGTTGTGAACTTTTGTATGAGACATCCATATAAAGAATAAAAATATTATACAATCTGAATTGTTTCATTCTATATAATGGCTGAAAAAAAATCTTTCTTGCGTTACACTTTTTTAGAATAATTTCTAAATTTTAGTTTAACTAACTGACTATTAATGGCACAGACATTTTTTTTCTTTTGCAGAATAAAGTTTAAATTCGACATTGTATTGGTAATCCGTTATTGTATTGGTAAACTAGACCTTTAAAAACGTTCTCTAAAAAAACTATTTTAAAACATGCGTAAACCACTGCAAAATACTATAAGACTATTAAACAACACAGATGACATATTTTATGCGTATGTGAAAATGTTATAATTCTTTAAAAAACAGGAGGGTAAAATGTTCTCAATTTTGTTTTCTTTATTTTCTTTCCATTTTTACATGTGTTAGCTATTATGAACTAGTTGACTATTAGCAGTAGCTAAACATGTGCATTAATTGTGATAGTTTCGTTACTTTATATTCCAATACATTAGTTTTCAATGTACTATAAAAAGTCATCTGATTCTGAGGCTTACGGTTAACGAGGGTGTCATCTGGCAAGCACAACGACCAACCGCCTTTACTTTTCCCCAACTAACGTCAGATACCCATTAGAGCTGGGTAAACTCAGAGGCTCCCGAAAATCCGAAATTAACAATCCCAGTCTAAGTACCGAATAATTGATAAAGCAACAAAGCACCATATCGGGGGTTCTGGAGAAAAATGAGTAAGGTGGTATAAATAAACTTCTTTATTTGCGGCAATTATCCGTGGTGATACTTTGAAGTTCCTTTTAAGCAAAATTACTAGAAGCACTAAAAAATTTTAAGAAAGATAGTGCAACCAAAAAGCCATAGTTTCTCCTTTGTCTTACTAACGATTCAGACTCACTTTTCATTGAGCATCATCTGTACTTCCTGCAAGTTATTCTAAGGCAACACACATTTCCGTACTTTGGAAGTTTTAACTTTTTCCATTTAACATTTTCTATCGTGTTTCTGATAATGGCTTAACAGACAGACCTTTCGCACACTTTTTACCAGACAGACAAAGTGAGTTGATATTAAATTGTCAGCATGTTACAGTCATTTATGCCAAATCTCTTTGCCTGTAACAGTTTGTTCAGTAGAGCTGGCATTAGCAAACTTCGATTGATAAAAAAGTTCTAATGACAGAGCAGGTAGACTCCATTGAACAAGAAAACAGCACTGGTTTTTGACTTCCCTACTCACAAGAGCCAGAAAAAGGAAATTTTAATTATACTTTTTTTTCCCTCAAAATGTGTCTTACTGGTAAAGAGAGGGAAGGACAACATATTATTGAAAATGGGCCTACGGGTACCTTGCTACGCCACTGAGCTTAACTTACCAGTTCCTTGGTCGCAATCTACAATCACTTCCTGAGATATATATATTGACGATGCAAAGGTTAAACACATAGCATAAAATATAACAACATATATGTCACACATAAACCTTACAGAAATGATAGAATCTAGTTGCAACACTGACAGAAGTTCGTTTTGTTCGTTTAAGTAAGGTCACAACGCCTGTGTTTTAACAATTTAACATACAATAAAGATATATAAATAGAAGATGGTTTATATAGGCATTATGCTAGTTTACCAATGTGACTGGTAATTCATACAATAATAACCTAATAATAAAGCTGTTTATACTTAAATAACACTTCACACACACAGTTAAAACCTACCACCCACGGACCCGTAACTAGATGCACCGACCAAAACGTGACTCTCTATTGTTTAATCAACTTTAAACGAACTGTGGGTCTATTTTTGATTCAGATGTATGTAGAAAAATAAGGTTAGATCTATTATTATTAACTGAAAACGACATTAAATAGTCTAGATCTACATATATATATATACTAGAAATGTAGATCTAGTCAGGTACTTTAACACAAATTTCTAAATTAATACATAACAATAAATAAAAATTATCTAGTTTTGTAGAAATTGATGAAATGATACAAAATCACTAAAATTATTTTTCTGCGCCATAAATCAGAGGAGTTACATCGCTTTATCTGTATGAAACGGGACTAAATAAAATATCTGAAAGACTGTGTTCGAAGTTCGAATACTTTATAACCATGATAAATAGCAGCTTAAAATTTGGAACAATTATACTTTATTACATGCTTTTTACAGATCTTATATTAATTCATACTGTCTTTCTGTCTGTCTGACCAAAAGATTGTACAACCAATCT
>JADKLZ010000003.1:18352499-18369719 GCA_021533235.1 Biomphalaria straminea
CTTTCTGTTTCTGATTTAATCTATTCAATCACACAAATATCGTTTAATTTGTCCCAATCGGCGTATTTAATAAACTGGTACATTTATCAATGGATTGGAATAATACATTTTCTTATTGTTGACCGAATTAATTACTTGGCTGCCATTTTAAGCATCCATTTTGTGACGTTGGTTTCAATTGAGAGAATGGTTGCTGTCTGTTTTCCTTTTCGTGTTTCAAGGATTTTTACGTTATTTCGTATGAAACGAATAATTATTTTCATAGTTTGTTGCAACATAGTTATAAGAATTCCTGTTTTTGTTAGATTTGAGATGCATTATATCGAATTCCAAAATGTTACAATACCTATTCTAAAATATCTAGATTTATATTATCAAAATTATTATATTTTAAATTATCTAACGACAATTGAAGGACTTTTAGTTTTAACAATACTTCCATGCATTGTTATTTCTGTATCTAGCAGTTTCACAATATTTCATATTTCTATAAAAACTAAAGCCACATTATCTTCTATGACAGCTATTGCTAAACGCCAAAAAGACATAAAATCTGTAAAAATTGTTTTAATTATTTCTGCTTTAATTATGTTTTTTGTTTTAATTCCATTATTTGTACAACAGATACTTTTTGTATTTGCGTTAGTTCCAGTATCTCATAAATGGACAAGTATATTTTTTTGGATCGTAAATATACTTTGTCAGATCAACTCTTCCTTTAATTTTGTCATTTATGTCACAAGTAGTCCGAAATTTAAAAATACATTTATCAATTTTATTAGTAAAAAAAAAAAAAAATAAGAATTAATATTTATGTACTTTAAGACGAGTAACTTAACAATAAAGAAATTAAATGCTAACAAGACGTGCCGTATTGTATCGATACAAATACAGTATCATAAGCAGTTGAATTACGAAACGAAAATTAGAAAGAAAAATATATTAAATTGTAATTTTTTTTTGTATTATTTTAAAACTTTAATTGTTTGTTTAATTATAATAGCAAATATTTATTATTTTTGTTTTAAAAAATGTTTATAACCATTCTCAAATGTTCTTTTTTTTGTTCTTTGTTCATTTGTTTGTAGCTCCCAAGAGTTGATACAAGAAGACCGATATTAATATAGTTGTATTGAATTCTTTATCAAATCAAATTAAAATAAACATAAATTGTCTTTCTATACACATGTTTGGACAAACGTTAAGTCTGTCCTCTTTTACTTTGAGTGTTACTAAAACCAATATGGAAAAGTTCCAAACTTTTGTTAACAGATGCCTACGCCGGATACTAGGCATTAGGTGACCAGAAAGGATAACCACTATCGATTTGTGGAAGAGAACTTGACAAAAGCCCATAGCCCAAGACATTACAAATCGAAAATGGAGCTGGATACGACACACCCTGCGAAAACCAGCTACCAATGTTGCAAGGAAGGCTCTTGACTACCCACAAGGAAAGAGGAAGGTGGGCAGACCCAAGCAGACCTGGAAGAGGTCAGTTGTCAATGAAGCTTAGGATACTGGAATGACATGGGAGCAGATAAAGAAAGCTGCTCAGAACCGAGTTCGGTGGAGAGGTGTGGTTGCGGCCCTATGCTCACCTGTGAGTTCACAGGATTGAGAAAATATGTTTGGATGTAGGTTTTATGTATAAATATATATATACGGTACATTAAAGTATCAATGAAATATCTTAGTTACAGTGAAATGATACTATAAACAAAGTCTAGCTTACTGAAAAAACACTCCTATACTTGTCTCACCTCTCTAGCAACTATTCAACTGTCAGAGCAGTCTTTTTATTGAACTTGAATTACGTCAGACAACCTCGGGGTTTCATCAGAAACTCTTCAGACCGCACTACCAAAATATTTACCTCCCTTTACCCATATCTGCATGAGCCATGCGCACACTCTATAAAAATCTTGCTGTCATGGTTGTTTTTTTTTTTTTTTTTTTTGTCATATTTTTGTTCGTTTGTCCCCACCCCCAATGACATTCTACAAAGTATAAGATAGAAACAAATCTCAATTTAATGACTGAATAACTCCGTGAGGTACAAATGAAATATTTAATACAATGGATATTTACAATGTCTGTAGGGATGACAATAGTAATAAGAATCAAACTTGGTTGAGATGAACACTTCATATAGATCTAGATACTGGAGACATTAAGAAATCTTGATCAAAGAAACAACAATCAGCACCTTCACAAGCCCAACACAACATCTCAGTATGTATCCACCATTCCAGACACAAATGTCACAACACTAGCTTACTGCTGACTCCATTTCAGACACAAACGTAAGTCCTATCACTGGCTCCTAGTAGAAACGTAAAGGTGTAAAACTAATCTATACAACTATAGCATCGAAACAACAACGAGATGCAGTAATAATCTAAATACTTACCCTACACACTAATGACTTTATAATAGCATAATATTAGTGATAATAATAGTAATAAATAATAATAGATGTAACATCTTTCCTTTGGCATGAACGACATTAAAACAGTAATCTTGTAATACCAGAGTCTCCATCTTGTGATGCGTGCATCGGTAAGTTTCATATTTAGTTATAGAGTATACAATACTCAATCCTACACGTTCAATGATACAGTACTTCAAATGACGAATTTTATGAAATGCGAAATACCATCCATGCACATGCCAAGTATACCAGAAACCCTTTGAGGCACCAGTCTGGAGAAAAAAAAAACAGTAAAGAAGGATCAGGCAAACGAAAAATAGGATACTTTCACAAACAGGCCTGCATCTATTTCATGGCAAAACAAATTCGCTTAAAAAAACAAACAAACAAAATTACCTCCCTCACTAGTAATTAGCACGTTAAAAATAATGAGCGATTTAGTAATGTTCACCTTTCTTTTCTCTCTTCCAAACTTTCTAATGAGGTCATTGCCATTTAAAAATCGTTGCTGTTATATAACAAAGTGATTTTATCCACATTTTTGGATTCATTTTGTTTTATATTTTATTGTAAAGGGAGAGAACTCATAAAAAATACTAGGAACAAAACAAAATTGGATTATGTACCTTTGATAAAAAAAAACGTTGACGTTGTGCAAGCATAAGTCATAGGAAACAATCTTTCTCTTTCTCCCTCTCTCTTTTCTCTGTCTCTATCCTCTCTCTTTTCTCTTTCTCTCTATCTCATACCCCTCTCTCTCTTTTTCTTTTTCACTTCCTTTGTGTCTGTCTCATCTCCTCTCACTCTCGCTAGATTATGACACCCATCAGAACAAACATTTGTCCGTTTTGTTCCTTCTATACAATAATAAGTCAGCATTGTACTACATTTCCACTAGAAGCATTGAATTTTGAGCCCTACTTTTTATCACATTACAAAAAAACTGAAATGAGTTCAAAGAATACAAAAGATACCTTATACCTTATAACGATATATAGCTATACAATTTCAGTACCTCTATTTTTTTTTTCACTACATTAACTTATAATATCGAGTCACTCACTCCAGAGCAATTTAATGGTCGCGTTATTAACTTTACATTTGTTTTGTCTGTGTCATTATAATCGATGTCAATCTCGGCAGTAACAATGTGTATCATTATCATTAAGACCTATTTGTTTAGAACTTATTTAGATTAGTTTGTCATGTTATATGTTTGTGTTTGTAATGTTTTTACAGCGCCTTGAGCCTACATTTTTGTTTGTTAACAGCGCTTTATAAATAAAATTATTATTATTATTATTATTATTATCATAGCCAACTTTTATCATAACCTAAACTTGCACAAATCAAAGTACAGATCTATAACATTTTGTGAAGTAGATGTGTTGTAGGATCTCTTAGTACACAACAATTGATAACGTGATTCAAATTGTTATAATTAAATATTACTAAATTACTAAATACATTTTAAATTTGATTTGCTATAAGGACTTACAGAAAAACATAAGAAATCAAATTATTTTTTATTTCCGATTACCGTTTGCCATTTTTATAACATGTTCACTGCAAGGATTTAGATCGACAGTTAATGTTTATTTAGTAATGAAATCAGTAATTATCTGAATAAAAAACTTTTTAACGTTTAAATGTTTGATAAAGACTACCATATAATAATAATGATGATGGTAATAATAATAATTATAATAATAAACCTCAATGTTGAATCTGATAAAGGGAGTACGGTGAATTTTGTTTCCCTTTAACGAAACTCGACACTGGAAGCGCCAGAGAATGAATACTCATTCGTTTCTAACATTATAATATAACCTATTGTTATATCAACCTAGGGGAAATTGACAACTGACATCACAGATAAATTCAATGCTCTTAATTAACATTCCTAGGAAGATTCTAGTTGACTGTCTAAGGGCGATACAAATGCAGACCTGCCACATAACCAGAAAATTATTCAGTGGAAACTGATAAAGTGACTACAATTAATTGTGTTTCTCTGTAACGAAACTGGACCCTGGCGGTACCAGAGAATAAATGTCCATTCGTTTCTAACATGATAATAATAGTAATAATAATAGTAATAAAAATTCTGTAGAGTAAGAATGTTCTATTTTTTTTAAATTGACGATCATTATCCAACTTGTACACACTGTCAATAATAAATAAAAATATGCAAGGAACATTTTTGGTCATACTAAATGTGCAGCGAAGGTTAAGAACTGAGGAAAATGTTTGGTTTTAGGGCTCCTCCCCAGACAACTGTGTGGGACTTAACAGCTCTCCCCAGACCATAGTTGGCTAAGAGAACCGTGAATGTTTCGTTTTCGGGTAGCGTCTCTGCAAAAGTGTCAGTAACACTGATGAAGAAATACTATTTCATTTTCAAGGCTTTCTCCTAACACATTAAACGAGCAGATTACAGAAACGGGCCCGGTTGACCCATAGCTAAAAAACAATTTTCAGAATAACGTTAAAAAAATCTTTCCACTACCTCACGCGGACTAATAAGACTAAAAAAAATGTCTTTTTTCAACACCAGATAGCTGACGCGATTTTAAAAGAAATTGGAATTTTATTTAATAAAATTTGTTTCAATGATGTTAAAGGGAAAAAAATTAACTACATCTCAAGGCCTAGTTAATCTGAAAAGATGATTTTTTTAACAAGAGCAGGTTGACGAAATAGATAGATAAATATAGATCTAGATAACGATTTCCAGGAATTTTATGACAGTTAGTGTATATCTTTGTTTATATAATCACCATACCGTTAGTCACAATATGAAACATCCTCATGAAAATAAAAAAAAATGCTTCGACTGAAGCTTCTAAATTCTAACTAATTTGCATATGTAAAACAAAATTCTGAAGTTTAAACAGTTCTATGAAACACAAATTTAAGACAAAATATATTTTTATCCTCAAAAATACTGTCATATTTTTTTTTTTGTACCAGATAATTTTTTTTACTTTTTAAAAGTGATTAATATTGTATTGTTCTTAAAAAAAAGACAAATCAACCAATACAGTGGCTTGGTGGCTGAGTATAAAGCGCTAGACTTAAGAACCAAGTGGGTTTGAATCTCAAAGAAAGCTGGAATTATGTTTGTCGAACTTTACTTTTAAGAACTTCAATAACTGCACCTAAATTATAATTAGATAATTAGATGAAGAAATGGAGATGAGTGGTTGTTGTGCTGGTCACATGACACTCTCGTTAGAAACATGACATTTACATCTTCTGGCCAATGATCAGCACCTCTTCATTACCATCATCATTATTATTATATGGTAGTCTTTATCAAACATTTAAACGTTAAAATGTTTTTATTCAGATAATTACTGATTTCATTACTAAATAAACATTAACTGTCGATCTAAATCCTTGCAGTGAACATGTTATAAAATGGCAAACGGTAATCGGAAATAACAAGATTACAAAGAGAGTTTGTGTGATACACAAACTCAGAGGCGGCCCCCGTCGGAGTCGGATCCCTGTCAGATCAGCCTATTCGCAAAGATGTTTCGGATGTTCCTTCAAAGTTGAAAATAATTAACTTCTCGCTGGACAACGGATGATGGCGAGCAGGGTATAAACCTGCCTTATCTTGATGTTTCCGCACTAGACTGTAGTTCGGATTCATCGGACAAAATAGATGATGTTCAGCTACAATGTGATAAGTCTTGGAGGAGGGTGCTAAAGAAGTACAGTATACGTCGTGCTAGTTGTTGAAATATATGTTTTAAACTTTTTTACCATATCAACTTAGTTGCAAGTATAAACATTTTCATTTGGAATACATTTTATTATTTATTTGAATCTAAAATCTGGCTTCCGTAAAGGGATTTATTGACAAATAAAAAAACAGACATGAAAATCCAAGCGTTAGTGAGTTAAGGCATAAATCATACATTATGTCTTTGTTTATACTTGTATGAAGACGTAGAAGAGCTGATGGAATACATTGTCGATGACAGCATAGTGCTCTCTCACCTCCAAGTGCTGTTCTCTGGGGATAGTTCCAAAAGGGCTAACACTATGGGAGCCTCCGACTCTTACTTGCCTACCTGTGTACGCTCGATCGCTGCAGACTATGCATGTGGGTGTTTGAGGGAAGGGCTGAAATGGATTCTGTACGCTTGTCTGGTGTATGGACTATGTCGGAGCTAATAATATTAATCCTGGAATTGATCGACCGCCGCCAAGACAACTAGAAAAAGATCGAGTCTTTCTAAATCTGCATGCTGTAAATAGTATTATAAAATATTCTTCCAAAGTCATCATCGTTTATTAAACTTTGTCTAGCGAGCATCATACACAAAAGGAAGATTTCTGTTCAAGGCTTTTGCAAGATTAAATGTAAGCCTGTCAGACCACTGTTCATATGCATGTGATGATAATAGTGATTATGAAGCCCATAATATAATGTAATTTCAAGAAAGATATTTAATCATAAGAAGTTTATCCAAAAAGTTCACTTTTAAATACATTAGCAAAGCTTTAAATAACTAGTATCTTCTCTTTGTAACTAATTACACAGCTTGTTTAGTAGTTTTCAAGAAGTAGTAGTAGTTAGGAATACTAAATGTACCTACATTCAATAGATGCAAAATTTCCTACTGATGTATATTTTGTTCTACCTAGAACGCAAATATAGCCCTGCTCACTAACCAGTGATTCATTACGTTAGCAACTTGACATAAAACAGCGTTCTATTGTCCTGTATTGAACATAGAAGCTTTCTTTAAGTTCACCTTTGTAATAACAAAACAACCATTCATATATCGTAATAGCAGTAGAGGCAATCGATGTATCGATACAAAGTGGATAAAGATACGCAGTAAGATGAGAGTGACAATTGATGTCACATGGATGGTTACAAACTTAATGACTCTATTTATGTACTTAAGTTGTGAACAGTAGAACGTTCTTAAGTTTATTATCAATTTCAATTCAATTTGTTTTGTTCTTTTCTCGTGTATCTATAGTAGCGTTCTTCTTTTTAGAAAAACGTTTAAAAAAAGAGCACTTCTTTTAGTCTAGAAATGTATTCGAATGGTTACCATTCTCAATATAAATAGTACACACTATTTATAAGAGTAGTCCAATGAACTCTAAAAAATGATTTTAAATGGTAATTTTTGCATTCTTTTTAGGTGATTACATGGAGTCAAAATAAGAATTTATGATATAATAAGCCTTTAAGCATTATTTTAACTTAATTTATTTATCCCATATTGTACCATGCAATTGACTTTTAAAGTGAAAAAGTACAGTTTCAGATCATACAGCCTATAGAGCAGAGGAAATAAAGGTCAACTGTTTCTGTTGCCCAGGGTTTACGAGGGTGTCCTGTTGGCAGAACAACGACCAACCGACTTTACTTTTCCCCAACTTTTGTAATTAGAGTTGGGTGGACTCAGAGGAGCCCTAAATATTCCGAAATTAAAAAAAAAACAAAAGTTAGTCTTCACCTCCGGTACGAAAACCAACCACTTTGCCACTCATCAAATGCGCCTTCCCTTTAACTTTTAGTCAAGGAAAAAATATTTGTAGTATTTTAATTACGGGTGTTTTTTACCTATCGTTGTGACGTATGTTGATTCAAGATTACTTTTCATTTATTATAACACCTGGTACTTTGTGTTTGTGTGCGAGTCTGTGTGTGTAACTGGTTAATCATCAATAAGATAAGAAGCTTTTATTATCTTTTCTTTCGGTGTTTCGTAATTAGAAGAGTTTGGTTGGAATAAAACTGGAATTGATTCTACAAACATATTTGTATTTAATCTCATTCTCGTCTTAAAATTATAATATCTTTTTTTTTTTACTACACATGATAACTAAACTTAATGGAGGTAACTCTATAAAAAATGCAGGTAGGTGTAGGATTACCAGATTTATGACAAAAAATGTCGTCCCCTATTTTAAGGGCGTGTCCTCCGTTTAATAACTTTCCGCTTTTACTCTGAGATTTATTGCAATAGCGTTTCAATCAATGGAATTCTTTACTTCATATCTTCAGATTTAAACAAATACTCAGAATAAGAAATCTTCGTCAGTGTATTTAGGGTTGTAAACAACAATTCTGATATTGAAAGTTCACAGAGGAGTATTTTTTTTTACTTTCCCATGCATTTTGGTAACGTTAAAAAAACATTTTACCTATCATCGAAAAGTTAACAATAGAGAAGTAAACTTTCCATCATTTCAATCAGAATTATCAGAGACATGCTCTCGTAATGTATATAAAATTAGTAAAGTCCTCTTCAGGCCTAGAGATTATAGGACATATGATGTAAAGGTTATCTATTTCTATGGCCTACGGTTAACGTATGCGTCATATGACCAGCTGCTCTTATTTTCCTTTCCAATTGTTAACTAGCTAGTAGAGTCGAGAAGGCGTCCGAAAAATCAATAAATTCTAACTCCCAGTGTCTACTGAGATTTGAGCCCGAGACGCCTTTGTCAAGGGTGTTTCCACTTAACAAGCTGCCCTTTACGCCCCATTATGTTTTGTTGTTTATTCTGAACAAAACGTGCTTTAGTGACATTATCATAAAAATACAACTCAAGTTTATAATTTTGTTTTGCGTGCATGTCCTTCTTGGAAACTCCCTGTCCTCATTTTCTCCTGCTATGGACAATGACATGACTGATCCAAACTAATTTATACAACTACGCTTAATATAAGCTTTGTTGATGTTTTAAAGTATTTTCTATGTTTTCTAGTTTTTATTACAGTTTATTCCCTACCTACCAGGAAATCTAAACCGTCGGTGGAATGGATCATTAATGCCAAATATTGTTTAGAAAGAATTGATGATAAATTAATCAAGTGCAAAATGACATCTATTTTCTCATTATAAATCAATAAATTTCTTTGAAAAGACATCTACAGTATTTATATGTTGTGATTCACTTAACCTAAAATACTTAACGCATTACTGATATAGAGAAAGGGCATAAAGTATATATTATTGTTTTAATATCTTGTTACATATCATGTGTCCAGTATTTACATAAGAAGTTAGTGAGGGAAACTGTATTCCTTTCCTTTGATTAAGAAAAGCCTGAAAGAAATATAGTGAACACTTCCATTAGCTCTTTGCTTATTTATATGATTAAACTCGCTTAAATACAATCAAGAGTAGATGTTTTATTAGGTTTTATGTTATCGTAAATATCTGAATCTTTTTGGCCTTATTTTATCTCCTTAGTTATTGAATTGGTGTACATTCAACAATATATCCCTTTCTCGTGGATCTGGGAATTTATTGAAAATGTTTGGTTTTGCTTAATTCTTATCATGTTTAAATTATCTTTTTTTTAATTTAGTTTATTTCGTTTTCATATAATTCTTTTTTTTAAATTATATATTTCTATCATTATAAATAAATTCTACCCCTGTCTGCTACTTTTTTGGGGGGGTTTGGTGTCAAAAGTTAAAGAATATGGACTATTATTCCGTCTTAGTTATTTTTTTTTTATTTAGGTTTCTTTTCAACTGACATGGTTTTAATCTTTAAACATTGGGGACATGCTAGAGAACTTATATGAAAGTTGTAAAACTTAAATGTTTGTCTTTTGATATCAAGTTAAGTATTGTAACCCACAATCCACTCTAGACTATATTTTTATGTTTATAAAAAATCCTATGTATATTTTATATCTTTATCATTTATGGTTTATGTTTAACAAAAATAGTTTGTTCATGTTGACTGTATTTTAAGATGAAACAAAAATGAACAATTCCAGTGAAGTCAATATAACTTTTAATCTGCTACTTGCTAGTTCTGATGTTAGTGATGAAATATATTTTGTAATACTTTTTGTCACCAATGTTGTTATAGCAAATATTTTGTCTCTCATAGGAATCATGGGAAGTATTCTTAATATAATAATTCTATCTCATCATAAAATGCAGGATACAACTAATGTGGTTTTATTGGCAATTTCTGTTTGTGATTTAATCTATTCAATTACGCAAATTTTATTTAATTTGTCCATATCTTCATATTTAATTAACTGGTACATTTATCAATGGATTGGAATAATTCATCTTTTTATTATTGACCACATTAATTATTATGCTGGAATTGTGAGCATCCATCTAGTGACTTTAGTTGCTATTGAAAGAATGATTGCTGTTTGTTTTCCTTTTCATGTTTCAAGAATTTTTACTTTATTTCGTATGAAACGAATGATTATTTCAATAGTTTGTTGCAATATAGTTTTAAGAATTCCTGCTTTTTTTAGATTTGAGTTGTATTATATCGAATACCAAAATGTTACAATACCTACTCTAAAATATGTAGATTTATATTATCAAAATTATTACATTTTTAATTATTATTCGAATACGGTAGGCTTATCAGTTTTAGGTTTACTTCCATTTGTTGTCATTTCTGCATGTATCATTCTCACTATATGGAATATTTCTATAACATCTAAAAAGAAAGTTACATTATTTTCAAAAGAGTCTAGGGCTAAACGTCAAAAAGAAATGAAATCTGTTAAAGTAGTTTTAATTATTTCAGTTTTAATTATGTTTCTTGTTTTAATTCCACTATCTGTTCAACAGATATTTTTTGCATTTCAACTAGTTCCTATGTCTCGGAAATTGACAAGTATATTTTTTTGGATTGGAAATATACTAACTCAGATAAACTCTTCCTTTAATTTCGTCATTTACGTCACAAGTAGCCCGAAATTTAAAAATACTTTGATGAATGTTTTTATTAGTAAAATATGAGCGGTGGCTGAGCGGTAAAGTGCTTGGCTTCTGAACCGGGGGTCCCGGGTTCAAATCCTAGTGAAGACTGGGATTTTTATTTCGGGTTCCTTGGGCGCCTCTGAGTCCACCCAGCTCTAATGTGTACCTGACATTAGTTGGGGAAAAGTAAAGGCGGTTGGTCGTTGTTCTGGCCACATGACACCCTCGTTAACCGTAGGCCACAAAATCAGATGACCTTTACATCATCTGCCCTATAGACCACAAGGTCTGAAAGGGAAACTTTACTTTTTACTTTTTACCTTATACAAATATAGAAGTAACATGACTCGTGGTTTTTTTTTTTCAGAATTGGGTTTTAGTACAGATTTAGAGCTGGATGGACTCGCCCAAAGACAGTGCTAGTATAGCTGAGAATTGCCCCAAAAATATTGCAATAATACAAAATTAAGGAGCATTTGTGTCTTTGATTTTCGTCAATTAATTTCCCCTTGTGGACGATTCTCTTAAGTCTACTTATTCTCTATTTTAATATGTCGGAAACATCTATTAGCTCAGTTTTCCCACACGTTCGCTCTATTTATCTTACTAATCGTTATCTCTATGTCATGTCTCGACTGTTTTTATATTTAGCCAGTAATTATTGAGCAGTGTTTTCTTAATTGCAAATTAAATTCCTGATAAACACGATACAAGTTTTCTGAAGGGAAAGAACTGAAAATAAAGATTGAGGAATAATGATCATTGGGTTGTGTTCCTTAGTCATTCATTTGATAAATTTTGGAGTTGAAAAAAAAAGTTTTTTTTTTTGTTTTTTGTTTTGCTTTTTTTTGTATAAAAGCATAGTTAAAAACTAGAATCTTAATGTATAGATTTTCATAGGTATTTAAATCAAATATGTTAAAAATTGTAAAACATGAGTATTTTTAATGTACTTAACAACGTTAAAATAGTCCTTAGTATTCAAATCCAAACAATATTGATTATGGCTGAAACTTAAAAAAATAAAATTTATACAGATTTTAAAACAAATGACTCTTTAATTGTACAGTGTTATTTGTTGGCTATGGGTTATGCGCTTCTGACTTTTAGCAGAATTCATCAGGATTGATCGGGTTCGAACCCTGAATGTTTTCGTACCCCTAAGTCCTGTTGGAGATTTAAACTAGTATGTGATGATCATCATTTGTAAAGTTTATAAATGATACAGCAGGAAATGAAAACAAAAATAGTTCCATTTTGTTTCAGAACATTACCTTTGAATCTCATTAAAGTATGATTAAAGAGTGTCAAACGACATTTAATGCTCTATAGTTTTGTTACTCACCAGATGCACAATACACAAAGCCTACAAAGTACATCATATCAATATAGTCGCGAGAAAAAAGTGTTGTAGTTAAGTGGCTAAATCACATTGGGTGTCTCTCAATGGTAGCTAAAGTTTGAACCTCGACTCGAGCTGTATTTACTGTGACAGCACAAAAATCTTCTCTCAATCACGGGCTTCCTCAACACAAAAGATTGGATCAAAACTCTAAGTTATAGCACTTGCTTTGATTTCTCCATCAGAAAGATGTCGATTTCAGGTACATTTCCTCAGCTGCACACGTGAGAAGCCTGATACCTATGACTGCATAGCTTTTCTTTTAATGAAACAAACAAAACAACAAAAATGATAGGGTCCACTTTTCTTCATTTTTTTTAAATATAGAGGCAAGTTTCTATTTGTTCAGCTCTCCCAATTCATTAATATGCACAAATGTTAAGAGGCACATCACCTATCACGTGATTACCATCCTAAAGAAAGAGAGCCTTAAACTTTTATCATTTATTCTTTGTTAGATAGCGATTTACTTTGTGCTGACGTTTCGGCGGGCCGGATGGCATTACAAATGTCCCAAGGTTAGGGATCGCAAGTTGTTAGGTTTGGGGTCGAATGGCGCTTGGTCAGCGGCCGAACTGCGTAAGATTGAGGCCAAATAGCACTAAGTTAGGGACCGGATAGCACTAGGTCGTGTCAAAAGGACCGCGTCCAAACTTTTTGTAAAGTGAATATCTTTTATGGCAACATTGAATTAAATAGTCTCTTTCGATGGATAGTTAAATGCTTAATAAATTCCTCTTCCTCTGCAATAGTTACACAGATTTTGATGTTGAAAAAAAAATGTACGATACCTTTTCTGTCCATGAATTCGAATTTTAAAAATCAACTCTGTGGCCAATGTTAGAAAAAAATAAGTACTTTCTGTTTGAAATAATTAGTTGGGTTGTTCTAATCGAGTTTTAAGTCCATAAATAAAAAGAAATATCACTAAGTAGAACGATGTTCCCTCTAAGTATTTTTAAAAGTTAAATTTGTTCTTAATATTTCTTTTGCTCTTTTTATTTTTCATGAATAATCAATTGTTGTGAATATCACTTTGTCTGAGAAATATAATAAATATAATATTTTACAGCTTATGGAATACAAACAATTTTTATTAAAATATTTTCTAAGCCCAGTTTACGACGTTTACTCAGTCTTGTGTTTTTTGTTGTTTTTTTTTTTTCCCTCCTTTTTAAGGCTCTTCTTTTTTTCTCCTATTTATTTATGATATTTTACAGCCGATGGCACAAACTGTGTTAATTATTTTTTTTAAATAGTATATTTGTAACAAAAGTAATATTAAATAAAATATTTTCTGAGTACTTTTTCAAACTATATCACCTAATAAATGGTAATTTTTGGCAGAACATTTTTAATGATAAAAAAAATTAATTACCATTATTAAGTTTCATTACCTGTGAAAGTAGATTGTAATGAAATAAAACAGTACACTACACATTATATTAAATTTGGGCAATAGGTAAACAGACCTCACGTTGTTCTTTTCCGTTAATTTTGATGACGCAATCTTGTAGGGCACAACCCAATATCCTACCTTTCTGAAATTTACAATATAAAATAAAAGTCTAATTATCATTTTTCCGACATAAATTGATATCCTACAAACAGATGTAAAATTTCTTGATAGCCCATACTACAAACCATCTACCTCTATTGTCAGTACCTACATCAATCTTGATAGATGAATCATCTATTTGTGTCACGTCTCGAATAGAGAAATCTGCAAAAGTGCGACAGAGGAGATACCTGCATAGTTCGTGGTCGAAAAGATACCGGCGAGCTGCGTGACAGGAGATATCACTGAGATACAAAGTGTGGGGCTAAGGAACTACCTGCAAACTGCAGACCTGTGGGTCTACAACTCCTTCTCAAGACATATCAAATCTCAAATACCTCGGAGATATTGTCTCGGATGAGGGAACAAATCTCGAACTACTGGTCCGAATAGCACAGTCCACAGCAGTCCTTTCTAAACTTACGTTAATATGGAAAGACAAAGGCTTAGCCCTCGGCACCGAAATCAGACTGATGCGCTCACTGGTCATGGCCACATTTCTTTATGCTTGTGAGTCTTGGACGCAGACTGCAGAGCTAGAGAGGATAATCCTAGCAGTGGAATTGAGATGCTACAGAAGGATCTTAGGCATCACATTTATAGACCGCATCACAAACCAAGAGATTAGAGACAGGGTTACTGCAGCGATCGGACCCCATGATGACCTGCTAACTTCTGTGAAAAAACGCAAGCTCAAAATGTATGGACATATAACAAGATCTTCGAGACTCGCAAAGACCTTCCTCCAGGGAACAGTACCAAGAAAAAGAATAAGAGGCAGAGAAAGCGATGGGAAGACAACATTAAAGAATGGACATGCCTACCATTGAAAGAAGTTCTAAGCAGGGCAAAGGATAGAGAGGAATGGAGAAAGACGGTCTTCAAGTCTTGCTTGGTACCCCAACGGTCCACCAGACTAAGGGATAGGTAACAGGTAAAAGGTAAAGGGTATTATCGAATATTTCCGTTACGTTAAAATTGGATCCTGACACTTAAATTACAGATGAAAAATAGTATTGTACTTTGAGTATGGTATCTTACTGCGGCCTTGGACCTGCATCGTTAACGCAATCCACTTGGCACTTGGTCTATGGCCAGTGGGCCGTAGTCTGGGTATCACTGTCAAATATTATTTATTGGTGGAATGTTTCTACGCAAGCTCGCACACCAACTAAATGTCTTTACACTGATACGTCGATTACGTCAATATAAAAACCAAACACCAATAATAATGCTGGCCCTATTGGTTGACCTGCTATAAATTAACAATGGTGTCACGAAACAAGCGCAACGACATGTCACCTTTACAGCTGTCAGTGTCCAGAAGTGTTATGGTGGACAAAACTTGTCTTAAGACAATGGTGCTTAGAATGTTTTTTTCCCAGGAATATCATACATTGTCGACACTTGTGCCGTACGTTACATCAAAGTAAAAAAAAAGATGTTAAGTTCTCTTTTCAGATGTAGCGATCTACAGGGCAGAAGATGTAAAGGTCATCTGTTTCTGTGCCCCACGGTTAATGAATGTATCATGTGGCCAGCGCAATGACCAGCCACCTTAACTTTCCCCAACTAATGTCAGATACCCATTAGAGCTGGGTTGACTCAGAAACGCCCTTAGAATTCCGAAATTAAAATCCCAGTCTTCACGTTGCATCACCGCAAGAAAAATTGCCCAGTACTATGCAACCGATCACTCGTGTCTTCATTATGTTCTTCGGGCAGAAACTCGGAGCATTTGATCAATGACCTATATAACCTGTAGGCCGCAGTGTGGGCATCACTTTCTAAAGATGTCCAATAAGTTACAACGTTTACTTGAGTTGAATAGTTCAGTACTTTACTATATCAATTTCCTCTCTAAGTTAAATTATTTAGATCAAAGAAAAATAGTTCTAATACCTTTTTTACACATCTCATATCAATTCACAATTATTTTTTGTACCGGTACCTAACAAAATATGATTCAAACTCAAGCAAAAACAACAACAACAAATTACTCAATTAATTTTTACAAATTATTAGTTATGTGAAATACCGAAAGGGGAAAATTAAGCTAACATTATTGAGACCATTTTGGTGTCTGTAAAGTTCTCCCCTACAGAAAATAGTAAGTATTATCTCTTTTCTAAATGTTCTCAAAGGAGATAAATGGAGATCGTGTTAACCATTAACGTTGTTAGAGATATGAATAACTATTAGGTGTAAGGTTTAGCGTTTGGACCTTTTAAAGTTATCAATGCTAAACTCCATTTCTATATTTAAAAAATTAGAAAGATTAAACATTACTCTGGCATAAGAAATTATTTTCTCCACTTTCTACTTTTATTATTTTTACTTGTTTGCTTTATTGTAAAGGGGAGAAAACTAATATTTAAATCCTAGGAATAATGGAAATTGGGTTGTGTACCTTTGGAATTACCTTTCTTTTAAGTTGTGAAAGAATAAGTCATAGCGCAAATGCGATATATATTTAATAATAATAATAATAATAATAGGCTTGTCTTCGAGTCCGAAGATTAGTGAGGAATACAGTGTTTCCCGTGGCTGTGCAGTCCCAGCTGTGACCTACATATTTTGCCACATCCAGGGCAAGCAAAACCATTGTCCGCAGGTGGTCGGTTTAGATTTTCTTTTCGTCGTCTGCGTTTGTCCTCGGCGGCAGATTTACTTTTGGCTGACATAGAAGAGAGCACCTGGCAGCATGCGACGTCGGAACGAGACAGCTGTTCACTCACAAAGGCCGCGGGATACACATTTGAGACCAAAAGAAAATATATTTAATATATATAGATGAAAAGCATCTCTCTCTTTCTCTCTCTCTCTCTCTCTTTTTTTCTCTATTTCTCTCTCGCTTTGTCTTTTCTCTTTCTCTCTATTTTCTCTATCTATATTTTTCTCTTCACTCTCGTTCTTTCTTTTTTTTTCTCTCTCTTTCTGTCTCTCCCCTTAACTCTGTCTCCTATCTATATTTTTTTACTTTGTATCTTTCTCTTTACTCTCTCTCTTTTCTCTCTCTCTCTCTCTCTTTTGTTTTCTCTTTTTCTCATTACTCTCTTTTTCTCCCTCTCTTTTTTCTCTCTACTTTTCTT
>JADKLZ010000003.1:18369819-18403453 GCA_021533235.1 Biomphalaria straminea
TTGGGGGGTGGCTTCTAAAATTAGTCCGTTTCTTGTAGTTAGAGTTTTTAAAGTTATTTCTAAAAACAAAAATAGTGAAAAGAAACGAAACCTTCCTTTTTAAACGTCTTTATGCAATAAGCTGGATTAATTTTTTTGTTTTTTAAAATTTAATTTGTGTGTTACTAAGCAAACATAAACAAACATGGATGCTTTGCCTGGATGCAGTGGTGTTAGTGGTAGGCCTAAAAGATTGACGGTAGCACAAGCTACTCAATTGTTTTTAGCTTTAGAAAGTAGTAGTTCTAGTGATAGTGAAGATGATGTGACATATTTGCCAGAAAATCGTGGTGTAGATGATACAATTGTGAAGAAGAAAAGAGCTAGATATGATGATACTGTGGTTGACTCAGATTCTGACAGTGATAGTGGCAGTGAAACTAACAATGATGGGACTGGTATTATTGCTACAATTCCAGAACCAGATGATTTTAGACCTAGATCTAGTGGTAATAATGATGGGTGGCAATGGGAGAAGGTTGCTGACAATTGTCCTGTCAGTACTGCCAATACATTTAGAATGTCCCAGCCTTCTAAAAGTGGAGTCAATTCTGAGTTAGATTTGACAAGAGATTCTACACCATTTGATGTTTTGACCAGGCTAGTAGATGGTAGTATCATGGCCTTTTTAGTTGATAGCATAAATGATAAATGCTAAAATTGTGATTCAAAAACACAATCCTCCTACTGTCAGGTCCACATTTAATAATTGGACAGACACAACTGTTGCAGAAATGTACAAGTTTCTCGCAGTTTTAATTTCGATAGGTCTACAAAACCAAAAGTCTGTCAGGGACTTTTGGTCTAATAAAGACATATATTATCAGCCATGGTTTAATACCATGTTTACAAGAGCTAGATTTGAGCTCTTGTTCTTTAGCATGATGCATGTAGGTGAAGCGGTCTCGGTCGGTAAAGATAAAGTTGAACCCTTCGTAAAGATGATGTGTTCAAATTTTCAAAAGGCATTTTATCCTTTTGAGGAGGTTGCTATTGATGAGATGGTGATAGGATTTAAAGGCAGGTTTGGACCATTACAGTACAACCCTAGTAAGCCTGAAAAGCACCATATAAAAAATTATGGCCTGTGTGATAGTAGTACAGGTTATGTGATAAATCTTATCACTTATTATGGTAGTAACACTTCTTACTCAGACTCATCAAACAGTATTACCAGCCATGCAGTAAAAATATTTGATACCCTTCTACAACCACTTCAAAGTGGGCATCATATTTTTGCTGATAGATATTATACGTCAACAGATCTCTTGGAATATTTAACTCAGAAGAGATTTTATTATACTGGGACAGTCAACTTGGCTAGGAAAAATTTCCCTGCCGAGCTCAAGAAGCAAAAGCTGCGTCACAGAGAAACTCAATTTTACAAGTCTGTGGGCAGTATAGATGCTCTTTGTGTGGCATGGCAGGATAAAAAAGCTAAGAAACCTTGCATTATGGTGTCCACAAAATCTACCAATCGCATCATTAATGTGCAACAGAAGCGCAGTGTTGTCGAGAAGCCAGAAATGGTTCACGACTACAATATGATGATGAATGGTTGCGACAGGGCAGACCAAATGCTCTCTTATTATTCTGTGCATTCTAGAAAAAGCATGAAATGGTGGAAGAAAGTCTTCTTCTGGATTTTAGAAATTGCACAGATTAATGCTCTCATCATTTATAATGCCACACAGGTTACATGTGACCAGCCTTCAAAAAAGCTTTCTTTAAAAAAATTTAAAGAAACTTTAATTGATGGTTTAGTTGATGCTGCCACTGCACTAGGTGATGTTCCTAGACAGGTGAAAGTGAAGACTGTTAAAGCTGACAGCAAAATGGCATCTGGGCCTCATATTGTTCGTTATGAAGAGAATGATCGCCCTTGTGTCTATTGCAAGAGTCAATCACAACGGAAGCGCACTAGGTTCTTTTGCTCTGGTTGCCCGTCGCAACCTCGGCTCTGCGTAAAACATTGTTTTCATCTATACCATGAGGATCTGGCAAAACAATAGCTTTCAAGTAGTGGCAGTAGGATTAGTAGTGTAAATATGTGTATATATAGTGTGTTTGTGCGTGTAAAATGTAAATATTAATTTTTTTCACTGGATATTGTTTTCTGCCAAAAATTATTTCGGATTGGATTTACAACTCT
This sequence comes from Biomphalaria straminea, assembly GCA_021533235.1. Lineage (NCBI taxonomy): Eukaryota > Metazoa > Mollusca > Gastropoda > Planorbidae > Biomphalaria > Biomphalaria straminea. Next base: position 18,372,011 of record JADKLZ010000003.1, read on the forward strand.
ACGCGTCTAAGGTAATACCTGTTTTATAATCTTTACTGCATGTATAAGTGTTGTATATCAAATTATTCAGAAATGAACCCTCCTTCTTATTAATGAAATGTATTTAGTCCAAATTGTAAATAAAAAAAAATAAAGAGTATATATTGATGTTATTGCAAAGAAAAAAAATCTTCGAAAAAAAATTGACTATGATCTAAAACCTGAAATTACAAAGGATTTACATGTAAGAGAATAAAGAAAGGGTGAAAAGGAATTCTTATGCATATCTATGTAGTTTGATATATAATTTATAGTGTCTGTAATAATAAATAAGTAAAAAAAAATATATTTTATAATAGATATGGGAAAAAAAGTAGTTTATTTAAAATTAATGGGATTTTGAAAAAAAATTAAATTAAATTAAATAAGCAAGAAATTAGGGAAAAAAACTTCATTTATGTTTATCAAAATGAATTTACTTTAAAATTAGTACAAAATATACTCTTTTCAAACAATATTCTGCATATATTGTGTATAACAAACCTAGACCAAAAAAAAAATATTTTTAATCTTTTTTTTTTCCATCTTATTCAACCTGTAAAATCATCTATACAAATTAAATAAACTACAAAAAGAATAACAAAGTTGTGTTGGTGAAGGTCTTGGCTTTAATTTGATATATAACTTTATTTATCTGTGATTTACCGTTTATGAGATAAAAAATATTTTCATAACCCTATTATAAACAAAAACTGGTAGCCATTTTTGCCCGCATCCATTGCTATTTTAGCAACAGGGTGAAAGAGTTAGACAGGTCAGGAAAAAAATTCTAAAAAAAAAAATATTCAAAAATTTAAAAAAGTAATCTGACACTTCAATAGCAATTATATTTTCCTACAACTCTGCCAATTTTTAAAAGAAAATAACAAGAAATGCAAAAGTAGATAGCTTTTAAATAAGAGTATGTTTACAAAACAAAATGGCCGCCGTTGCCATAGCAACAACATTTTCAAACTTTTTTCTCTTGATTTTCAATAGGGTACTCCTACATACCATTCCTGTGTAATATCATTAAATTTGAAGCACAAATGAAAAATTTAGTCTCTAAGTGTTTCCCCTACCCTTAACAAAAGAAACGGGTAGCAAAGTGGTTAAGCGCTTGGATCTGTGGTCCTGGGTTCGAATCTCAGTGAAGACTGGGATATTTACATTTCTCACTGTAATGGTACAAGACATATTGACAATCAAAAACTGAAGAAGATGCCAGCCAAGATACTTAATAAGAACAAGGTTACAAAGATAGTTAGTGTGGAAACACAAACTAAAAATAAGCCCACAAAGTGGTCCGCACAGGCAGGTAAAAAGGCCGGTTTCAATATTTTCAGAAATAGTGAATGGCAAATGACAGAGAAGAATGAAAAAAAATGGTAAAAAGTTTGACAGATGTGTGGTAACCAACGCTCCAGCAGACCAAGGGAAAGGTGAGAGATATATTAACAATAGATATGAATCTGGCCTAACTGATGTCTTAAAATAATTATGTAATTGATCTAATTGTTTCTTAAAGGGTAAAACTCTTATTCAAAGTCTAAAATAATTCCTTTCTTTAAGTGTCATATGGATATATTGTGCCAGGATTCAGTTTACGCAATATTACGAAAAACTGCTTATTAATTGTTGTTTTAAATTACGTTCCACTTTAAATAGATTTTTTTTCTCTTTGTCTTTAAAAAAAAGTAAACATTTTTTTTTGTAAATATAGTAATTATTTACTTTAGAAAGACATTTGTAAATTATAAATTTTCTGACAAAAAATGTTAAACCGTTGGTATAGATGTGTTTAATAATGGATTTCCTTTACTAAATAGTCTGCCGTGTTTGTTACTATTCATAGTGAATAGTTGTAAAAATAATGTATTTTTATCAAAAGACTGCTAGCATTGTTGATTTAAAAATTAAATATTTCGATTTCAGAAAAAAAAGTCACTTTGAAAAGGTCAAATTATAACTATGTTGGATTTTCATTATCTTTTATAGTTTATGAGATCTAGATTGGACGGACGGACTAGCAAACACACAAAATTGATAGCGTCTGTTCCCCTTTTGGGGACCGCTACAAAACACCTTTCTTCTAAACATCCTCTAAACAATATTTATGAAATATTACAGTCTAAGGTGTAAGTACTGCAAAAGAAAAGGCAACGATATCATCTGAATATATATTCTATATTATAGAAATTATACTACATTTTAGAAAGAACGAAACGGAATATAAACAGCCCTGTATATGAAAACTACAATTGAACAAAAAAATGTAAGTACAGTTGCGGTAAAGTTTTATTTGTATTTTAGCACTTGAAAGTTACTCAAAAATCACTTTAAATGTTGTAATATTTGTTATTCCTATTTAAAGGTATAAAAATTAGTTTGTTTGTTTGTTTCTCAGATGGATACAAAGATCAATTGTAGTCAAGATGATACCACATTTACTCAATATCCTATCGTTTCAGTGGGAAATTACATTATTAATGAAGACGTGTATTCAACAATTCTTTTTGTTATCAATGTAATAATAGCAAATATTCTGTCTTTATTAGGAATCATTGGCAGCATACTTAATATACTAATTTTATCTCATCATAAACTGCAGGATACAACTAATGTGGTTTTGTTGGCCATATCTGTTTGTGACCTCATTTATTCAATAACACAAATATCATTTAATTTGTCGATCTCGTCGTTTCTAATAAACATTTACATTTATCAATGGGTGGTGACAATACACAGAATCTGTTTCGACTATATCAACTTTCTTGCATTTATTCTCAGTATCCACTTAGTGACTTTAGTTTCTATTGAACGAATGGTGGCCGTATGTTTTCCATTTCAAGTCTCCACAGTTATGACAGTCTATCGTATGAAATGTGTGATCATTTCTTTAGTGTTTTGTAATATTGTATTCATGTCTCCTAGTTTTATAACTTATAATTTAGATTACGTTAATTACAATAACACAACACTGCCAGCTCGCAAGTATAGTGAAATATTCATACGAAATGGTGACATCTTATATAAATATTCAACTATAACATCACTGCTTCTCTTTGCCATACTCCCGTTTTTCATTATATTTTCTTGTACATGCCTGACTGTGTTCCATATTTCAATGACGTCTAAAACTAAAGCAACGTTGTCTTCAATGGAGAATATCGCTAAACGAAAACGAGATATGAAATCTGTGAAAATAGTTTTGATTATTTGTGTTTTAATTTTGTTTCTTGTTGTTATTCCTATCGGAGTTCAACAAATTCTTCTTGTGCTTGTACTATTACCAATACCCATAGAGATATCGAATATAATTTACTGGGTGCTCAACTTGCTTGTTCAAATAAACTCTTCCTTTAATTTTGTTATTTACGTCACAGGAAGTCCCAAGTTCAAAAAAACTTTGATACAACTTGTGTTCAAGCAAAAAGGAACTAAAAAATAAATAAATAAAAAAGTGTCAATGTCTATTTATATATTAGAGTGCTACTGCGCAAACCGACGTGTAAACACCCCTGTTTGTGTGGATGTGTAGTAAAACAACTAGTCAAATACAGTCCTGTGCTGGCTTTGGAATGTTAACCCCAACTGATCTCTCACCTGCTATCCTGACCTTTGTTATGTAACAATATTTTATTTACGATTGTTCTTACTGTGTATGATCTATATAAATATTCGAGTTACTACATATTTTACATATTTTTTCTATTTATTTTATTGTCACGTGACCAGGTGACCTGGTCTTGAACGAGACAGGAGGACCTGGGTACTTTGTGGACAAATCGTCATTATGTGTTGTTGTTTTTTTGTGTTTTGTTTTGTTTTACTGCAAAAGTCGCAATCTCCACTTCTTCTTTTCTAATATATTATAATGGATATTTACATTTAAGAATATTTTACTTGATTCTTAATTTTTAAGACAACTCACTTGTTTAATTAAGTCATTGGGATCTCTTAGGTTTTCATATTCATTGATGTATATATTTTTAGAATGTTTCATGATTAAAGTTCTACGTTACGTATTTTATATATCATTCCGGTGTCCTGTGATAGATGTAAGTGATACATACATACATTATATTTTAAAAATGTGGAGCTCATAAGGAATTACACATTTTAATAAGAATAATTAACAATAATTAATTAATAACACCACCTAACTCTGATCAACTACAGTGATTCCCAAAGTGGTCCATATGGACCCCCAGGGGTCCACGAGGACTTCCAAGGGGTACTCGAAAGTGAAAAAAAAAATGGGGGTCCATGACATCCAAATAGGGGTCCACGAGAGTGGATCTCATTTAAGAAGGAACTGAGTTAATATAAATCTCACATTAATGGAATCACCTATTATATCATACAAATATAGGCTACATTATTTATACTTTATTTTAGCAAGGCCATTAAATATTTCATATATTATTGGAATGAAAAACATATTTAAAATTTTAATACCTCATTACAATAGCTCAATTTTGTCTAGAGATAACTAATATTTAACATGGCTGAATCTAAATATAAAATAGACGGTTGTGTTAATTTTCAATTTTTTTTATTCTTTTCTCGTCGAACTTATATTGTCTATGTGTCTTTTATTTAACAAAATTTTATGGAATGACACCATGAAACCACCTAAGCTGGAGGATCGTTGGAGACAAAGCCACCCTGATAAGATTTGAAAAACTATTGAACACTCCTTGGTACTGTTGAGAAAAGATCTACAATTGACAAAATATTTGTTTTCAAATTTTAAGGAATATATAATGGTTTGCTGTGTCTTAAAATATCTTGCAAAATTATGAAAATGACATACAGTTGGCGAAAAAAATGAATGATTTAGCCAGCCGCTAAAGTTTTTAAAACTATTTTGTACACAAACCTGCATCTGATATTTGCTAAGAATTCTTCTAAGCAACAAATAGTTCAAAGGTCTATATGTGAACCGAGTTGTGCCTGTCATGAAGCATTTTTTTGGGCACATGTTCTTTTATTTATGGATAAAGAAATTCTCTACAGAATTTCAATTCGTTTTGTGAAAACTGATAATTGACAAAGTCAAACACATTTTAAGTTTTGAAGGAATCGTTCGAAGAAACCCTGTAACTATTATATCAGTAGCAACAAATGGAGCAGTAGTAGATCTTGATTGCAGGAATATCTTCAATTTGTTATCAACGCATTTATGAGAAACTACATACGCAATTACTTGCTCAAATGTGAAGAGAAAATGACAAGAACTTTCATCAGTTGAATCACAAAGCACCAGGAGAGGAACAAATTACAGCAGAACTAATTCTCAGCACAAAGGATTGCATGCGCATGTGTGGAAAATTGTTTTATTTAATTTTATAACTATATTTGCATAGTGTAGTTTTGTCTAGTTATAACTTTAACTAAAAGAAATGTAGACTGTACAGCGTTAAGTATTTGAAATTGAACTTCATTACTTTCTTGTCAAACAAGAGAGTGTTAATGTGCCATTTTTTATGATGCAGTGCTCCTATTTCTTCTCTGTGGTTCTCATAGAGCTCATTAGTTATAATGATCTTAATTTTTAAATTATTTTTTCTCCATTAGGCCATTCAATAAGTATTCCAGCTCCTTCGTTTGTGGTGGCTTTCTAAGAACAATCCATGAAAACTCTGTTAGGGCAATGTACTGTGGAAGAGTTCACTAAATTCTTGAGGTCTGTTGGAATATAGCTAAATATTTGTATCTTCTAATGTAAGTTTTGCAAACAACATATTTCTGCAAACAATATGTTTGTCTATATAGCTGGCCGAGTCAACCTTGTCTGGTAATGATCTATTTTTTTCTTTATTCAAATTATTATGGCTCAAGAAATCCACGAAAAACAGCTCGTATAAAAATGATAATTATTTCTCTTGTGTTTTCTAATATTGTAATTATGTGTAATTTGAAATTGATGAATTTAAAAAAATTCAGTATAACAGGGGGTCCACGGAAAACCAGAATACATGTCATCCATGAGACAAAAAAGTTTGGGAACCACTGAACTACATTATAAAAGGCTTTATCACAGCAAAATAAAACTGAGTTATTACCCCTAAAATGCATTAAATAATGTCCTAAAACTCGACGTTACTATCAGAATTTACCTAATCATCATAACCAAGCTCCGAAACTCCATCAACATCCTTCCTTAAACAATATTCTTATTGACTTACAACACTATACTACACCTACTCCCGTTAGAGGTTCTCGAGTCAATTAATGAACTACTAGTACATACCAATTTTGACTGACAAGAAGGTGGACTTTAATTGCACAGATCTATTGTTTATTTTTAAAAAATCGTCAATTTTTGATATTGCATTACCTCTATCCTGGATGCAGCTGTGGTCATTTTCCTGTTTGAGATCCAGGAATATTGCATATGTGCTCCATGGACTATCAAACTCAACTGCCACTTGCTGTAGAAAGACGTTGACCAGACCTATCGAACTCAACTGCCACTTGCTGTAGAAAGACGTTGACCAGACCTATCGAACTCAACTGCCACTTACTGTAGAAAAAACGTTGACCAGATCTATCGAACTCAAGCCTCATCTTAAACCAGCTCTGGCGTCAAGACACTGACACTCTCAAAGCACCACACAAGTTTCTTGTTGATCATCTGTTCAGCCATTTTTCTGACAGTGAAGGTCAATGCTATGGGTCTATAGGATTCACCAATGTTCGATTAAAAAGCTCTATAAAGTTGTCCCTTGTTTTTATCCAGAGATGTTTTGATGGGTTCTTACAGGAAGTATTCTTTTGTTCTGTATTTAGAAAGATATAATAATCCCTCTATTCCATATTCTCATTAATTATTTAAAAATGGTCTTGTGAAAAGTTTACGTTTACAAAAACTTTGTGTCCAAGTCGTTGTTTTTTTCTCTCCATGCATGAAAAATGATAGTTGAATAACTTATATTTTTTTTTGGGGGGAAAATGTATTACAATAATTTTCCTTATCGAATTTCAAATCAATATATAGACAGAAAGCGAATGGCAGTGTACTTTGTATATTGTCACTTAGAAGACAAATTAAGCTTCTTATTTATTCCTAGTAATAGGTTATTTGTAGTGTTGTTTGTAATATAGTAAATGGGAGAGAACTAAAGTAAAAATCTTAGTAAAATAATAATCATTGGATTATGTACCTTATGTAACTTAACTCTTTACGTATTTGTACATATGTTAAAACATTTTTTTATCACGCAAGTGTTTTGTCATGATTTACATGAGTCATAATACGTTTACCCTTGCAAATCAATTTCAATTTATATTTCTTTAATTGAGATTATATATGTCGTACGAATTGTTTGTTTTTTTTTAATTAAATTTCTAACATTAAAGTTACGAAAGAAGACTTTGCTTACATACCAATGCACATATATTTGTATTCAATAGCCTCGAATAAAGACTCACAGTACATTAAATATGATCATGCGATAGATTCAAATAAATGCTGTATTAATGCTATATAAATGCAATACATTTAAAGCCAATAAACCTGTTTTTTTTTTCATTATTTTTCTTTAGTATTCATTGAAGAACCCAAGAAGATATATCTTTTTCAACATCTAAATTTGCTAGTCTAGATCTAAATCACTTTTTAAACAGCATTTATCGATTTTGATTATTGAGAAATGCAGTATTTGACGTGGCTGTGCAGCAACAGCTCTGACCTACATATCATGCCACATCCAGGTCAAGCATAACCATTGTTTGCAGGTGGTCGAAGATTGAACACATTGCCGTCCAAACGAAACCTGATTGCCGTTGTGCACTTGCTGCCTCATTTGACCCAGCATAGCGAATAGAGTATGAGCAAGTACACATTTTTATAAGACTACATTTATTGATGCAACTGTATCCTGATAAAATCAGATACATAAGCTGACATAAGTTAAGAGTCTAAAAAATACACACATCTAGGGTAAAATACATGACAGATAAAGTACTGTTAATGTTTTGTTTCTATCTGCGGTGTTTTCTACAATTCTAATCTGTATCGATTTTGTATAAACTGTTTCTACCATTCAAGAGAATTTTTTTCTCTATTAGTTACAATGCGATTTACAACTTAATGTTTTGTTTTTAATTTAATAATAGATTTTTAAAAAAAGCAAATAATATTTAGGAAAAAAAAGAATGTAGACTAAAAAACTGGAACAAGAAATGATAAGCGAGTAAAAAGTGTCCAAATGTAAACATCGTTGCACATGTCCATAATTCAAATACTACAGCAATAATGTTAACCCCACACACACACACACATACACACACACATTTGTCAAGTTGGACTTCGACTTACGTCAAATTTCTGAGGAGTTTTATTGGCTGTCTACCAAAATGGAGCTGTGTATTAATAATGATGTTATGTATAGTTTGGAGTGTTTACATTTTTTTTTGTTTTTGGTTTAAACTAGCATACATTCTATAGTACATTATATTAATATCTTGAGAGAGTCCTTGAATTGGAAATTTCTACATCAAAAGAGAACAATGGCATAAAAGTAGGCCCACATGATTTCCTCGCTAACCACTAAGCCCCTGCAAATATTTAAATGCATTTTTAGTATGGAAATCATTTACTGTAAGAGGTTATATGCTCAATAATATAGGGATTAACTACTACAGACAGGTGAAAATAGTTTAAAGCTAATAAAATAGAGCGGGATTTGTGTCTGAGAGTCAAAAACTGCTTGGATATCTATCAAGAGGGCTCGAGTTCGAAACCCGACTTGAACAGAGTTGTGGCACGGAATCCTTTCTCCCAGATACCTCTTCCTCCCCCATGGTCCGCAAAAGAGACTTGAGCAATAGCGCACTGGACATCGTTTATACTTATAGCATTCCCTATACAATAGCAATGAATAAAATGCAAATTCTAGAGTCTATAGTTAATATATATATATATATATATATATAATAAGCTTTCAAACATTTTTTTTACCTTTACCTATTCATTAGTTTATTGGACCGATGGGACACCATGCAAAATTTGTCGACCGTCTTTCTCCATTCCTCTATCTCTAGCCACACATCAGCCACTTTTTATCGAGCTATTAGGCAGACAAAGCATGTCTTTTATTCAATGTCAATTGACATAATTGTTTATCAATGTTCAGATTTCCTGTAACAAACAGGTCAATTATCAGAGTAAAATTAAGTAAAATCAATTAATAAAAAAAATGCTGTGGAACACTAGTTTTATTCATTGGAACACCAAGAAAGAAATCTTGTTTCATATCTTCATGACTGAATACTATGGGTCTCTAAATGTTCGGTCCAGAAATGTAGAGAGACACAAAGAAGAATTTTACTTTCTAGTTTTTTTTTTCTTATTGTCACGCTTTAGCTTGCAGGTCAAGGTTAGTCGCAGAATGTGACGTCGCATTATCAGGTGATCTAGAGGGCAGATCCACGTGTTTGAGTTAATTGAAGACGAAAAAGGCGGGAAACTAGAGGTGAAGGCTGAAGTTAGATTGAGCGTGGGGAAAAGGATATAGAAGTTTTGGTAACGAAATTATAAGCAAGATAGTTGCAGTTTGGCTAGTCAGTTGTAGTCAGTTACAGTCAGGGTCAGTTAGAGTTAAGACTCAATGTCGCTATTACAAAATTGGTTACTTTTATTTGATCATTACTAATAAAATAGTATCCTATATCTGAATTGTATTTTATTTATATTAATTGTTTCAAGTTCAAGTTTAAAATAATTAAATTCAAGAAAATCATATTGATCATATCATTGCATCTTAGTTGTGTTTGATTTATAAAAATGGCCCCTCCGCATGTTAGATGAAATTAGAAAGAGATACAAGTCTATCTCTTCAAGTGACGCCCTGAAACTTAGTTCTTCATTCTAGGCTAAAGTTAATGAATAGTTAGTAATCAGAATAGTAACCATTATAAAAGAACATTTGGAATTGTAAATGATTAATTAAAAATAGCAGTGTTAGAGATACATTATGTAGGCAATTGACTTTGGACTCATACAATCATTTATATATAAAAAATACTGCTGAAGGGCTGTACAATTGTATAGAAAATACAATACGTATGATTATAGCTAACCTTGTAGGAACAAGCAAAAACAATGGACGTTTGGGTCACGAGACCTTCATCAATTACAAAACAAACAAACAAAGACATAATAAACACAAAATAAGCTTAAATGAACTTATCTATCCAATGTTGTTCTCTATCAAGGCAGAAAAGAAATGAGCTACGCTGGTGTAAAAGGGAGGTAAATTAGATTTGATTTGATCATTTGATCTAAATTGGCAGGAACTTAGAAATACAACTCCAAGAGCACCTGTGCGACTAAGCCCGTTTCGATTAATTTAAATAACAAACAGCATTTAGGCGAAACTGATCTCCTCATCACTACTATACAACAGTGTAATGACAAAAACACCCGTCTGCAGATTCAAATTTAAACTTATTTACATGTCAGACAAACTCTAGCCTCACGGGAACCTTAACCAGAATACTTTTATTTAAAATAAGACAGGAACAAGCACTTCACCCATTTGACTAGAATCACCGTTATATTTAAACCAATGATTTTCAATTAGTCAAATGCAATTTTCTTGATTGTAAATATACTTACTCAGACTGATTATTTATTTCATTTTCTTATTTACGACTTCAAAAGTCTTTAGTGATTCATTCGTGTTTACTTAACATCTGTTTTAATTTAACTCTACATTCATATTTCTAAAACAAAAATCTTTTTATTTTACTAACAAAACCTTCTAAATATCGGAACCTATGACGGCGTGTACGCGTTTGTACTTTGTTATATTACTATAGTTAGCTTTTAAATGCCTTTGTATCTGATAATCTCATAGTCATTTGTTTTTCTTTCAGATTAAGATTTCATACATTTACAATAAACATGAATGTTTCGAATAAGATTGTGATCATTCCGAATGACACCGAAAGTATTTCGGTTGATAGTTCAGGGATTAGTAACGAAACTTATTATATAATACTAATAGTATGCAATGTTGTTATAGCAAACATTCTTTCTTTGTTAGGAATTATTGGAAGTATACTTAACATAATAGTTTTATCTCATCATAAAATGCAGGATACAACTAATCTAGTTTTGTTTGCCATTTCTGTTTGTGACTTCATTTTTTCTGTTGCACAAATATCATTTAATCTAACCATGTATTCATTTTTAATTAACATTTACATTTATCAATGGGTAGTAACGATACATTTAATCTTTATCGACTATGTAAATTATTTTGCATTAATTCTAAGTGTCCATCTAGTGACTCTAGTTTCTATTGAAAGAATGGTTGCTGTATGTTTTCCTTTTCATGTTTCTAGAATTCTCACAGTCCATCGTATAAAAATTATAATTATTTCTCTTGTGTTTTCTAATATTGTAATTATGTCACCTTGGTTTCTAACTTACAATGTAGATTACATTAAATACAATGACATTACGTTGCCAACTCTCAAATATAGTGATCTATTTTTTCGTAACTATGTTATCTTTTATAAATATATTACTATAACCTCATTTATCCTGTTAGCTATTCTGCCGTTTTGTGTTATATTTCTATGCACTTGTATAACATTGTTCTCTATTTCAATGACATCTAAAACTAAAGCTACTCTGTCGTCAAGAGAAGCCGTTTCTAAACGTCAAAAAGAAATGAGACCTGTAAAAATAGTTTTAATTATTTGTTTTTTAATTGTGTTCCTTGTTGTCCTTCCCTTTGGTTGTCAACAAATTCTTCTTATAGTTGTATCTATTGACATGCCCATCAAACTGTCAAATATAATTGTCTGGATTGTAAATATACTTACTCAAATAAACTCCTCATTTAATTTTCTTATTTACGTCACAAGTAGTCCTAAGTTTAAAAAAACGTTCTTGAATCTTTTGTTGAAAGAAAACAAAAACGATAACAACAAAATGTAGATGGCAGGCTTGTTCTAAAAATCAACATTAAATTAAATCAAAATGTCTTCAATACATTGAAAAGATTTTTTATATAAATCCTTTATTATTTTTTTTTTAATTGATTGCATTTTTATAATTTGACCCTATTTTGAAATTTATTTGACAATGCTTACTGATGAAATGAAAATGTGACTATATGACTATATTGAAAACCTTATTTGTTATACGTACCACAGAAGAATACAGTATTTAGATATCTGTATAAATATATTGAATGTTGTATTCAAATTAACGAAAAATTGTTACATTTTAAAGATAGCTTTACATCGATCATGTTAATTTGCTCATTAAAAAAGATATATTAAAACTAAACCTTTCTTTTGTCAATATTATTATTTGTTTCTATTCATTTTATGTTTATGTAATATCCCACATCAACATACAGTATGTTTATTACTTTCTCTTTAGTTGATTTAATAAATTGGCTGCATGTGTCCACATACACAGGATTATTTTTTATGTTTAGCATTGTATGTTAGTCCTGGAGCCTTTTGGTTTTTTGTGTAAAAACGAAATGATAAGTAGTGGTAAAAACAAGCAAGCTGCTTTGTTAGTGCATATAGATCTATAGCTCCTCCTTCGTGTTCGAAGATGAGCACATTTCTCATTTCCTATGGACTCGAAGATGGCTGTAAATTCCAAACCTCGCTTTAAAAAGCCGGCCGCATATGTGACATGGGTGGGTGTCACAATATGGTGTGATATTGTGTTGCCGGGGATTGTATTATTTAAATAAAAATAAGGAAGAAGATCTAGAACTCACTTGAATAATATTTCAATAATAAAATAATGGAACCTTTATTTGAATTCAACATAAGTAGAGCTATGTACAAATATATATCAATAAAACATGTAGTTGAACAAAGATATACTTTCTATTAAAAAATATTAGATCTACAATTATACGACTGTTCTCAAGCAGACTAATCTCGCAACTGACTAAAACCACGCTGTGCCCGCGTCTTTTTGCCAAAACCAACCAATCAGATTTCACTAGATTCGTGTGCAAAACGTGACGTCGAAAAATACCAGAAGATTCCAAAATGGCTGCTGGAAAGTCCAAGGGGGGGAATGGCCTTGACTCGTGAATAACTAACAAAATACTAGATGTGTACGTGACAGTGGGTTTTGTCGGTTGCAGATGGGCCTGCTTCTTCTCTCTGCTTTCTGTTGGTTCGGCGCTCTTTCGCACTGGCCACTATACTTGCTTCAAATATTGAGACTCCGAGACTCACAGCTTCTCGCCATGCGGAGCGATCTAGAGCTAATGCTTCCCAGCCATGAATGTCGATACCGCATTCCTTGAAAGAGCTCTTGAGGGTGTCTCTATAGCGCTTGTATTGGCCGCCTTTGGAGCGCTTTCCTGTACTCAACTCTCCATACAGAAGTCGCTTGGGAAGGCGATTGTCTGGCATTTGGACTACATGTTCCGCCCATCGGAGTTGGAACCTTTTTACTGTCGCATTAATAATGTGCATGTTGGACAGCTTTAGAATTTCTGAATGTGGTATGTGGTCAGACCAATAAACCTTATGAATACTACCTAGACAGCGGAGATAGAAGGAGTTTAGCTTTTTTATTGTACGTGCATACTAGAGTGTTGGTGGGGTATACAAGCAACCTGCTTTGTTTCTGCTTACTACAATAATACTACGTTTATATTTAGTTAAGGGAGACTACTAGAAACCGTTTAACGATTTATTTATTTGTTGTTGTTTTTTTAATTTCTGTTTTTTTTAAATCACATATAGACTTGAGCAATTGACATTAGTCAATGTATTGTTTTAACTCTTTTTGTATACCTCTGTGATGCCGCTGATACGCATCGACATCTTGATCTGCGAAAGATGCACAGCTGAGAACTAGCTGGGAAGGAATGTTTACATTAAATGTAAACAAGGCTAGGATAACCAAGTTCCGTCCAAGCCTAAGACTTATAAAGAGGCTGTGCTCAGGTCAGACATTGTTCTGCACATCTGTGATGTCTTCTTGTGAAATATCGTTACGCAACAGAAATACATACTTAAGCTATTACAGTTTTTTTTATAATTAATAAAACGTTAATTAACAAATCCTATGCACAATTTTATTTATTATTGAAATAATCTTAACATTAACATCCAGTATATTTATAATCTTAACACTAGAGGTTTATTATCTATAATTATCCTCTTCCAAAGTTCAAAAGTTCAATCGAGAAGTAAGGAAAGATCACTCTGCGAATCGTTTACTAGAAAATAAAGGGGGGAATGGAGAACACACGATGTCACAAAATAGCAACCAAGAAATATCACTCTTTTTAGCGGCCCCCGTAAGGGGAAAAAACCGCTATTAGGTTTGTGCAAAATGTCCGTCTGTCTGTCTGTCCGTCTGTCCGTCTGTCCGTCTGTCCGTCTGTCACACTCAGGGCGCCAAAACTAGAAGAGATACGAAAAATATTTTTACACCATTAGATGCGGCTTGAAAAGTTTAGGTGAAACGGCTACTTTTAGTTTTCTAAAAGCAAACCGTTTAATTTATAAAAATTATTATGCAAGCGATTTTTTAATAATAAAACACCAAATTGTGAAGCAATTAGGTAAATGTAAGGGACGGAATGTTACTAGAAAAAATGCTCTTGGCATGTAGATATCACGCACATTTTTTAAAATGACTTTCTATCTGTCTGTCCGTCTGTCCGTCTGTCAGACTCAGAGCGCCAAAACTAGAAGAGATACGAAAAATATTATTTCACCATTAAATGCAGCTTGAAAAGTTTAGGTGCAACGGCTACTTTTAGTTTTCTAAAAGCAAACCGTTTAATTTATAAAATTAATTATGCAAGCGATTTTTTAATAATAAAACACCAATTCTAAAACAATTACGTGAATGTAAGGGAGGAAATGTTACTATAAGAAATGCTTCCGGCATGTAGATATCATGCACATTTTTTAAAATGAACTTTTAGCAGCGGCTTTCGTGTACTAGCGTAAAGCCCGGAAATGACATGATTCTAAACTAATTTCTTAATTTAAAAAAAAAATCAGATTTTTTTAAAAAAAATTGTTTAGTGCCCCCATTAGAATGAAACAAGCATATTTTTGTGCGTTTTGTCTGTTGGTTGGTCTGTCCGTCACGGTTAGAAAAAAACACTAAAGGCTTTTGAAAATATGATTTAACCTTTACTGTTCTTTCAGAAATATTGCGATAGTTTAAGGATGGGAGCATACAGGAATTGAGCCAGGGACTTAGAAGGAACATCCGAAACATCTTGCGAATAGGCGGATC
The DNA here is from genome assembly GCA_021533235.1 of Biomphalaria straminea. Classification (NCBI taxonomy): domain Eukaryota; kingdom Metazoa; phylum Mollusca; class Gastropoda; family Planorbidae; genus Biomphalaria; species Biomphalaria straminea. Next base: position 18,387,300 of record JADKLZ010000003.1, read on the forward strand.
TGACAAGGATCCGACTCCGACTCCGACGGGGACCGCCTCTGAGTTTGTGTATCAACAAACTCTCTTTGTAATCTTGTTTGTTATTATTTCTATCTCTGTTTTAAAAAAAGGAGGGGGTAAACCATTCTGTTGTAACTATCAAGGGGATAGAACACGCTCAATAGTTTGGACATAATGGAAAGATCACTGTCTTATATTTGCTACAAGTTATCGGTTCCCGGTCACTTCATCCTCGTCACTTCATCCCCGGTCACTTCATCCCCTGGTCATTGCATCCCCTGGTCACTTCATCCCCCGGTCACTTCATCACCCGGTCATTTCATCCCCAATTAAATATTTTATATATAAATATGATTATGTAGAATGCTTTTTGACATTTTATGACATGTTACTAATGCGTTTATGGTGTTTCCTCTTCCACAGTGTATTCATAATGAGCAATCTTATAATATCTGGATGTGTACTTAGCTATAGCGTAATGATCAAAGGCCAAGGTTTGGTGCAAGGGTATCTTTTGAGAGATACAAGTTCGATTAAAATAATTATGACCATGCGGCTGATAACTCATCATCAAAGGCCAAGGTGTGGTACAGGTAGTGGGAATCTTTTGAGAGATAAAAGTTCGATTAGAATGATTATGACCATGCGGCTGATAACTTATCATCAAAGGCCAAGGTGTGGTATTTTTCAATCGCTCTCTCTTGAAAATGGGCGCGTCATTTTTAGCCTTGAAATAAGGTTTTATTTTTTTAATAAAGGTGGACTTCACGAATGCTCGGGATATAGGAGTTATAGGAGTTTATATTTCTATCGATATTTCATTTCTACATGCAAATTGTGTTATAGGAGTTTATTTTTATCAATATTTATTTCATATTCACATGTTTAATATATGTAAGTATGTATTTTGTTTATTGATATTCACTTTAGATAACGAAACTGGTGGGCCTATGTGTATATAAATACCCGTCATGATGAGGTTCCTATAGCCTTAAAATTAATTGTTTGAGTACTTATTGGTGTGACTCTCTCTAGCTCTCTTTCTCTTTCTCTCTCTCTCTCTCTCTCTGCCAGTAGGCGTCGATCTGATGTATTTTTTCCCACTCCACAGGATCGTTTTAGGTTTTATAAGTGATAAGCAGTTCTCTATTTCAAATAGCCAACATTGCCGGGCTACCCGAAGTGTTAGAGAAATGCCTCTGGAGTTCACATTAAGTAGTAGGCCTAAGGGCAGATCTACCCTAGTCTATGAAGGATATGAATTCTGGCTCAAGAAGAAGGCGCTGAACGGAAACATGAACTGGAGATGTAGCAAATATCAAACACACAAATGTCCGGTAACATTAGTTACTGCCCAAGATGATGTAATCAATCAATCATCTACTCACAATCATGAATGTAACAGAGATAAAGCCATTGCAAAGAACGCAGTTGAAAAAATGAAAGAGAAGATGTCGGAAACCACAACACCGGGGGCTTGCCAGGCTAATGTAATCGTCGACTTACCACCTTCTGTTCTGATGGATTTGCCCAGAAAAAGTGTAATAAGCAGGACTCTCATACGACATCGTGAACGACTCAAAAACAAAGACATTGGTAGAGCTTTGCCATCTCTTCCAGCTGATGCAAACTTTGAGGTACCAGCAGTGTACAAAGAGTTTCTATTATACGACTCCTTGGAGAAAAGCGAAAATAATCGATTTCTAGTTTTCGGTGACTGACAGTTACTAGAATGGCTAGGACGTAGCAAATGTTGGTTTGCCGATGGTACCTTTAAAGTTGTCCCCTGTTTATTTTATCAACAGTAAAAAAAAACTTTTTTTTACATTACCTCTATATTTATAGATTCTTTATTTTTATAGTTTTTAATGCCATTTAATTTTAATTTATTCAAATCTAACGTGTAACAATTTTTTTCATTTTTTCAATAAAAAATGAATACATTAAGTATTGCTCATTTAATGATTTTTTAAATTACAAAAAAAATTACAGGGGATTACAGGGTTATCCTAGATAATTTAAGAGGCGAAAAAAAAGACAATTTTCAACTATATATTTCAGGAGATATTTATGAGTTTTCAAAAGATTTTAATAATTTCCAAATATTTCCAGGACTTTTTCGTATATTTTGCAATTTCATGAGATTTCCAGGATCTTCTGTTAACTCCACAGGAGGCCGCAGGAAATGTTATAAGTTATAAAATGGTTAATTTAATAATTTATACACTTAGAATTAGCGCGGGTCCTGTAAAAGTGCCCAATGCGGTCGCCTAGGTTGCTAAGGTTGGGTACGCCGCCGGTCGACTAGTATATTCTATTCTAGCTATTCAGTTCGGATCATCTTATTCAGAACACAAATCTCCCCTTATCTAAGAAATCTGATTCTCTACACTAGAATTATCTCCCCTTAGCCTGGTGAGCTATAGACACCAAATCAGCTGTTTAATCTTACGCCATCTTGGTTGACAACAACGTTACAAGGAATGTTACTCCCAAACACCAAATGGTGCAACCTATATAAACACACATCAACATTCTACACTAGAATTATCTCCCTTTAGCCTGGTGAATATTTTTTGTTTATAATATATATAAATAAAAATGAATTAGAAAACAAAATACGTAAATTTTTCGATAGATTCATCTTTTGTTATCTTTTGTTAGGGTCATTAAATAATTGTGAAAAAAACGTTTATCTTGATTCGCTAATAGTAAATAGAAGAAATACTGAGTACCAGAGACAGCAGATATAAGCTTTGTAACAATCAAAATGCGTTGCTGCGGAAGATCGCAAGTTTAAATTAAATATATTTTAAATTAAAACTCCATAACCATTTTTAAAAAGTTAAATTATGAAATGAACTGAAAGCATTCAAGAGATCATCTACGGGCAAAAACAGAAATCATTAAACTAAAACGCCTTTTCATATTTAATAATTTATAAGGCCAGCTAGATGATATTTCTTACCAAACGAATACATTTTCAATGCATTTAGGCCGTTCTGAAGTGGTGTGAAGTCAGCCAAACATTGTTTAATACATCCATTCGTTATTATCTTCTAATCTTCTTATATGTTACAGACGTTTCTTCAAAAAAAAAAGATGATTACGCAAGAGTGGGAGAATTAACTCACAAATAAACTGTGCACTCTGTCCGGAAGAAATGAAGAAATCAATTCTAAATAAAATAAATGAGAAATGGACGAGCTCACATCCAAATCACAAGAAAGATGATGCTTACTATAAGCTATACCAACAAGATCAACGTCTAATCTTTCGACTTAGGACCGGACACAACAGAATGCGACAACACATGTTCCGGAAGCTCAAAATTGAAACCAGTGAAATCTGCCCATGTGGAGTGTCACCAGAGAATGCAAACCACATCCTCCAACATTGCGCTCTTTACCAAGAGACCCGTATAAGACACTGGCCCCAAAACACCCCAATAGAAAGAAAACTATATGGAGAGCTCCCTGACTTGGAAACCACTGCGCAGTTCATCTCATATATTGGTGTAGTGATCTGAACCCTCCAACATAAGAATGAGAACGAAGAAGAAGAAGAAGACGTCCTACGCGTCATGCAAATAGTCATGAATATTAACCAATGACCTAAACTCTGCCAAGTTAATGGTTTTTCTGGCTAGCTCAGGCAACTTATTCCATGTTCTAATAGCGCTAGGGTAGGAGCATTTATACAATTTGGCCTAGTTATTCGAGAGACAGAGAGAGAAAGAGAGAAAGAAAGAGAGAGAGAGAGAGAGAGAGAGAGAGATTTAAAATTCTGCTTTTGATGCAAAGCCCTATCCATTTTATCAAGTGCTCAATATGACATCATTGCTCTATGACTGAATTACGAGGATTCTGTATGGGAGACACAACAGAATGTGTCTGTAATAGAAGAAAAAAATTCATTTAGTTAATGTGACTCTGTTCATGTCTTTACACAGCTTCACAGAACCTGTAGTTGTTTTGTACAAATCATAAAAATGTTTATTTCTCTCATTTCCCATTCTTGGATCAAGAAAATTTGCTTAATTGATCATAAACGATGACAATACATAGATCTACATCAATCAAAAAGTAAACCAATTAGTTAATCAAGTAATTAATTATTTTTGTTTTAAAAGGAAAAGGGAGACCTGCAGTATTGAGAGACGGTGGTGATTTTGATGCTCTTCCACTAAGATAGGCTCTTTATTTATTTTTTACAGTATGTATTTATTTTGATTGTTTTAATAAACTTTTTGGGATCGTGTCCACATTAACAAGTCATCAATATCTGCTTGAATCAATTATATATCTACTTTAATATGAGCAGACTGAGTTTGTCTCCGAACTGGCTTAGAAGCTACCAGTTGTAGCAGTTTTAGCTTGGCCTACCTATTTGTATTTTGTACCCATCTCTTGCTACTTAGTTTCTAATGATGTCAGATTTAATAGAACCTTTTCATTGAACTTATGGATGATGCGCACAGTGTGGAGAAAGAATGTTCAAGGCAAGTGCAATAAATGTTCTGTTAACTCCAGTTTGAGGTTTTAATATTTTCATTCAAATTGATTAGCGTCTATGAATGTTTTTGTTTTTGTTAACTAAACAATTTTAATTTCGAACACAATACGCTGGATTTAATAATTGAAAATATATACTTGCCTAGGGATATGTTCATTTAAAAAAAAATCAAAAAAATCAGTACAATAAGAAACAAAAATGCAACTTTGGGCTTCATTGTGTTGAACAATTCAGTCACCGTCTTAATGTTTCTACTCTGTATAGTGTATACAGACGTGTTTGAACGGATTATTGAAATGTAATAGACGATAGTTTAAGATATCACAAAAGCCCAAAATTAAATTAGATTAGGAAGTGGGGAGCCTAGGCAGACATGCTCCGATCACTGTATTTAGGAGCAGTGCGATCACAGACTACAGCCTACTTGTGCACATTTAGGGCTCTAGGACAGCTCTTGAAAAACTTGATAAAATACAGTCTCAAGCAGTTAGATTTGTCTGTGGAACCTTTAGGACAAGTCCCGTAAATGCGGCTAAAATAATGGCTAATGTAGGTCCACCTTAGGAGGGAAAGGTCAGTATTGACCTGCTTTGAGCGGTATAAAAGGATTGATGAATACCTCTCAGCTAGAAAACTAGTGGATGGCTAGAAATGCAGAAAACGTATCCAGATGCAGTTTTTTATGCATCATGCCACTGGGCATCTCCACCAACCGACAAAACATTCAACGTTTTCATCCCCTTCCCTCTTGGTGTCTAGCACTGTAGATCATTAACACCTTTAAGTCCAGTACTATTTTTGCATACACTGATCAGTCGGCATCGATAGATTCTGGAAAAGTAGACTATGGAGCCAACATCGACTTTTTTGTCTCTTAGTAGTCAAATTTTTTGACCAGGTGGTAGCATTTGCAGTTTTGATGCGAAGACCATGGCAATCTGTGAAGCTTTAACAGTCACTGACTCTCAATTGGCGAGGGACATTTGAAAGCAACACAGATTATTGTGGTCACTGACTCAAAATCTGTACTACAGGCTTTGCAAAGCCCTGGACCATGGCCCCTATATATCAACACTGTCATCATGGCTTCACACAACATAAAACAACACTATGGCACCACTGTGAAAATGCAGTGGGTACCGAGTCACATAGGCTATGGCCAAATTTCGATTCTCTGTGCCTCCGCTGCGGGCACGAAGAGGAAACCGTGCCTCATATTCTGTTTGACTGCTCCAGACTTGCTGATCTCCGTCTCGACAGGTCTGGGAAACAAAAAAATCTAGACCTGTATAGTGACATTTATGCACTACGCAAGACAGCAGGGTTTCTGTCCAGGGCTTTTGCAAGAGAGGATTTGATCCTCTCAAGCCCTCACTCAAATGGAGTTTGATGATGATGATGATGACGTCATCACTATTTAATCGTATTTTTGCACAAGAGACATATGATACAGCATTGATTTAAATGTTATAGTATCAGTTTACTTTTCATTATGTACGATAGCGTAAATGTTGGCCACTAACTGTTTTAAACTTTGATGTAAAAGTTTCCCTTACAGACCTTGTGGTCTATAGGGCAGATGATCTGAAGGTCATCTGATTCTGTGGCCTACGGTTAACGAGGGTGTCATATGGCCAGCACAACGACCAACCGCCTTTACTTTTCTCCAACCAATGTCAGGTACCCATTAGAGTTGGGTGGACTCAAGGATCCTGAAATAAAATCCTAGTCTCACCAGGATTTGAACCCTGGACCCCGGTTCAAAAGCCAAGCGTTTTACCGCTCAGCCACCGCAAGGTACTTCAAAGTAACATCATGTGATTTATTAAATGCATACTTTAAAATTCGCTTTGATGCTTCCTTATTTGATGCCAAAGAACATGCAAATGAGTTACAGGTTGACACTCTCGTACAACAGAAGCGCGGACTCAAGAACAAGTGAATGTTTATGTGTGAATCTTATAAATCCATTTAAAACACCAAGCCTGAAGTTAGATTGAATTTTTTACACCAAGTTGTCGACAAGACATTGCAATCTCTTCAACAACTGCTTGTGTGGGTGAAGAAACATCAAAAACTCTTTTGATTTCTGTATAATTTTCAGAATTGACAAATGAAAATATTTAGCCGATCTAGATATTGCTCTGACAGACATCTCAAAAGACATAGATGAATATATGCTTTCTGAAGAAATGGAGGCAATAAATACAATATTGGCTGCTCAGCAATAAAGCTTTTCAATACATGCGTGTAATAAAAAGTCAACTGCATTTCATAATGTATTAATTAGAAAGATAATATTGAAGACTATTCTAGTGACTGTCGCTTCTGATGAAAGAAGGTTTTCCAATCTCAAATCTTAAATCGATCAAAACCTCATTAGATCAGTAATTCACCAATGATTGAACAAAGTAGCACTTCAATCTCGTATAAAACAATAACTATGAACAAATTCTAACGGACTTTTAAAGGAGAAATAAAGAAAGGCCCACTCTTTAAATATTCAGTATCATTATATTATTAATGGTAACATTTTTTTAATACTTTGTTATTATAGCTTGTGAATTTTTTTATGTTTTCAATCGTTTATTATGCGTGTGGTATAATAAATGTTGATATAATGATATAATTAATAGAAATAGTTGTTATTGTAAAAAAAATGAAGATTTGTCTCTTAAGCATCCATTTCATTGGGCCCCACATTTCGTAAGGCCGGCCCTGAAATTTAAAGTACGAACTTTACTTTAAAGAAAAAAGCTTTCTCTATTAATAATATGGTTTAGTAACTCTGAAGTAGTGACTAGCATGAAATGATAACAAAGAATACAAAATATGCTATATATTGTTCAGTGACAAAATTCTTTTTTACGTACATTCGAAGTGTCGCCTCTGTCGCTTCCATCGACTCATATACGCGATATTAAACTCATTTCGTTGTCTTTTGTTAACATAATTGCTAATCAATGTCACTCTTCACAATTTCGTCTATGAGACTATTATAATTGCCACTTTAAGAAATTATTTTACTTACAATCGCTATTTCATCGTGAATATAAAGAAATGTATGTTCAACACAATGAAGGAAGACAACTGTGTTGTGTCACACTTCAATAATGAGCTTTAATAAAACAAAAATTCTCATATATTTTATTAAGTTCAAAACCTATTTTTTTTTCTTGTATATTGTAATCTTTCAATGGTAAATATCTAACCTGCTAAGATAATATACGACATATAATAAGTAATAAGTCTGCAAGCAAGTTTGGAATTGAATTCATTTAAATATTAGTTACGATTGTATACCTTTATTTACAGACTCTTAAAATAACATACTCCTACATTGAGAAGATAATACTCTCTAAATTGCTATAAAAAGGCCTTTGAAAAAATAAATCATTCTACTGTCTTAACTACAGAAACTATAAATGTATAACAATGTTACATCACTTTTAAAATAAATATTTTTTTTTTTATTGAGCATACAATAAAAAAACAGAAATCATTAATAATGTAAGTTTTAACAAATGAATTTTTTATAGCATTATTTAACTAGTTATATTTACAACTGTATACTGTAATGTAATCACTGTAATGTATCCTTCTTTTTCTTGTTGTGTTTGTAGATTACTGTATTTCTAAGTTGCTTCAGGATACTAGATGCTTGGGTATAGTTGTATCAATGTATTACATATGCGAGCTCGACAGTGACCATTACAAGAACAAGAAACAAATACTCACAGGAACAAAGACTTAAATGACTAAGTGACTTCGTAATGAAACTTCAATAATAACTTTATTTACAAGATGGCCACAGTCTAGTCAGAAGATAAAATACGTCCTATCACCCCGAGAGCCTAGCGGTAACTGAAATCCTATTACGTCAAACTTAACCTCTAACCCTACAGTCTGTGTCGTCATAAAATGTGCGTTCAATGTCGGTACCAAAAAGTGCGCAATTCTACAAGACTAAACTAACTATCTAAAAAATGTGCGCAATACTAAATTAGCTACCTAACAATACCCAGTATTTGGTCTGCTGCGCCGATCTACTTGGAAATGTCATACTCGCTAAATGTGTATTGGGTGGATAATCTTAATGTTTTTACGTTTTAATCAAATCACTGTCAATAATTTAAAAGATAAGTCGAATGTAAAAGATTCAGTATTGAACTAATAGCCAAAAAAGAGGATATTCGTTTATCAGGTTAATATTTTACATTACTGCTTTTCAACTCCTACCTTCATGATTGGAACGCGGACACGGATCTCGAAAACGGCTCTAACGACTTTCCTAAAAATTTGACAGCAAATGTAGGGAAAATATACTAGCTCGTTGGTCAAAACTCTAGTTTGACCGTATGATTTTTTTTAAAGTATAAATTAAAATAAATTTAAATTTGGCTAGAGAACTAGAAAATATTTATCTGTAACGGAGTATACATCTTCGGGTTTATCTGCACGTAGGCATAATTCATGAATAATAAATTAATGCTCTTTTTGCGTACAGTCTACTTTGTTACTCTGGTAGTATTCAGACAGGAGTCAAGCAGGACTTTCTAAAATGGAGTTTAGTTTAATGCAAACTTTACATATTGAGCATGTATGTAGGGAGGTTTATGATTGTTTGTAGTTAGCAATTCATAACTTCTGATCGAAGTAATGAAATTTTTGAAACACATTTTCATAAATGGTTGGAGCCATTAGTGACAACCTTATGATTTCTCTGAAAACACAATCTCTTTGTGTAATGTTGTTAAAATGTTTTTAAAATGACTTCTTTGTTTAATTTTCAATGTAAGAATCCATTTATTTTCCCATTGACCGTATACAGGCAGGTAACTATCTTCAACTTTGAAGGAATTTCCGAAACATGTAAAACATTTTAAAAACATTTTTACAAACAGGTAACATGTTGAGACTCGTGCATTATCTCTAACGGAAGTGCTTCTAGAGTAATCGTAGGTAATTAAATGTAAATTTTTACTTGGTTAATAGTTTCTAAAATCCAGGAGTTCTAATTAATTATAATAAACAAAAGTACACTTAGCTTTATAAAAGAAATTACAGTCATGTGTCACTATTGACATATTCAATGTCGAAAAAGAAATTTTATGCTTATCTTTATGACGCCTCTGAGTCCAACTAGCGTTTATAGGTACATGCACTAGTTGAGGAAACGTAAAGGCTGTTGGTTATTGTGCTGGTCACATGACACAATCGTAAACCGCGGGCCACAGAAACAGATGACCTTTTATCATCTCCTCGAATAGACAGAATAGTCTTACTTATGCTTACCATACAAAAAGTAGCAAAATATTTCTATGTACTTGTATTACCTAAAACGAATTCATAGACTTACATTATTGTGTTAATGTTATAAATGATTTTTGACAAATAATATTTCTCAACTTTCAGGTCGACTAAAGTTGTAAAAAAAAAGATTTTAGAACTCTCGCTACAGTTTACAGTTAGTTGAAAATGAATAATTCAAGCATTGTTGACATTATTTTCAATCAAACTCTAAGTAATTCTGTTGATAGTTATGATATTAGTGATGAAATGTACATAATAATTCTTTATATCACCAATGTAATTATAGCAAATATCCTTATATTGTTAGGAATCACGGGAAGTGTACTTAATATAATAATTTTATCTCATCATAAAATGCAGGATACAACTAATGTGGTTTTGTTGGCCATTTCTGTGTGTGACTTAATTTATTCTGTTACACAAATAGTATTTAATTTGTCCCAATGGACATTTTTAATTAACATTTTCATTTTCCAGTGGATAGTAACCATTCACTTAATCTGTCTAAACTATATAAATTATCTATCCATTCTACTTAGCATCCATTTAGTAACACTGGTTTCTATTGAAAGAATGGTTGCTGTTTGTTTTCCTTTTCAAGTCTCAAGAATTTTTACAGTTTTTCGTATGAAACTTGTTATCATTCTTTTGGTGTGTTGTAACATTGTATTTATGTTTCCTTATTTTATAAGTTACAATATCGATTACATTATTTACAGCAACGTAACTTTGCCAACTCTTAAGTATAGTGACATTTTGGTTCGTTACAATTTGATTTTTTACCAATATTTTACTTTAACAACTGTTTTGCTTTTTGCGATGCTCCCATTTCTAATTATATCTGTGTGTACTTGTCTGACTGTGTTTCATATTTCTGTTACATCAAAAACTAAAGCGGCACTGTCTTCAGTAGAAGCTATCGCGAAACGTCATAAAGAAATGAGATCTGTAAAAATAGTTTTAATTGTTTGTGTTTTAATATTATTTCTAGTTGTTATTCCTTTAGGTATTCAACAGATTCTGCTTGAGGTTGTATTGTTACCAATAGGCATAAAATTTTCGAATGTAATATATTGGATTGTCAATATACTTGCTCAAATAAACTCTTCATTTAATTTTGTTATTTACGTCACAGGGAGTCCCAAATTTAAAAAGACTTTCATCAGACTTATATTTAAACAAAAAAAGACAAAATGATACGCATGTTCTAGAAATAAACATTGAATATATTTTGATTGTCTCTTCTGAAATTAAAAAAAGGCTTCTTTGTTGTTTAACAATAACTCTATTCATGTACACATGAATAGTGAGTCTACAAAACCTGGGTGGGTGGACAAGTTTCTCGAAAAAGGCTCTAACGAGTTTCCTAAAAAATTTGACAGTCGATATACATCGATGGGAAAGAAAATACTAGCTCGTTTTGGGAAAACTCAGGTTTGACCGTTTTAATTTGTTCAATGTTCATGGGTGATCCACTAGTAGAGTGCTTACCGCTTTGGCTTGAGCGGCATGAGAAGGCTGAGCCATGAGTTCGATTTCAGGTCGTTGCCCTTTTTATATTTGTATAAATGTTTTTTTATTGTTAGCCTACATTTATTACACATTTAATTCCATGAATGATTTAAACTAATTGATACAAGTACACTTAATATAAGCTTTTTTATTTTTTTAACACTCACTGGTTATTAAGAACAAAATAATCGCTTTATAAGATGTATAAACACGAAATTGTTTTAGTTAATATATATTTGTATTGTTTTACTGTAATAGGTCTGTATCTCAAAAACAAAAAGCGCTATTAAAATCTACTGGCAGTTTTTCCAAACATCTCTTGGTAAATGTTCAATCTTATTATGTGGGTTACAAGATATAAAACAATCTTTTTCTACTGGTCTGCATAAATGTCACACAAAAAATATTTACTTATTAAATGTCAGAGTGGACGTTGGTCAATAAACAACAAGTTAGTTCTGGTGATGAGGTATGCACTTCGGACTCACATAAGGATACACAACGGAGACTCCCACCCGCTACCCACGTTGTTTTCCTTGCTATAATAAATCGGACCTGAAGGTGTCTGACATGGAATAACCCCTTGGTGATCTGTGTGTATAGCCAGAAATGGTTATAGTGACTCTGCCATCTTGGCCAGTGCAATAAGCTTCTTTCCATTTAGCACCCTACAGGCATTTTACTTACTAGCCCAGCGCGGACTTATTAACGATTAAGTTCATCGTCTCTTCTGACCAACATCTTCACTTAGGTGCCAAGCTGAGGCCGAATCGAGAATAAGCACATTAAACAACAGAACAGCTGTGGTCAATCAAATCCAAATAACTATCGAATGTGCTCTCGAATTTCATGTACTACCATCAGACCATCATAAGCGTAAAAAAGGGCAAGGCAGCCAACACTAACATTGCATGTAAAGGGATCGAGGAACTTAACTCTGCATCTCTTTATAAATATCTTGGTATAAACCAGAATGCCAAGATAAACCATAAAAAAATTAAAAGAGGACTTTCTTGGCAAATACAAGCAAAGAATTAATAAAATTCTCAACACAAAACTGTCTGGCGGTAACCTAATCACTGCAATAAATAGCTGAGCCGTCCCAGTGCTCCTATACACCTTCGGTGTCATCAAATGGACTGACACCGACCTACATGACATTGACAGGCTCACGAGGAAATTATTAACCAAATTTCGATGCTTACACCCCAAGTCCTCCACCATAAGGTTATACCTGCCCAGGAAGGATGGAGGCCGTGGATTGCAGAACATTTTCAAACTGTGTAAGACGCAAGTATCAAAAATACGATCAAAACTTCACGCCTCCAGAAACGAACTAGTTACCTTCCTACGCAAATACGACTCGGATGCGACCCCTCTAAACCTACACAATGTTGATGTTAATATCGGACTAGACGACGCAGGGCATGAGATTCGTCAATGGGAAGAAAAAGCACTCCACGGAAAATTCTGGGCTTTACTACATTGGGACAACATTGACAAGACTGCTTCCTTAGCATGGCTCAAAGTAGGTCATCTCTACCCTGAAACTGAAGGCTTTGTTACAGCAATACAGGACAGAGTAATTAGGACAAAAAATTACGAGAAACACATCCTAAAACTCAATATTGATAAGCATGCAATATAAATATAGTAAATAAAAAATAGAAAAGTAAATAAATGAATGTCATGAAGAAACAATTTCAGCAATGATTTTCAGATATTTACATTGTGAAAACAATGTCTTAACATTATCAAAAGCACATATGTTTAAACCGAAAAGCAATAATAATTTTAAAATAATACTGCATATTTTTTCTATTTTATTATCACGTGACCAGGTGACCTGGTCTTGAACGAGACGGGAGGACCTGGGTACTTTATAATGGATATTTACATTTAAGAATATTTTACTTGATTCTTAATTTTTAAGACAACTCACTTGTTTAATTAAGTTGTTTGGATCTCTTAGGTTTTCATATTCATTGATGTATACATTTATAGAATGATTCATGAATAAAGTTCTAAATTACGTATTTTATGTATCATTCTGATGTCCTGTGATAGATGTAAGTGATAAATATAGATCTACTCATATATAGATACATATATTTACATTATATTTTTAAAAATGTGGAGCTCAGAAGGAATTACACATTTTAATAAGAATAATTAACAATAATTAATTAATAACACCACCTAACTCTGATCAACTACACTATACAAGGCTTTATCACAGCAAAACAAAACTGATTTATTGCCCCTAAAATGCATTAAATGATCTCCTAAAACTCGACGTTTTTATCAGAATTTACCTTATCATCATAACCAAGCTCCGAAACTCCATCAACATCCTTCCTTAAACAATATTCTTATTGACTTACCACACTATACTACACCTACTCCCGTTAGAGGTTCTCGAGTCAACTAATGAACTACTAGTACAGACCTATTTTAACTGACAAGAAGGTGGACTTTAATTGCACAGATCTATTGTTTATTTTAAAAAAATCATTATTATTGATATTGCATTACCTCTATCCTGGCTGCAGCTGTGGTCATTTTCCTGTTTGAGATCCAGAAATATTGCATATGTGCTCCATGGACTATCAAATTCAACTGCCACTTGCTGTAGAAAGACGTTGAACAGACATATCGAACTCAACTCCCACTGCCTTCTGCCTCATTTGACCCATCATTTTGCCAAAGAAGATAGCGAATAGAGTAGGAGCAAGTACACATTTTCATTAGACTACATTTATTGATGCAACTATATCCTGATAAAATCAGATACATAAGCTGCCATATGTTAAAAGACTATAAAATACACACATCTAGGAAAAAATACATGACAGATAAAGTACTGTTAATGTTTTGTTTCCATCTGTGGTGTTTCAGGTATTCTATAATTCTAATCTGTATCTATTTTGTTCAAACTGTTTCTACCGTTCAAGAGAATTTTTTTCTCTATCAGTTACAATAAGATTTACAACTTAAATGTTTTGTTTTTAATTTAATAATAGATTTTTTTTAAAAAAGCAAATAATATTTAGGAAAAAAAAAGAATGTAGACTCAAAAACAGGGCCAAGAAATGATAAGCGAGTAAAAATATGTCCCAATGTAAACATCGTTGCACATGTCCATAATCTAAATACTACAACAATAATGTAACCCCCCGCACACACATACACACATTTGTCAAGTTGGACTTCGACTTATGTCAAATTTCTGAGGAGTTTTATGGGCTGTCTACCAAAATGGAGCTGTGTATTAATAATGATGTTATGTATAGTTAGGAGTGTTTACTTTTTTTTTGTTTTAAACTAGCATACATTCGATACATTATATTAATATCTTGAGAGGGTCTTTGAATTGGAAATATCTACATCAAAAGAGAACAATGCCATAAAAGTAGGCCCACATGATTTCCTCGCTTACCACTAAGCCCCTGCAAGTATTTTAATGTATTTTTAGCGGCCCCCGTAAGGGGAAAAAGCCGCTATTAGGTTTGTGCAAAATGTCCGTCTGTCCGTCTGTCCGTCTGTCCGTCTGTCCGTCTGTCACACTCAGGGCGCCAAAACTAGAAGAGATACGAAAAATATTTTTTCATCATTAAATGCGGCTTGAAAAGTTTAGGTGCAACGTCTACTTTTAGTTTTCTGAAAGCAAACCGTTTAATTTATAAAAATTATTATGCAAGCGATTTTTTAATAATAAAACACCAATTGTGAAGCAATTACGTAAATCTAAGGGAGGAAATGTTACTATATGAAATGCTCTTGGCATGTAGATATCACGCACATTTTTTAAAATGAATTTCTGTCTGTCTGTCCGTCTGTCCGTCTGTCAGACTCAGAGCGCCAAAACTAGAAGAGATACGAAAAATATTTTTTCACCATTAAATGCGGCTTGAAAAGTTTAGGTGCAATGGCTACTTTTAGTTTTTTAAACGCAAACCGTTTAATTTATAAAATTAATTATGCAAGCTATTTTTTAATAACAAAACACCAATTCTAAAACAATTACGTAAATGTAAGGGAGGAAATGTTACTATAAGAAATGCTCTAGACATATGGATGTTACGCACATTTTTTTAAATGAACTTTTAGCAGCGGCTTTTGTGTACTAGCGTAAAGACCGGAAATGACATGATTCTAAACTTATTTCTTAAATTTTTAAAAAAATCAGATTTAAAAATAAAATTGTATAATGCCCCCATTAAAATGAAACTAACATATTTTGGTGCGTTTTGTCTGTTGGTTGGTCTGTCCGTCACGGTTAGAAAAAAACACTAAAGGCTTTTGAAAATATGATTTAACCTTTACTGTTCTTTCAGAAATATTGCGATAGTTTAAGGATGGGAGCATAGAGGAATTGAGCCAGGGACTCAAGGAGCATCCGAAACATCTTGCGAATAGGCGGATCTGACAGGGATCCGACTCCGACGGGGGCCGCCTCTGAGTTTGTGTAAACACAAACTCTCTTTGTAATCTTGTTTAGTAAGGAAATTATTTACTGTAAGAAGTTATATGCTCAATAATATAGGGATTAAATACTACAGACAAGTGAAAATAGTTTAAAGCTAATAAAATAGAGCGGGATTTGTGTCTGAGAGTCAAAAACTGCTTGGATATCTATCAAGAAGGCTCGAGTTCAAAACCCTAGCTTAAAACATAGTTGTGGTACGGAAACCTTTCTACCAGATACCTCTTCCTCCCCCAAGGTCAGCAAAAGAGACTTGAGCAATAGCGCACTGGGCATCGTTTATGCTTATGCAAAAGCAAATGCTAGAGTCTATATTGTGTTAATACAT
>JADKLZ010000003.1:18405748-18419088 GCA_021533235.1 Biomphalaria straminea
GAGATAGATAGATAGATAGATAGATAGATAGATAGATAGATAGATAGATAGATAGATAGATAGATAGATAGATAGATAGATAGATATATTATAAGCTCTCAAACATTTTTTTTTACCTTTACCTATTCATTAGTTTGTTGGAACGATGGGACACCATGCAAAATTTGTCGACAGTCTTTCTCCATTCCTCTATCTCTCGCCAAACATCAGCCACTTTTTATCGAGCTATTAGGTAGACAAAGCATATCTTTTATTTAATGTCAATTGAATTAATTGTTTATTAATGTTCACATTTCTTGAAACAAACAGGTCAATTATCAGAGTAACAAGTAAGAAAAATCAATTAATAAAAAATGCTGCTGAACATCAGTTCTATTCATTTCAACACCAAAAAGAGATATTGTATCATATCTTCATGACTAGATCTAGATACTATTGAATCACCGAACGTTCGGTTTAGAAATGTAAAGAGATACAAAGAAGAATTTTACTTTCTAAAGTTTTGTTTTCTTATTGTCACGCTTAAGCTTGTAGGTCAAGGTTAGTCATAGAATGTGACGTCGCATGATCATGTGATTTAGAGGGCAGATCAAGATGTTTGAGTTAATTGAAGACGAAAAAAGCGGGAACTAGAGGTGAAGGCTTAAGTTAGCTTGAGCGTGGGAAAAAAGGATATAGAAGTTTTGGGAACGAAATTATAAGTAAGAAAGTTGCAGTTTGGCTAGTCAGTTGTAGTCCGTTACAGTCAGGGTCAGTTGGAGTTAAGACTCAATGTCGATATTACAAAATTGGTTACTTTATTTGATCATTACTAATAATATAATATCCTATATCCGAATTGTATTTTATTTATATTAAATATCAGGTGGCCGAGCCTTGCTCGGTTAAATAAATGCCCTGCCCAGCCTGGCTATCGGACAATAAGAAATTCATACCGGCTTTTGCCATCCATCCATCCCAGTGGTGTTACAGCCCGTGGTCTGCTTTTAGTTTTACACATTCCTTCATTCATACCTCTAAACGCGTTCTTGTTTGCAAAGAAATATTTTAGTGTACTACGGTAAGCCCAGTGACGTAAGCAGCGTTTTTCTCGTTTACGTCATGGAAAACTTTCATTCATAAATTATTCTAACCAAAATTAATTTTACAACATTAAGACATTTTCATAGCGAAATAACGATTGAAATCGAGTTTTCCCGATGTGGAAAATGAGTTTATATTTTTTTTTTCTCACAAACATGCAGATGTGTTGAAATTTTAAAGAAAATAGTTAGAGCCGTTTTCGAAATAAAATTTATATATATAATAGTATAGGATTGTTTAGTTACTGTGAAGTAGTGACAAACATAAAATGAGAACAAAGAATGACAAAAAGCTTCTTTACATACATTTTAAGTGTCGCCTCGGTCGCTTCCATCGAATCATAGCCTTATGTACGCGATACAAAGCTCATTTCGTTGTCTTTTGTTCACATAATTGTTAATCAATGTCACTCTTTGCAATTACGTCTATGAAACTATTAGAATTGCCACTTTAAGAAGTAATAATACTTAACAGAAAAATCGCTTTGCCCTAGTGGATATAAAGAAATGTCTGTTCAGTATAATGAAGGAAATCAACTTTGTTGTTCACACTTTCATAATGAGCTTTAATAAAACAAAAATTGTTATATATTTTTTTTCTTGCATATAGTAATCTTCCTATAGTAAATCTCTAGCCAGTTAAGATTATATACGACAGATAATAGGAAATAAGTCTGCAAGCAAGTAAAACTTTAATCGGAATATATAGCTCCTCCTCCTTCGTGTACGAAGATGAGCACATTTCTCATTTCCTATGGACTCGAAGATGGCTGTGAAGTCCAATCCTCGCTTTGAAAAGCAGGCCGCATATGTGGCATGGGTGAGTTTTGTCAGTTGCAGATAGGCCTGCTTTTCCTCTCTGCTTTCTGTTGGTTCGGCGCTCTATCGCACTGGCAATTCTACTTTCTTCAAATCTTGAGACTCCGAGGCTCACAGCTTCTCGCCATGCGGAGCGATCTAGAGCTAGTGCTTCCCAGCCATGAATGTCGATACCGCATTCCATGAGGGAGCTCTTGAGGGTGTCTTTGTAGCGCTTGTATTGGCCGCCTTGGGAGCGCTTTCCTGTACATAACTCTCCATACAGAAGTCGTTTGGGAAGGCGATTTTCTGGCATGCGGACTACATGCCCCGCCCATCGTAGTTGGGACCTTTTTACTGTCGCATTAATACTGTGCATGTTGGACAGCTTTAAAATTTCTGTGTCTGGTATGTGGTCAGACCAACGCACCTTATGGATACTCCTTAGACAGCGTAGATGGAAGGAGTTTAGCTTTTTGGTGTGGCGGGAGTATAGGGTCCATGACTCTGATGCATATAGGAGTGACGGGAGAACTACAGCACTGTAGACTTTCTGTTTTGTGGTTAAGCTGAGTCCTCTCCGTTGCCACACTTGTTCTTGAAGTCTGCCAAAAGCAGCACTGGCACGAGCAATACGGAAGTCAACCACATCATCTAGGTTGGCGCTTGCTGATATGGTGCTTCCCAGATAGACAATTTTTTTGACATTTGCTAGTTTCTGACCATCTATGAGGATGTCTGGTTCCGTGACAGCTTTATTTGGAGGAGGTTGATGCAACACTTCTGTCTTTTTAACATGAATGGTGAGTCCAAAATTTGTGCAGGCATTAGCGAAGAGGGACAGGCTCTTTTGAAGGTCTTCTTCGATTGCAGCGTTTAGGGCACAGTCATCTGCAAATAGCAGGTCTCTGATGCAGTCGAGGTTTACCTTGGTCTTTGCCTTGAGTCTCTGAGCATTAAATAAGCTTACATCTGTGCGATACCTTATGTCAAATCCAAACCTTTCTCTGCAGAAGGCATCTTTCAGCATGGCGGTGAACATTAAGCTGAAAAGTGTTGGAGCCAGCACACAGTCCTGCTTAACGCCATTTGAGACAGGAAAAGGCTTGGAGTAGTCTCCGTTGTCTTGGACTCTTGCTTGCATGTTTTCATGGAATAGGCGCACCATTGTTATGAATTGGTCAGGGCAGCCGAATTGGGACATGATCTGCCAAAGGCCTTCACGACTGATATTGTAAAAAGCTTTAGTCAGGTCTATGAAAGCAGTATAGAGATTTGAGTTTTGTTCTCTACATTTCTCTTGGAGTTGGCGGACTGCAAAGATCATATCAATCGTGCCTCTGCCTTGCCTGAAGCCGCATTGACTTTCCGGAAGTAGGCCAGTTTCTAAGTGGTGTTGTAATCTGTTTAAAAGCACCCTAGCCAGAATCTTGTCAGCAATGCATAGGAGGGATATGCCACGATGATTGTCGCATGACTGCCTATTACCCTTTCTCTTGTAGAGGTGAATGATGGAGGAGTCTTTGAACTCTTGTGGTAGAGTCTTTTGTTCCCACATTATCTGGTAGATTTCTGTTAGTTTAGAAGTAAGCTCTGAGCTGCCAAGTGAGTAAATTTCAGCAGGGATGGAGTCTGGCCCCGGTGCCTTACCCATTGAGAGATTTGATATTGCTGTCGTTACTTCATTTAGACGGGGATGGTCAGCAAGTGAGTGGTTTATTTGGATTTGTTACAGGCGTGCGATTGCTTCGGCACTAATGCTTGACGGACAGTTAAAGACTGTGCTGAAGTGTTCAGCCCAGCGAACAAGTATGTCCTCCTTGTCTTTTTTATGAGTTTGTTTCCATCAGCACTGAGTATGGGGGATGAGCCAGTTTGCTGAGGGCCATAAAGAGCTCTTATTGAATTGAATAACATTTTTGCATTTTTACTGTCAGCATAGGACTGGATTTCTTCTGCTTTTTTGCTGTACCACGACTCTTTCATGTGTCTCAGACTTCGCTGGACCTCTCTTTTGGCAAAAGTGTAGCGTTCTTTGATTTGCGGGCAATCTGGATTACACAGAAAGGCCTTAAAGCAATGTCTCTTGTGTGTTAGCATCTGTTCAATTTGCACATTGTTTTCTTCAAACCAATCTTTTTTGGCTGACCGAGGGCGCTGCTAGCCAGAGAGTACACTGAATCCCTTAATTTATTCCAGCTGTTTTCCACATCATTGGTCATGTGCAGGGTTTTAAATTCACTATTTTGTTGATGAGCTCTTGTTTGATTTCTGGGTTTGTGAGCTTACCATTATCTAGGCGCTTTGCATGCTTGCATTCTTGGGGCCGCCTATGTGGTTTTATGCATATTTTAAGCTTGGATAAGATTAAGCGATGATCAGTCCAACAATCAGCTCCGCATAATGCGGGAGGATTATGATTGTTTGTAGTTAGTCATTTATAACTTCCGGTTGTCGTGATGACATTTTGAAACATCGGAATAGAATTCATCTAAATATTAGTTACAATTGTTTACCTTTATTTACAGACTATTCTGTAAGCATACTCTTATATCACAGAAATAATAATCTCTAAATCGCTATAAAAAGGCCTTTGAAAAAATAAATTATTCTACTATCTAATCTGCGGAAACTAAAAATGTAAAACAACGTTAGATTACTTCTAAACTATATATTTTTTATTGAATAAATATTTGAAATATGGGTAATCATAACTAATAGAAGTTTAAACGAATGCATTTTATAGCATTGTTTAACTAGTCGTATTTAAAGCATTAATCACACTATTCAGTTATGTCTAGCATTTGGTTTAAGGAGCTTATATACGTGGAATTGTTGTACTCGCTAGATGTGTATTGGCTTGATAATCTTAATGTATTTTCGTTTAAATCAAATTACTGTCAATAATTTAAAAGATAAGTTGTAAAAGATTCAGTATTGAACTAATAGCCAAAATAGAGGATATTCGTTTATCAGGGTTTTTTTTTACATTACCTCTTTTCAACTCCTACCTTTATAGAACCTTGGTGGAATGCGGACACGGATCTCGAAAACGGCTCTAACGACTTTCCTAAAAATTTGACAGCAAATGTAGGGACAATATACTAGCTCGTTAGTCAAAACTCTAGTTTGAAGTATAATTTTTTTTAAAGTAAAAATTGAAATAAATTTAAATTTGGCTAGAGAACTAGAAAATATTTATCTGTAACGGAGTATACATCTTCGGGTTTTTCTGCATCTAGGCATTATTCATTGAATAATAAATTAATGCTCATTTTTCGCACAGTCTACATATAAATCGTCTACTTTTTTACGATTGTCGTATTCATACTGGAGTCAGGCAGGACTTTCTAAAATGGAGTTTAATTGAATGCAAACTTTCAATAACGAGGAAGTGTGTAGGGAGGATTATGATTGTTTGTAGTTAGTCATTCATAACTTCCGGTTGTCGTGATGACATTTTGAAACATACCTTTGCACAAATGGTTGGAGCCATTAGTGACCACCTTATGGTTTCTCTGAAAACACAATCCTGTTTTTTTTTCAAATGTCTTCTTTGTTTAATTTTCAATGTAAGAAATCCTTTTATTTTCCCACTGGCCGTATACAGGCAGGCAACAAGTAGAAAATCTCTAACGGACCTGCTTCTAGAGTAATCGTTTACTTGGTCAATAGTTTATAAAATCCAGGTGTCCCAATTATTTATGATAAACAAAATTACACTTAGCTTTATAAAAAAAATTACAGTCATAGGTCACTATTGACATATTCAATGGCGAAAACGTACTTTTATGCTTATCTTTATGACGCCTCTAAATCCAACTAGCGTTTATATGTACCTAGCAGTTGGTTGTTGTGCTGATCAAATGACACAATCGTAAACCGCGGACAACAGAAACAGATGACCTTTTATCATCTGCTCTATAGACGGATTGGTCTAAAGGGGGAACAATTTACATATGCTTACCATACAAAAAAGTAGCGAAATATTTATATATACTTGGATTACCAATAAAGAATTCATAGACTTACAATATTGTGTTTATATTATATGTTTTTACTAATAATATTTCTCAACTTTCAGGTCAACTTAAGTTGTAAAAAAAAATTTTAGACATCTCGCTGCAGTTTACAGTTCAGTAAAAATGAATAATTCAAGTTTCGATGAAATTATTTTCAATCAAACTCCAAGCATTTCTTTTAATAGTTATGATATTAGTGATGAAATGTACATAATAATTCTTTATATCACCAATGTAATTATAGCAAATATTCTAACTTTATTAGGAATCACGGGAAGTGTACTTAATATAATAATTTTATCTCATCATAAAATGCAGGATACAACTAATGTGGTTTTGTTGGCCATTTCTGTTTGTGACTTAATTTATTCTGTTACACAAATAGTATTTAATTTGTCCCAATGGACATTTTTAATTAACATTTCCATTTTCCAGTGGGTGCTAACCATTCACTTGATCTGTCTAAACTTTGTAAATTATCTATCCATTCTACTTAGCATCCATTTAGTGACTCTAGTTTCTATTGAAAGAATGGTTGCTGTTTGTTTTCCTTTTCAAGTTTCAAGAATTTTTACAGTTTTTCGTATGAAACTTGTTATCATTCTTTTGGTGTGTTGTAACATTGTATTTATGTTTCCTTATTTTATAAGTTACAATATAGATTACATTACTTACAGCAATGTAACTTTGCCAACTGTTAAGTATAGTGACATTTTTGTTCGTAATATTTTTATTTTTTACCAATATTTTACTTTAACAACTGTTTTGCTTTTTGCGATGCTCCCATTTCTTATTATATCTGTGTGTACTTGTCTGACTGTGTTTCATATTTCTGTTACATCAAAAACTAAAGCGGCATTGTCTTCAGTAGAATCTATCGCGAAACGTCATAAAGAGATGAAATCTGTAAAAATAGTTTTAATTGTTTGTGTTTTAATATTATTTCTAGTTGTTATTCCTTTAGGTATTCAACAGATTCTGCTTGAGGTTGTATTGTTACCAATAGGCATAAAATTTTCGAATGTAATATACTGTATTGTCAATATACTTGTTCAAATAAACTCTTCATTTAATTTTGTTATTTACGTCACAGGGAGTCCCAAATTTAAAAAGACTTTCATCAGACTTTTATTTAAACAAAAAAAGACAAAATGATACGCATGTTCTAGAAATAAACATTGAATATATTTTGATTGTCTCTTCTGAAATTAAAAAATGGCTTCTTTGTTGTTTAACAATAACTCTATTCATGTACACATGAATAGTGAGTCTACAAAACCTGGGTGGGTGGACAAGTTTCTCGAAAAAGGCTCTAACGAGTTTCCTAAAAATTTGACAGTCGATATACATCGATGGGAAAGAAAATACTAGCTCGTTTTGGGAAAACTCAGGTTTGACCGTTTTAATTTGTTCAATGTTCATGGGTGATCCACTAGTAGAGTGCTTACCGCTTTGGCTTGAGCGGCATGAGAAGGCTGAGCCATGAGTTCGATTTCAGGTCGTTGCCCTTTTTATATTTTTGTAAATGCTTTTTATTGTTAGTCTAGATCTATTACACATTTAATTCCATGAATGATTTAAACTAATAGATACAAGTACACTTAATATAAGTTTATTTATTTATTTTTTTAACACTCTTTGGTTAGTAAGAGCAATATAATTGCTTATAAGATTTATAAACGCGGCATTGTTTTTGTTAATATATATTTGTATTGTTTTACTGTAATAGGTCTGTATCTCAAAAACAAAAAGCGCTATTAAAATCTACTGGCAGTTTTTCCAAACATCTCTTGGTAAATGTTCAATCTTATTATGTGGGTTACAAAATATAAAACAATCTTTTTCTACTGGTCTGCATAAATGTCACACAAAAAATATTTACTTATTAAATGTCAGAGTGGACGTTGGTCAATAAACAACAAGTTAGTTCTGGTGATGAGGTATGCACTTCGGACTCACATTACGATAGTCTCGAATTTAACTCCTGCCATTATACAACGGAGACTCCCACCCCTACCCACGTTGTTTTCCTTACTATAACATATCGGCCTTGCAGGTGTCTGACATGGAATAACCCCTTGGTGATCTGTGTGTAGAGCCAGAAATGGTTATAGTGACTCTGCCATCTTCACCAGTGCAATAAGCTTCTTTCTATTTAGCACCCCTTCTGGCATTTTACTTACTAGCCCAGCGCGGTATTTTATTAACGATTAAGTTCATCGTTTCTTCTGGCCAAAATCTCCACCCTGACGACAAGCTGAGGCCGAATCGAGAATAAGCACATTAAAGAACAGTACAGCTGTGGTCAATCAAATCGAAATAACAATCGAATGTGCTCTGGAATAAGTACTACCATCAGACCTTATTGCGGAAGGTTTTGTCCAAGAAATAATTATCTTCATTATGAAGAAACATCAGAAACATGAAAAAAAAAATACAACTACTACAACAACTATAATGGTTATCAACAGCAACCAAAAGGTTCTTCTTCTTCTTCTTCTAACCAGCTTTTTTACTGCTGAGCTGTCAGCTCTTTTGCAGACTGTGCCAAGGAAAAATACTGTGCTGTTTTTTTCAGTTGCTCAGCACTGCCATAAAGGGTGTTGGTTATGTTGGGCTGTAGTGGTAGTAGGGTCTGCCTAAGGTGGATTAGGAGGGGGCATTCAAAAAGGATATGGTTTACAGTTTCATAAGTGTGGGCGCAGTGTCTACAAAGTGGGAGTTGTGTGGGATTTATTTAATTGAGATGATAATTTAAATGTGGTGTATGTCCTGTTCTTAGTTGGAAGATTGTGCATTGCTCTTTGCGGGGGAGGAAGTTAATACTGTCCAGTTTGTTAGGCATGTTCATTTCTTTGTACATGGCTCTGCCTGTGTTTCCTGTTGCCCATTGGTTAAGCCACTCCTCTTTGTAGTTGTTGATTAGCATTGACCTTAGGGTGAGGTAGTTGACAGGTCTATCTGGTTGTTCCATAGATGATCCTGCCTTTGAGAGCTTATCTGCCCTTTCATTTCCCATGACACCAATGTGTCCAGGGATCCACTGTAATATGATGTTGATGTTTAAATTGGTCATCATCTGGTGTATTATCATTTTTAGTGTTGTCAACTCTTTTGGGCTTTTTGAGGTGCTGCTGTTAAGTGCTTGAAGAGTGGATTGTGAGTCTGTAAAGACAACAATATCTGATGGTGCTTGTATTCCTTCGTGTAATTTATTTTCGACTGTCTGCAAGGCTATGGTAATTGCCTTAATTTCAGCTTGGAAGTTTGAGCAGTAGTCGCCACAGGGTGCACTTATTTCAAAGTGTATATTTTTGGTGAAGACCAGGAAGGCACCAAGACCGGCATTGATGGTGGCTTTGAAGGCTGATCCGTCGGTGTATATATGGATGGTTGTTTTTGGATAGCTTTCAATTGTTTCAAGCGTGCCTACTTTGAGCTCCAGTGGATTGGATTCTTTTGTCAGGGTGTTATTTATTAAATGTGTTTTAATTGTTGGTTGTTTATAGTTAAGTCCAGGAGTTATGTTTGGGAATCTGGTAATTTTTTCTCTGTTATTGGGTAGATGGTGTTTTAAGGCTAGTTCGTCAGTAAGTTGAATCAGTGTTCTTTGCTTTTTTTTTATTGTTTTTCCTATTTCTCTGTGTTAATAGTTTATTTGGATGGTCGTCCTCCAACCTTCTGTATCTCTCAATAGCTTCTAAAGCTGCTCTGCTGCGCCTTAACTTAAGAGGTTCAATATTTGAGTCTATTTCACAGGCAGCTGTGGGAGTGGTTCTCATACCTCCACTGATCAGACGCAAGGCTTGGTTTTGGACTGCGTCCAAAGCTGACTGGTAGGTTTTGTTGGCGGCTACTTGTATGGAGAGACAGTTATCCATGACAGATCTGAGTATCCAGTGTATAACTGTCTTAAGGTTTTCTTTTCAGCTCCCCAGGATGTTCCTGCTAGGTGTTTCATTATGTTTAATCTCTGAGATGCCTTTTCTTTTAAATCAGCCATAAAGTGTTTTAGAGACAGTCTTTGGTCTAATTTTACACCAAGATAAGTTGGATTTTCTTCTTTATTTATTGGCTGTGAGTCTATTTTTAGGATGTAGTTTCTTTTTGCTATTTTGTTGCTGTGGCTAAAGATTGAATAAACTGACTTTTCTTTGTTTATTTCCATTTTCCATAATTTTGAAAACGTGGAGATAGTTGTGAGGGCTCTGTTTAATTTGGATCTAGTCAGCACTGGATATTTCTCTGTTGTCCAAATTAGGAGATCATCTGCGTAAAGTGCCTTATTGACTGAAATGAGGTCTGGGAGGTCATTCATGAAGATTAGAAAGAGTGTACAGCTAAGGGCTGAACCTTGCGGTAGGCCTTCTTCCAAACTTTTTTTTACTAGAGATGGCGCCTTCAAATCGGGTTTGGATGGTTCTGTTTCTTAGGAAAGCCCTGATCCAGCTGTACATTTTTCCATGGATGCCCATTTTTTTCATCTTCAAAAATAGACCTTTTCTCCACACTCTATCATAGGCTATCAAAAGGTTAAACCAAATAAAAATGAAGTATGCTAAGACTACCTGTCACATACTCGCTTGAGACTCATTGTGCCATGAAGTGACTTAGTAGTCACTTGACTAGATCGTGCCTTTTTTTCATTAGGAAATTATTAGTCTGACGAGGTGAAAACCTCAGTTGATTTAGGGCTCCTGAGGAGTAGGGAGATGTAAATCGTGTATGTATTTTCTCCGCTATAATAGTGTGAAGTAATGAATTCAGAGACGTGATTTAAATGGATTCCAAGTGATCATTCTTGTATTTATCATTGCTGAAGTTGCCAAATTATTGTGTACCATTTTATTATAATTATTAAATATTTCGTTTGCTGAGACAGGGTTTGTTTATAAATATACATGTGTTGTGATCGAATTACTCAGTAGGCCTAGTAGACATGCGCAACAACAAGTTGGGTGTAATGATGGACTTTTACTAACATACTATGAACATTCTAATGATACCAAAAGAGGTATTATGGTAATAAGAGAATATTCGCGTTATCAGTACAGATTAAACATAGGAGACTACCCAATTTTTTAACTGTTGGAAGTTTTGACATGTTGACTCCGAATCATTCAAAGAAAACAATATTCACAATAAAATCTTAAACAAAACAATAGATGACAATGAAATAGATATAGAAAGCAAGAATTTAGAAGACCTTCACCGTCATTTGTCCCTTAGTTTACGGACCATTGGGGCACCAATGTAGACTTCCAAGGAGTCCAGATTCTGTAGCTTCAATTTGGTGTTTTGACGGAAATGTTTGTTTAGTGGAAAGCAGATAGACAAATAATGGGAAAGGAATCTGCTCCCCATTGGGTTACCTTTTGAGCCAATGGTATTCAATTCTCTGGTGGGAGTTCAACGACGTACACCTCGAAGCCGAAATTCAAACAAGCTGCCAAACTAATTGAAATAAATAAAAATCATCATTTGATCATTAGCGTAGAGTGGCTATATGATTGGGTAAAGACAACTAATCTAAAGAGTTGCTTTAGCGTTCAGTAAGTTCTAAATGTAAATGTACATGGTAATTAAATATAAAGTCTCTACAGTCTAGACATGAACACATGGTAATAATTCACCAGCAATAATAATAATAATAATAATAATAATAAGCCTTTTCTTCGAGTCAGAAGATTAATGAGGAATGCAGTATTTCCTATGGCTATCAGCCCCAGCTGTGACCTACATATTTTGCCACAACCATGGCAAGCATAACCATTGTCCGTCGGTGGTCGATTAAGATTTTCTTTTCGCCGTCTGCGCCTGTCCTTGGCAGCTGATTTTCTTTGGGTCTCAAATGTGTATCCCGCGGCCTTTGTATAGAGTGACTTCTAATAGTCTGACAGTTGCGCTGGGCAGGAACGTATCCTGTATGACATCATGGAAAATTTTCATTCATAAACAATTCTACCCAAAATCATTTTTTTTTTATAATAAAACATTTTCAAACCCATATAACGGCCAACCTCGAGTTTTCCCCCACGGGATATGTGTTAATTTTTTTTTTCAAATTTCTCTACATGTAATTTTAAAGAAAATCATTAGAGCCATCTTTCGAAATAAAATTTATTATTATATATTTAAATATAAATATATATAAAATTTATACAAGTAGTGCTCGCTTTAGGGTATGAGATTTTTTTTTCTTTTATTTTATCTGTTAGTCATCTATATTCACAGCATGGTAAATACGTTGTTTGGGATTTTTAATATAAATTAAAATGTGTTTATATAATATTGATCATTCCTATAGTGTAGTTATGATGAAACTGAGGTAAAAAGTTACAGAAACTCTTTTGAATTTTAGTATAAATGATTAATGAACATCTCTAAAATGCTTTGTATTTTAATGAACGGCTGCTTCTGTTCTTTAGTTAGCAAGTAAGGGCGGGAACCAATAAATATCTGGAAAAATTTGTTAATCTATGAATTATGTACCTTTCAAGTATGCATTGCATTATATTTGCCCTTGCAATTTTTTTGTATTTTTTATGCAACCATATGAATTTGAAAAAGTTATTCGGAAAATAAAGAATTTAAAATACATATATATGGAAACATGCAATTAAAAAAAAACATACATTGAATGTAATTAAACGTTTGCTTATGCATAATAATGAGGGCTGAAAAAGAATATATTTAGTTTAAGAATATGTCTTTTAAATGAATAATGGTATGCTATTCTTAGTAATATATTGGACTTCGTTCTAAATATAATGAACTCACATGACAATTATTGGTTAAATTTTATTTATTTCTTTTTTAAAACTATTAAATTTATTAGTCTTATTAAAAAACATGAATATATATTTATGGTTATAGCAAAGACTAAACTGAGATCATAACTACTAATGAAACAATATGTCATTGCAGAAACATGCCATTGCCAGTATCGTAAATGTAGACAACTGTGTAATGATTTCCTAGATAAATGTTCATATTTTTTTCTCAAAATCTATAGATTAATCTTTTTTATTTATTTATTTTATGTATCTACGGCACAGCTAAAGTAACATTTAATTTGATCAGCCTCTGAGCTCACTATAAGTTGTACTTGGTTCAGCCCATAGTTCGTTTAATATGTTGGATTGATAAAACTTGCTTTGTTAAATTATCTACGGTACACTTAATACTATGCACATATATACTTTGCATATTGCCAATAGAAAACTAACAGTACCTACGTAATGTTCTATGTTTTGTAACAAAAATAAGGCCCACAGTTTTGAGGCGGACATACTGTATAGTTATTGTTACAGCGTAAGAGACGGATTAACCCGTTAGCGAGATGTGGTACGATATATATAGTCTACCTTTACGGCTAAGGGCCCAGCGCATGACTCTCGCCCAGGACCCGCGCACTGATAGGGCCGCCCCTGTATAT
>JADKLZ010000003.1:18435897-18455998 GCA_021533235.1 Biomphalaria straminea
ATCTGTTGGGAAAGGAAAAAGGAGGGGAGGGGGTAAGAGGATATCTTAGTGAATGTAAAGAATGCTCTCTTTTTAAAGTCGTTAAAAGTAAAGTTGTACTAGTTGATAGTAAACTTTAATAATGATGTACAGATATCATATATAGAATATTTAATGTAGAATGTTTACAATGCGTGATGTTGATTTTATTTTAATGTTTTATATATTACTATTTATTGTTGTTGTTGTTTTTTTTTGTCAGTTAAAGGAGAAATGCTACTGTTAGCATGATAATGAGAATGTATTAAATTAAGTGAAGTGTGTTACTATAATATGGGTCTGTTCTGTGGTTAAGTTATGGTAAAAGGGAGGCAAATAGTTAAAACATCTTTTATTATTGCATTTCACTATAATTATAAAAAATCTCTAACATGCTTTGTATCAAAGTACTTCCAGTTCTATTGCTGTTCTTTGGGTATGCAGAGAAGGGAGGGAACTAATAAATTTCTGCTGATATTTGTTAAAGTACGAATTATGTACCTTTTAAGTATGGAATGCATATTATTAAGGTTTCAGAGAAACTTCCGGAAGGAAATATGAAAACCTATTAAATTTCTTGGTAGAGGAGTAATTTCTTTAATATAAAAAGGGGTATCTCTCCGAACTGTTTTGCAGGAGGAGAAAATCTTAAATTGATAATAATAAATCTTGTCTTCCAGTCCGGAAATCAGTAAGGAATGAATTATTCCTCGTGGGTGCGCAGCCCCAGCTTATACCTAGATATAAAAGCTTAAATTTTAAATGGTTTATCAGTGATATAAATATGTACAGTGGCGTAGCAAGGTACCCGTGGGCCCGGGTTCAAGAATATGTTGATGTTCAACGTGCAAAGGTCCATCAACTTTAGCATCAGATTATATTAAGCTTCCTTGATTATCACCAGGGCTTCTCTCGCTGACCCTGACAGCTGGACAAGCTTCTGTTAAGTCCAGACCTTGTTGGTGTGTTTTTTGGCATTCACAGTCTTCTTGTGATGCTACGTGCGTACAGTTCTTGTCAAACGAATGAGTGCAGTAATCATGCTTAGAGTTCCTCTCGTAGACACTGACAGATAGACAGAAGTCTTTAACTTAAGGTCCAAAGCAACAGCCTTGGACTCAGACCCAACGTTGTCTTGATCTGTCTGGCTAGTTGGGGTTCTCATATCAGATCTGTGCTCATCGTTGTCACAGCAAACGTCAGGCTTCTTGTTGTTTGAGCCAATCGACTCGTCTGTCGGGTTCTGCATGGTACCAAACGTTTTGTCAGTCTTGTTCTGCACAGTACTGGTACCTATCTGTTTAACCATGGTACCAAACGTTTCGTTGACATTTTTCAGCGTCGTACTTAACTGTACCTGGATCGAGCTCATCTGTTCAATCACGGCACTCATGAGCACTCTGACATCTGGTTTGATTTCAAATAGATACGAGTCAGGTTCTTCATCTTCTTCCAGCAGCGCTTCTCTGAGACGTGTTGTTAGTGTTTCTTTGTTCCCATTAAGCTGTAGACCTCTTTCTCGAAGCTCTTGTCTAAGTTCTTTTAAATCAAGTTCACTAAGCAGTTTCACAGAAGCCATTAGAAATCCCACTTCTGACACCAATATAACGAACTTCACTTCTCAGGCCTTCTGCAAACACTGCTTAACAACACTAAAACACATCTACCTCAAGAACGTAACGACAAGAGCTTCATTAACAACAGTGGCGGTTTAATAACACATACAACACCACAGCCAATAAACACAATTGTCTACGCTAACTTCAAATGCTTAAACACAATGGAACCTAACTAAAACAACAGTCTCTATATAGCGCGTACATGCTACATTGCCCCCTTCTTAGATTTGTCCGTCCCGGACAAAATCTAACTCACAACATGGGCTGTGAAGGTTCATCGTTGCAGGTGGGGGTCTATCTGTGGGAGGGGCAGTGGGCTTATACTGCCATCTTGATGAAGCCATCAGCGTTCCACCCAATGAATGTCTCTTTCTCCTGCACCAGTTGGTCCTCCTTTGGTTGAGAAATGCTGAGGGCAGCAACTTAGCACATAGGAAACCAGTGCATTTGTTAGCTGTAGTCATCAAGACTGATGATCTAACAAGCTGCTTCAGAATTCTTCTTCGATGGATGCTTTGCGAATGAGCTGCATGTCCACATGAAGGCAAGTTGTCAAACACGTCAGTACCTTCATCCAAGTCTGAATGACTCGAATGTGGGGCAGGTTGGGGCTTTATATACGTCCAGATTTGTATGTAATTAATAATAATTAACGGAGACCTTAATGTAGAGTCAGTGATTCCCAAAGTGGTCCATATGGACCCCCAGGGGTCCACGAGGACTTCCAAGGGGTCCACGAAAGTGAAAAAAAGAAATGGGGGTCCATGGCATGCAAATGGGGGTCCACCTATTATATCATACAAATATACATTGTTTATACTTTATTAAAGCTAGGCCCTTTTTTTTTTTTTGGTATTATTGGAATGAAAAACATATTTTACATTTTAATACCTCATTTAAATAGCTTAATTTGGTCTAGAAATAACTAATATTTAACTTAGCTGAATCTGAATATAAAAAAGACGGTGGTGTTAATTTCTAAAAAAAAATATTCTTTTCTCGTTGAACTTATATTGCTTATGTGTCTTTCATTTAACAACATTCTATGTAACGACACCATGAAACCACCTAAGCTGGAGGATAGTTGGAGACAAAGCCACCCTGATAAGATTTGAAAAACTATTAACACTCCATGATAAAGTTGAGAAAAGATCTACAATTGACAAAATATTTGCTTTCAAATTTTAAGGAAATTATACTGGTTTTCTGTGTCATACAATATCTTGCGAAATTATGAAAATGACATACAGTTGGAGAAAAAAATGAATGATTTAGCCAGCCACTAAAGTTTTTCAAACTATTTTGTACACAAACCTGCATCTGATATTTCCTAAGAAATCTTCTAAGCAACAAATAGTTTAAAGGTCTATAACTGAACCGAGGTTTGTCTGTAATGAAGCATTTTGGGCACATGTTGGTTTATTTATGGATAAAGAAATTCACGACAAAATTTCTTTTTGTGAAAACTGATAATTGACAATAAAGTCAAATACACATTTGATGTTTTGAAGGAATCGTTCGAAGAAAAAGCAAACCCTGTAACTATTGTATCAGTAGCAACAAATGGAGAATCTTTAAAGATTGGGTACTACTACTGATAGTCAGGGCCGGTCCTAGCGATTGCGGGGCCCTATGCGAAACTGATTGCGCGGGGCCTAGTATGGGTGGGAAAAAGGATAATAAGTAAAAAAGATTTCGTATAAGAAAAAAATTCGACTTTGAATTTTATTTATTCTTTACTAAGATAAAAATTGCAATCTTCAATTTACGAGCCTTGTGACTAATGGCATATTTATATGCCAGTGACTATTAAAGTAAATAAAGTATTGGAACTTCCGATTAAGGTAAAAATTTGCCCTTTTATTACATTTTATTACATGAAAACTGACAATGCCTTTTTTTTCTCTTATCGCGCGTAGGATTGGCGTTTCCCGCAATGAATGACACCCACAAATGACACTTTTGTCTATTTTTCTGGGGATTTTAAAGAGTTTTCAGAAGATTTTAATAAATTCATGAGATTTCCAGGAATTTTTCGCATATAGTTTGCTGTTTAATACTTGCAACTTGGATTAGCGCGGGGCCTATGAAAGCGCGGGGCCCACTGCGACCGCATAGGTTGCAGTGGCCTAAGACCGGCCCTGCTGATAGTGTACCTGGGTATTACTAATACACTAAGTAACTAAAAAGTAGTGGATCTAGATAGCAGGAATATCTTTAATTTGTTATCAAGGCAGCTATGAGAAACTAAATACGCAATTACTTGCTCAAATGTGAAGAGAAAATGACAAGAACATCCATCAGTTAAATCACAAAGCACCAGGAGAAGACCAAATTACAGCATAACTAATTCTTAGCCCAAAAGAGTGCGTGATGTAGGTGTGAAAAATTGTTTTATTTAATTAAATAACTATATTTGCATAGTGCAGTTTTGTCTAGTTATAACTTTAACAAAAGAAATGTAGACTGTACAGCGTTAAGTATTTGAAATTGAACTTCATTACTTCCTTGTCAAACAAGAGAGTGTTAATGTACCATATTTTATGATACTATGAGACCAATTAAGCTGGAGAATCATTTGAGATGATGCCACCCTAACAAAAAGATAAAGGTTTGCAAAACTTTCAAACATTCAAAGATAAAGTTCAGAATACACCCACAAAATCTTTCTTTGACTTGACATTGAGAAGTTGATGATCATAGTAAAATACCGGAAACCTCACACGATAGGCAAATTATTGATTTTACCAGCTGTTGAAGAAATTGTAAAAACTCTTAAACAAACGTATATCATTACAAGAATTTCATGCTTGGGTATTTGGGGCTGATGTCTTGTTTTAGGCATCTCGATGAAGAATGCAATGTGGAAGATATGGTCGGCATTCTCTGGATACAATCCAAAAGGGAACATTTCAATGGACCCAATTTTGAGCTTCTTGAACATTATGATTATGATGTGAAAATTATAGGTGGTCCTATCGGGATAGTTTATAATAGGTGTCATCTTTCTTGTATATCGAATGAAAGCTGGACCATTTCTCGTTTTTACAATTCACTATTAGTTTCTTCATTTCTTCCGGAAATTGCGATGTTCAAGTGTGTATTTGTTTTGTCACATTTGGTAAGTGTGTCAACCTTCTATTTAAACATTGGAGAACAGTGTTATTGCTGCTGTTGTTGAGCTTCGCAAGGTCACACAATATGTTTTGTAAAAAATCTTTTGGGTGTTCCTTCAGATTCTGTAGATAATTACATCCTAGCCCAAACCTCCCTACGGGAGATGCGAGCAGGCAAGTTGACCACCGAACGTCAGTCCAGGCATCATGAGTTGTTTTATTTAGGAGGCATCAGAGTTTGTCAAGCTTTGAAGGACTATTTTTATATAATCAAGGAAAAAAATTACTGTTTTGTGAACTTTGAGATTTTCTAGCCTGATAGCCGTTAGCTCCAGTGCTCCTATTTCTTCTCTGTGGTTTTTATAGAGCTCATTAGTTATAATGATCTTAATTTTTACCTAAATTGTGCTTATGTGCCTAAAATCAAAATCAATCAAATCACTTAATTTTCAAATTATTTTTCTCCATTGGGTCATTCAATGAGTATTCCAGCTCATTCGTTTGTGGTGGCTTTCTGAGAACAATCCATAAAAACTCTGTTACGGCAATGGTATTGTAGAAGAGTTTACTAAATTCTTGGGCCCTGTTGGAATATAGCTAAATATTTCTTTCTTTTAATGTAAGTCGTTCCAAACGACATCTTTCTGCAAACAACATATGCTGACCGAGTCAACTTGTCTGGTAATGATGTATTTTATTATTCAAATTGTTATGGCTCAAAAAATCCACGAAAAAACAGCTCTTTGTGAAACCTTTTACTAAAACAACAAATCTCTATATGAAAAATAATCTCCGTAGCAATGGAAGTCAAGCTTGCAAACCTTGAAAAGCAAAAAGTTTCCAATGTGTTTAGTTATAGTTAACGATACATATTGACTGTTACATTATGGGTTTGAATTTCAATTTTGTTAATAAATTTATTGTAAAATAATAAATTCAACTTAAAATGTAGGTTTAAATTACTTTTTTTACTCCTCGTGTCATTGGTTCGAAATTATTTTAACAAAAATGTGTTATTGAAAGGATTTTCAAAAATTCACTATAACCTAAACAGGGGTCCCCGGAAAACATGTCAAGGGATCCGCGAGACAAAATGTTTGGAACCACTTATCTAGAGCTTTTATTGCATAGAGGGGCCCTGGACCCATTGTTGTTTCATCATCGGGTGTGGGCCCCCTAAATGGTCGTGGGCCCGTGTTCATTGAACCCCTTTCGCGCTATGGATGCTACGCCACTGTATATATATTTATATATATATATATATATATATATATATATATATATACATATATATATTAAACGGTGGAGTAAGGTGGCTCAATCTACATGCCAGAAATAGCCTATGTGTTGCTAAAGATTTTATTTGGTGAGGATTTGGGAGGGGTATACAAGGAAGGAACGGAAAGATGAAACTTTAAAAAAAAAAGATCAACAGGCAAAGCTGGTTGAAAATTTTAGTTATTATAAGAATAGTAGGTTTACAAATACTTATTTTCTGAATTGACATGTTTTTAAAAATACAGAATAGTTTTATGAGAATACTGCATGTTTCAGCAAAAATTTTAATTCGTTAACATTCAGAGATCTATGATAAATAACTGATCTTCTTATCTATTATCTCATTGCTATCATAATTAACAGCGCCAGAAGAATATAAAAATGACCATCAGTTTCTTAAACATCTTCCTGAAGCCTCATATCTTGCTAAAAATATATAACTGTGTATGAGAATCAGGCGCTTTCCGACACAGCTGCAAGAAATCCAAATTTACACCGACACCTTAACCGGGAAGTGATAAATCTGACCCAGCTAACTATTTCCCAATAGCATTTACAAACTTCATCTGCAAAACCATGGAAAGGATGATAAATAGTAGGCCAGTCTGGTTCCTTGAGATAAATAAATTAACCTCTAACTACCAGTGCGGATTCCAACAGGGGCGTACAACAACTGACCAGCTGGTAAGGCTGTAATCCTTCATCAGGAAAAAAAACACCCTGGAAAGATGGCGCTCTATGGGACTTGGAGCTTATGGGCTATGGGGATACCTTCATTGCTATGTAAGGGAGTTATTAAAATGCCGGAAATTCCATGTTCGAATGGCAACTCAGCTTCTGGCACTTATGACCAGGGAAGCATTATTTTAATATTTTTGTTCCATATAAAAATGAACAGCATTATAAAGCACTGTCCCCAGACTTAGAGTTATCACTGTATTTTGAGCTTTGTCGTTTTTGCATATGACAAAAACATGAATACCTTTTGAAAATTATAATTATGTTTAAATAAAATTCACAAATGGGCAAATGATTATGGCTTTAAATTTTCAGATTCAGCCCTCTTGGTTGATGAATAAACCCAAATTAAATTTATTCTTTCTTAATTTTAACAAAGTTACAAAGACTATTTGTGTGGTAACACAAACTCAAAATCGGCCCCCGAAGTGGTCCACGGAGGCAGGTAATTAGGCAGGTTTCAATATTTTTCAGAAAGAACATCAGAATGAAATTCTACCAAAGACAAATGACAGAGAAGAATGAAGGAAGAAGGTTGACAGATATTGGTGCCCCTTTCCGCAGCCGCTAAAATGAAAATACAGACACTAACATAATTTTAAGTCCGCTTAAGGGAACTGCACGAGAGCTACGGAGATTGTGGCAACATTTACACTGACGGATGGATGGATTAAAGGTCACATTTGCCTGCTATTGTAGAAATAAAATTATCTCCAGTATACTTCTGATACTCTATTTTCACTGACGAGTTACACGTAATCTCACTTGCACTTATAGCTGTAAAAGTTTCCGACAGAAGAAAATTACTTATGTGCTCTGACTCCAAATCTTCATTGCAAGCTTTGCTGCGGATGAAGACTGACATTCCATTGCACATAAAAGCCTAAAGCTTTTAGAAGAATAATACTGACCTTCACATGTTGGTATAGAAGAAAATGAAACGGCAGACAGAGAAACAAAGAGAGGCTTAAACGGTGTCAGGAACCCACATTTTCTGCTTGAACTGACTCGGACATGAGACAGAGTGTAGCTCTGCCAGCTACCAAGAGAGACAGTATCGGTAAAGACCCACAGCGAGCTAAGACGGTTTGTGACGGATATCAGGCGGCGGTCCATATCTAACAGTAAGACAAGGGGAGCAAGCACGACCATTTCCAGACTTAGGATTGGCCACACCAACATGACGCACTTCTTTGCGCTAAGAGAGAAGAGCCCCTACTGTGTGAGTACTGTGACTCTTATTTCACCTGGACAATATCCTCTTTGATTGCCCTAGATATCAGACTATTAGAGGGAAATATTTTTGAACAACCTCAAAACACTGATTACGTTGATCCTGGGAAAATACTGAGCTTTATCCGGGAGGTGGGGTTGACTTTGAATTGAGATCTTGCAAAGTAATTATAAATATATACATATCTACAACATATTTTTTTGTTATATGACTATTGTCATTAAAATTTGAGCTGTGAATTGAACTTTTTTTTAATACCTCAGGTGTGTAATTCTTGGCAATTGACCAATATAGGGGAAGTAACCCTTGAGGGATTATGTTCACAACATAGCCAGAATTGTGCCAATGTGCTTACAATAAAAAATGTCAAACATCAAATAGCTATCGTAATTAGCAAATAAAAAAATTTTCAATTAATCAAAAGTAAAGTACAGCATAAAAAATTAATTTAACTAAGCAGGTTTATGCCAGTATTAACAAAGTGAGTTAAGATGTCATTTCTCTAAACAAAGAAACAAATAAGGAAAAAAATACTGCAAATTTTAATTCAAAACGTATAGGCTAATCTAAAAACAGATGCTGCAAGCGGAAGACTGATGCCTGCGATATTGCACCAAAATTGTTACCAGGGTACCTTTTGTTTTAACTTTCTGCATTTTAATTATTACTATCACCATACTCTTTTGGTTCCCAGTGTAGACATTGAGGTCACTGATATTTATTTGCATAACAAACAGTCATTTAAAAAACAACAACAGAATAACTGCCATGAGAATCAATCAATGGACCAACACTATTGAAAAGTGTTCAAAGAAATCCTAACCATCACGTATAATCGTTTTATTGAAAGAGGAAGTTTAGTCTGTCTTCTGATGGCTCCTTAAGTGTACATGGATGTCAAAGCCGACAGGCAGAAAAAAGGTATTTGAAGAATCGTGATGATAAACGGAACCGCTTCACTGCAGCTTCTTTGAATTTTTTGCCAACAAAATCTCAGTGTCAAGGTGTTGAATCTGGACAATTTGGATATAATTGTGTATTGTAAATCTCATTAATTACCAGGCGTTATAAATAATTTTCAAAGATTTTCTGACATAAGAAGACGATCTCTTCGACAGTGATAAGTGGTTCTTTTTAAGCCGAGTTTTAGCTCATGAAATTTCAATATCTATGACGGAGAAATCAAAGAAAGTGTTTCAACTGAACTAACTGAAAATGGTGGATTGGGCGATGTTATGCCACATCACGTCACATCTGAATGAACTCAACATGTACGGGAAACACAAACTGATTTTCTTTTTAAAAATCCATTTGTGACTTGTGTGTCAAAAGCTACGACAGACACGTAACTGGAACTGATTGACTTCTAAAGAGCCATGGACCAATTTAAATGTATGCAAACAATTGATTTTTACTCCTTGTTGCCAACAGAAAAGTTTCCGATTTTAAAACGCGCATTAAGGATGATCCCGAAGCTTACAAGGGTTGATTTGCGTGAACACATAGCTGCAACCTTGCGCACATGTCGATCAGGGCATATGGTCGTAAACCACTGACACAGAGTAGCAGTGGAGTCCGGCAGCAACCTGAGCGGCTGAGAAGCCCTATTAAGGAGTGCACTACTCACCTTCATAGCATGAGGACAGGTCCCAAAAATTGCCTGCTCTAAGCTACCCTAGCCTGCCAACGCAATTGGCGGGAACCCTACACAAGCGGTCGAAATTTAAAGAAAAAGACGAGGATATTTCCGCTTACCATAAACGCATGGAATGTGACATCGATATATCTGATAGATCACAAAGACGAACTGCAATACTAGCCAGGTAGCACTAATGTTACAAAATAGACATAGCAGTACTGAGTGAGACACCGCTTGCAGATAAAGGTGAACTCTGTGAAAAAGAATCTGGATATACTTTCTTCTGGAGCTGAAGAAGCACTGTAGTACGACGTGAATCTGGAGTTGGCTTTGCGATAAAAGCATCATTAGTATCTAAACTAGTCGGGCCTCTCAAAAGAATTAGTGACAGACTCGTGACCTTAAAGCTGCCTTTACAAAACGGAAAGAAACACATTTTTATTGTTAGTTGTTACGCGCCCACCATGGCCAACCCAGATGACGTCATAACACCACTCATTCTCGGTTACCTTAATGTAAGAGTCGGCTCTGGCCATCACATCTGGAAAAGAGCTTTAGACCATTACGGGATTGGTCAGTGCAACAGCAACGGACTACTGTTACTCCAGACCCTTTTCTGAACACAAGCTGATCATATCAGACAAAATATTATGTCTCCCAATGAGAAAGCGAACTTTCTGCATCTCCGCTCAAGACACTGGCTTCCCATAGATTACGTCGTTACCAGACAATCTGACCATTAGGACATGGCAAATGATAAAAAGAAAAGTCCCTTAAGGACAGGTCCGGATTAAGCCAATTTGGTGCCCTAGGCACAAACCTACATGGGTGCCCCCTTCTGCCCGGACCCCGATCATCCACTGACAGCTGGTATGTTCAATATTTTGCAAAAAAAAAAAAAAA
Source organism: Biomphalaria straminea (assembly GCA_021533235.1). Lineage (NCBI taxonomy): Eukaryota > Metazoa > Mollusca > Gastropoda > Planorbidae > Biomphalaria > Biomphalaria straminea. The sequence goes on from JADKLZ010000003.1 coordinate 18,446,443, forward strand.
ACTAACAAAGACAAACGATTATTAACACATATATTTGTACTACCGTCACTCATATAAAACCTACAATAAGGTATTTCTGTATTACATGATTTTTAGGCGTATTTTCTTTTTTAAATTTAATATTTTCTTTTTTTTTTTTTGTATTTTTATTTTCTTCTTTTTAAATAAAATTTTCTTTTTTGTAAGCGTTTTTTCTTTTTATTAAAAATAAAATTTTAATATGAAATACATTTTAAACAGAAAATTTAATAAATCACACAAAATCTTTCATTTCAACAGCATCCAAACAATTTTTTCAACGTGGCGATAATAACTGAGAAAGTCAGAGAGAGCACACATTTACATTCTAAAGTTCTTTTTTCTAGATTTACGTTTGGCAAAGTTTTTGAGTACATCATTAAAGTTATTTTGCGCAACAAGTCCGCCTCAATCATCAGCAGAGACAAGGAATCAAGCCTTTCTTGTTTCATTATTGATCTACTTGGATTTTTTGTACGTTTCAACTTAGAAAAAGAGCGATCAGTTGAACAGTTCGTGACCATTAATTTTAAAAATATGCGAAAGGCGATTTCTGCGTTTTGGAAAAGCACACTCGATGTTGTCTCTAACTATTACTTCTGCATGACTGAACGTGTTGTTCTCAGATTTTGATTCACGAAACTTGTGCCGAATATATGAGTGGAACTGTTGTAGTTCAGTATATAAATTATTGTTCACATCTTCAGGATAAGCATTAATTAGTGCTTCACAACACTGCAATGTTAATGGTACATCGACCAAACAAGAAAATCGAACAACTAAATCATTATATACCTGCGCTCGTCTACTCATCTCTGTCTCAAGTTTGCCAACAATCGCGCAGAAAGTAGATATATGAAATTTGTCTCTGGCATTCAGTGAGACCTCAGGGGCATTACCATCAATGACCACTGTCTTTCGTTTACGATTACGGGTCAAAGTTGCCTTATATTCCACACCTGGTGTTAGTTCTTTTGCAGCTTCTTCAAATCTTTCAAATTCATTCCTAGATTCATGCAAGTGATCTGCTAGTGAGGAATAAAAATCAGCACATGTTTTCAAATTCACATGCTCATTTTGTAGAGCTTGATTGACCCTATGAAAATGTTGTAACACTTCTTCCCAAAAGACAAGCATGAAAGCAAATTCTCATTTTTGCATCTTCTTTGCAATGTTTTCTACTTCTCTTCTGGTGTCCCCCTTCTTTGACAGGTCTTCTTGTAAACATTCAAATGCTTCTATAATCAAAGGATGAGACTTTACAATAGCTTCAGTTGCAACAGCATGTGCCTCCCATGCCATTTAATGTCACGTCGACAAATTAGCACTATTCACAATTGTTTCACTAGCAGACCAAAACGGAAGTGAATTTGTCGCTAGGCATTAGTGCGTTACGTAGCACAAACATCTCGTATAAAAGTAAAAAAATAGCACAAAATGCCTCGAAGAAAAATAGCAAATAATTGGACGGGGATATTTTACCCCCAGATTGTGGGACCAAGGTTAAATAAGGTGCGATTCAATATTACATTTGCGTTTGCTAATGTCATGTCGATTTCGCGCGGCTACCGAGACAATATACACATTTTTCTTGCGGACTTGTGGTGCGCCCCAAACGCTTGGTGCCCTAGGCATGTGCCTTGTTTGCCTAATGGTTAATCCAGACCTGCTTACAAATGCGATTGAGAACAGTCTCAAGCCCACCCCTCTAGCAGAATCAAATTTAGATAAAAGCTGGGAATGCTTTAAAGAAGCTATCCATAACACATATCCATTAAGCATACTCGGACCTATGGAGAAAACGCGTCAGGACTGGTTTCATGAAAACAGTATTGATATCAGAAAACTATTACCTAACAAGATTACAAAGAGAGTTTGTGTGATACACAAACTCAGAGGCGGCCCCCGTCGGAGTCGGATCACTGTCAGATCAGCCTATTCGCAAGATGTGTAGGATGTTCCTACTAATTTGAAAATAATTAACTTCTCGCTGGACGACGGAGGATGGCGATCAGGGTATAAACCTGCCTTATCTTGATGTTTGCGCACAAAACTGTAGTTCGGATTTATCGTTGGAACCTGGCTCAATTCCTGCATGCTCCCATCCTTAAACTATCGCAATATTTCTGAAAGAACAGTAAAGGTTGAATCATATTTTCAAAAGCCTTTAGTGTTTTTTTTAAATCTAACCGTGACGGACAGACCAACCAACAGACAAAACGCACAAAAATATGCTTCTTTCATTCTATTTCTTATAGTAACATTTCCTCCCTTACATTTACGTAATTGCTTTAGAATTGGTGTTTTGTTATTTAAAAATCGCTTGAATAATTAATTTTATAAATTAAACGGTTTGCTCTTAGAAAACTAAAAGTAGCCGTAGCACCTAAACTTTTCAATCCGCATTTAATGGTGAAATAACATTTTTCGTATCTCTTCTAGTTTTGGCGCCCTGAGTGTGACAGACGGACAGACGGACAGACGCACAGTAAATCATTTTTAAAAAGTGCGTGATATCTATGTGTCTATCATTTCTTATAGTAACATTTCCTCCCTTACATTTACGTAATTGTTTTTGAATCGGTATTTTGTTATTGAAAAATTGCTTGCATAATTAATTTCATAAATTAAACGGTTTGCTTTTAGAAAACTAAAAGTAGCCGTTGCATCTAAACTTTTCAAGCCACATTTAAAGGTGAAAAAATATTTTTCGTATCTATTCTAGTTTTGTTGCCCTGAGTGTGACAGACGGACAGATGGACAGACGGACATTTTGCACAAACCTAATAGCGGCTTTTCCCCTTACGGGGGCCGCTAAAAAATAAAAGCTCCATAAACTGTATCTGAACAACCCAAACTCCAAGTCCACTAAAGATGCTTTCAAAAACATCCGCAAACAAATGTGCAAAAAGAGTAACGCCAAATGCGAGATACCTGGCTAAGCAAGAATTAGGAAACAATACAAAATTTTGCTGACAAGCACAATGTGAAGAACCTCTTCCATGCCATAAACGAGGTAAAACAAGGCTGTTTCCTAGCACTTACACTGTTCAGTATTATGTTCTATGTTATGCTGACAGATACATTCACAAATAGAGAATACAACGGGAACAATATAACATACAGATTTCATAGTGGCCTATTCAACCCGAGGCGGCTCAAAGTAAAATGAAAGATAAAATCAGCAGTAATTAGATCTAGGGACTTGCTATTAGCTGACGACTGTGCCCTATATGCCTGTTCTGGAAATGATCTGCGGAGCATCGTTAATGACTTCTCAAGAGTATGTTCAGACTTTGGCTTTACCAATAACCAAAAAAAACCTGAAGTCTTATATTCGCTGGCTCCAAGGATAGAATACTTGGATCCAAGCATCAAGATCAACGGGCATGATAAAAATGCAGTGGACATGGATAGATTTACGTATCTTGGCAGCTAACTCTCCAGAAACGGAAAGATCGATAATAAAATCGACCTGTATATCGCCAAGTCCAATGCATCAATGGCAGACTGTCTAAAAATGTCTGGATCAGACGAGGTATCATCACAAATACAAAGCTAGAGGTCTATCGAGCTGTCATCTTCCCTACATTGTTCTATGCCTCAGAAACGTGGACAGTGTAACGAAAAAATGCAAAAAAGAACTTAATCACTTCCACATGACATGTCTAAGAATGAAAGCGCTCACAAGGTGGACAAAGAAAATGCTTTATGGACCCCTTCAAAGCTTATCTAAAATTGTTCAGCATAAGCCCAGCCATCTTCGAAGCAGAAGCACATGACAGAGCATGATGGCGTCGCGCTGTGTAAACTGATGTACACATTGCTGAGGAAAGGAAAACAGCGCTGTTAGAAGAAAAAACGCCAAAGAAGAAAAGCAAGGCCAATGACACTAACTCCAGCTGCAATAACCTGCCCAGTGTGCAGCCGAAGTGGCAGCCGAACATAACGGGCTCACATAGGTCTCACCAGCCACATGAGGAGGCACAAAACCCCAGTGCAAAGGTCTCAGCCCCCTGGATTATAAAAGTGGTCATCATCGAACCACGATGGACGAATTTATATTATATTGATAGAAGCTAGGTAGCTTTTTTTTTTCTAAAGTTAGATTTTTGTGTTGTTTTTTTTTGGTTTAATATTGAATGCCGCTTTTATTAGGCTAGACTATTTTTACGCATCATGGTCTAGGAACAATGTCATAGTTAAACAATAGTGTAGGTCTGTTAGTCAGGAAGGTATATAAGATGGTATTTAATTAGTTTCTTTTTTTTTTAACAAATTGCTCTAAACTTAAATTGTGTAATGTTTCTATAAATAGTTCATGTGGGAGGATAACATTTATAATAATGAAATATACTCTATATCAGTAGTTCTCAACCTGTTGGTCTCGACCTTCTTGAGTGTCGATTGACCATTTGCCATGGTCGCCTATGACCATCGAAAATATGGTTTGTTATTGTCTACTCTTCTATTGCTGTATATCTGTATGTGTGTGTTTGTGAGTGTTGGGGGGTCGCGTCATAGTGGGAGATTGTAAAAAGGGGTCGCCGAGCTTAAAGGGTTGACAACCGCTGCTCTATATATTTATAATAAATAGTTATTTCACCAAAGCAGTTCAAGTTTTGTGGAAAGCCATCCTACAGTGCTTCTTTCAAAGTAATTTTATTTTTGATCAGAAAAAAAGAAATTAAATATAATAATAATATTCTTGATTATTTCTCAATTTAATTTTTCCATTAAAGTAAGGTAAATCGATTTGGAGGGAAGAGGTGGAAAGGTATGCTTCTTTAACCTTATATTTTGCTATAGGTTAGAGGAGTGGGTGATGGTAGATTACAATTGCCAAAACATTGACCAACATCAACTCCATTCTATGCGGTATTTACTTATGATTATTAGATCATAATCTAATGAAAGACTTGGGTAGACAGACCTTTTTTTTTTACCTAATTGACCTTTTTGATTGACTGTGTTATCCATTGTAATAAATCCAAATAAGAAAAGAATGAAATAGATCAAACACTCTAGGAAAAAATATAATAAAAGAAATAGCATGTAACCACAAGTAACACCAACATTGTATGTATAATCCAAATATCAAGAATTATATCTAACACATCAGTTAACATTATGAATTTTACTCTAGCTTTCTATCCAATTGAGAAAATTAAATATCCTGAATTAATTTGTAAGCATCCAGATAGAACAACGAACAGTGAATGAATCATAGTTTTTGATGTTACTTATATACTCGTTTGGAAAAAGAATCTGTCACCTAAGGTCATTGCAAGGTTTTTTTTTTTTTAGGTTACGTTTGATCACCGTCTTTAATGTGAATACGGGACGTATCGATTATTTACGAAGGGAAGAGATGTTATATTTGCAACAGGTGATATTTCTATTCGTCAATCTATGTCATCACTTTATGCTAGATGTATGTGTTTACCATTAAAAGCCTTCAGTTATTTTCAATTGTTTAGTTAAACTCGTTACATGAAGACTGCAACATATTTCTTCGCTATTGTTGAAGATATCTGAATACTGAGCGGTATGTTTTTTTTTTACATTTATATTTAGAAAAACATGTGTATGTATTGTTGTTCGCTCTATAAAAAGACATCTAAAAATGATATGGATGCACTTGTTTCTGACCATCTGTTACGAAGTCCTGAAAAAAAAGCAAGTTTAGTTAACACGTTTTATATCTATTAATAAAAAGGAAGGATGTCTTTTGATGACCGAAACTCATTCCGAAAGTAAATTTCTGTAAAATGAAAAGGCGTAATACAACCCTGGGTTTGCTAATATGAAAAAAAAAAGATTAATTATTATCTATTGCTACAATTAAAACCTACAAGCATTGTATGTCTTGACACTTTTACTTGCCAAAAGTCAAGACTTAATTGAGTGTAATGAAAATATTTGTAAAATATAATTTTTGTTACCGATTTGGGGAGGAGCTCTGGCCTTAGAATGGCCGACGTTTTAAGGCAAAATAGGAATTTTTTTTCAGCATTTCCTACTTTGCCTAGGCATTGTAAACAATGATCTGAATCGCTTTGGGGAAGTGTAAAATGTCGATATTAAATTATTGTATTAATAGAATAAGTTTCAGTGAATACTATTTCTATTTTAGACTAATGAAAATTATTCTGTAGTGTTCTTAGAGATTTGATATCATTTTAATTACGATTGTCTAAATGTGTTTGACGTTCCACAGCTTTAGTATTCTCAGTAAATTATTGATACTTAAGAAGGGTTATATTGTTTGCTATGAAAGTTGGGAGAAGAAAAGTTTATATTTGATCAATGTAAATTCGACTACTAATAAGAAGCCACTTCATTTCTTTTTTTGATACATAAGCTTTAAAAAACTTTTTTTTCTATGCAATGCCTATGCATAATCTAACTTCCATATATTTGCAGCACATTAAACAGTATTGATGATAGTCTGTACATACTTATGTTATACATTAACAAGACAAGTGTTGATGACGAAATTCATATTAGACTTTCCATTTATTACGTAACCACCAATAGTACTAACACTAATAATATATTGTATTTTTGTTGCATGTCAAACTGATGTGAATTTATATTGGGATCTTTATTGGACTTGTGATCTGCTTGTCGGGATTATCACTTGTGTTGCCGGCTGTTTCTTGTCATACAGCTCGAACTTCTTCGTTGGCCAAAAAAAAAAAGATTATCTTAACATCATCTGCCGTATAGAACGCTTGGTCTGAAAAGGGGAACTGCCTTGGGCAATTAGAGTAGGATTAGACATTACTACCTGCCTTGGGCATTTTGAAATTGGGAAGAAGAATAAAAATGGCAAAAGATGTTTGAATTCTGCACGAACCGTAACCTCTGTCACAAGACGCGAGCAGCATACTGGCGCCTACTTTAACTGGTCTTTGTTTCACTGGCGGATCCGGGGGGGGGGGGGGGAGGGGCGATCGCCCCCCCACTCGGCCGACCCCCCACCCAAAAGGGGGGGGGCGGACGAATTTTAGTATAGAATTCACACTATTGGTATATGAATTTGTTACTTATGTGAATAATATATACTAATTATTTTATATTTCTACAAATTTTTAGATGATTTCGCCCCCCCCCCTCTAGTATGTTGTCCGATATGGTGGGGTCGGGAGGGGGCGGTGGCATCAATTTCGCCCCCCAAGCTTTCGAGTGGGGGGGCGGTCAAATTTCAGATGGGGGGGGCGGACGAATTTTAGTTTACAATTCACACAATTGATATACGAACTTATTACTTGTGTTAATAATATATACTGATTATTTATATTTCGCCCCCCCCCCTCTAGTATGTTGGCCGATATGGTGTGGTCGGGAGGGGACGATGACATCAATTCCGCCCCTCCCCCCCCGTAAGCTTTCGAGTGGGGGGGCGGTCCAATTTCCTGTGGGGGGAGTATAATTTTAATTTACAATTCACACAATTGTATACGAACTTATTACTTGTGTTAATAATATATACTAATTATTTATATTTCTACATATTCTTAGATTATTTCGCTCCCTCCCCTTTTAGTATGATGGCCGATATGGTGAGGTCGGGAAGTTTGTAAAAAAGGCTTTATCCTCGGGGCTTTGCCCCGAAATCTACTGATATATAATTAGCTTTAGACGCCAGGATAATGCCTTTCTGCACTGACAAATGCAAAAAAACGCTTTTGGCGTCGGGGCTTCGCCCCGAAATCTACTGATGGATAATGAGCTGTAGATGTCAGGAGAATGCGTTTCTGCAGTGAAAAAAATGCAAGAAAACGCTTCCAGCGTCGGGGCTTCGCCCCAAATCTACTGATGAATAATGAGCTGTATATGTCAGGAGAATGCGTTTTTTTCAGTGGCGAATGCAAGAAAACGCTTTTGGCGTCGGGGCTAAGCCCCGAACCTCATTGGTAAATAATGAGTTGTAGTTGTCAGAAGAATGCTTTACGCAGTGAAGTTTGCAAAAAAAAAAGCTTTGGCCTCGGGGCTTCGCCCCGAAATCTACTGATAAATAATTAGCTTTAGATGTCAGGATAATGCCTTTCTGCACTGACAAATTCAAAAAAACGTTTTTGGCGTCGGGGCTTCGCCCCGAAATCTACTGATGGATATTGAGCTGTAGATATCATGAGAATGCCTTTCTGAAGTGAAAAATACGCAAGAAAACGCTTCTAGAGTCGGGGCTTCGCCCCGAATCACACTGGCGAAGCTTACAGCCCTCCCTCAGTCCCCCAGCTTGCCTCAACATAACTGTTTTTTGTTTTCTTTTTTTTCCTCGAAGGTTAAAAAACACTACTTTTTGTTCTTATATATATATATATATATATATATGCTTTACACACGTTTATGCATAGGGTTAGGGTTTACTGGGCGTTAGGGTTTGGGTTAAAAAAAAACCCCCCCCCCCCACTCCAAAGTTCTGGATCCGCCAGTGCTTTGTTTAGGTTTTATGACTGAGGCTCGACTGTTGACGCTGGAACTAGGTGTATGGTGATTTAGCCCTGTTGCAATTTACAGCTCTATTTGTAGCTTTGTAGCTTTGTTGGTATTTTGTATATGTATATATATTAATTATGTACAAAAATATCACAGGACACCAGAATTACATTTAAAATATGTAACAAAAAAAAACTTATTTCAATTTTACAGAAATACAGAAAACAATATATAAAAATAGTAAAAACAAAGAAAGAAAGTGACCCTCTGAAGTGAAAAATAAATAAATAAAAAATACACTAACTGCCGCTTTGTCCCCAAAGTACCCAGGTAACCCTGCATCGTTGAAACTAGTTCACGTGGTCACGTGACAATAAAATAAGTAGAGAAAATATACAGGAAGTTTTTCCCTTCTCAATAATAAAACAAATATAAGTTAATTAATTAAATAAAATGTATTACAAACGCAAATAATTAAATTAGAATAGAAACCGAAATAACAATTAATTGTAAATATAACATAAAATAACTAAAGCCACCATGGCGGATAAGAGGTCAGTTAAGCTCAACCTTCTAAAGCCTGGACAGGACTGTATTCACTGGCGGATCCAGGGAGGGGCAATTCACACGCCCCCCCCACTCGAACGACCGCCCCTCCTCCGAAGAGGGGGGGCGAACGAATTTTAGTGAAGAAATCACACAATTTGTATACGAATTTATTAGTTATTATAATAATTTATACTAATATTTTATATTTCAACCTTTTTAAAAAAATTATTTCTCCCCCCCCCCCCACTGAAGTAAGTCGGACGATTTTGTGGATGGGGAGGTGGCGATGACATCAATTCCGCTTTCCCCCCCCCAACCATTAACTTTCGAGTGGGGGGGCGGTCCAATTTATTTGTAGAGATCACACCTTGTTAACAGAATCAATCAAATATATCTAAATAATTAAAACATTTTATTGATATTTCAACTAATCTGTTTAATATGTCGTTCCCCTGTTATGAAAGCAGTGGCGTAGCTACCAATGTGCGGGTGGTGCGGGCCGCACAGGGCACCAAGTGGAGAGGGGCCCCAAAATCCCCCC
>JADKLZ010000003.1:18460998-18475810 GCA_021533235.1 Biomphalaria straminea
TAATCTTATTCTCATTCTGAGGAGCTGAGAGGAAGGATTCACATCTCTGTTTGAGCTTTTACATTTATCCATTCTTTCCGAGAGCTGTTTTGAGTGAACACGCTTGTTGAGCTTACGCTTACTATATTCATTTTATTCTTTTCCTTACATTGGATTAGGTGGCATGTGGTTTATTCTTAATAGCCTCTTATCTAGTGTATTTATATATATTTGTGCATTTATTTAGTGCATTATATTTGTGTACATATTTGTGTAATTCTTATCTTGGATTATGTAAGTAGTCACTTTATGTATTATATTTTATTATCATGACTTGTACGACTAAATAGTCAAAGTCATCCACTTTATTTGGACTAGAATTTACAACAATTCTTGCCACATGCATTCAGCTCTTTAACCATTATTTATCACTGATAAACTACCGCTCGTCATGAGCCCTCTATAGTATTATAGATAGATTCCTTGACCGGGAACTATCATAATGTTTATATAACATGTCATATTACCAAGCATATATTTACGCTCATTCCGTGACAAGGAATGCCGTGATTATTTATGTACTATATTTTATCGGCCAGTTGGCCAGATTATATTACTTAGGTAAAACCGTGTATACATTATTTTATTTCTTTATCTCGGCTGACCGCCTTGATAATGCTTAGAAGAGATATGAATTATTTCCCCTTAGATTAACTTTTAACTTCAAGAGATTGTGTCCCTTGAACGGGCCCTGTCTCCATTCAACCGTGCTCTATTGTTCAGGCCACACGGCCAGATGTAAACTATAGCAACCTGGTCGCTGACCATCAGCCATCTCCCCCCCCCCTTTCCCTTTCATCTCGTTATTCTAGCTACTCGTGATGATCTAACCTTGGCGGGTGTACATAAATGTTGACTAATTATTACTCCCCTTTGTGGGACTTCTTCACTATCACTAGTATTGTGTTCTTCCCTGATGAGATACGATATATACATGTGTTAGCTCCCTGTGATATTTGTGAAACTAAGTTATAGTTTCTTCACATCAAATATTATATTACTATTTGTTATCTCCCTTCGTGAGACTTAACCATTATTATTTTATTGTCTCCCCTGATGGAATGCAATATTTATTGGATTAACTCCCCTTACTATTGTGAAACTAGTCTATAGTTTCTAGATAACATTCTGAAGATGTCCTTCACGGAAAGGCGTCTACCTCCCAGTGTCATCATTATGGCTAAGCCGATCTACGCAACTCGTTGCAGCTTGTATTACAGGCTACATCTACTTTGAAGCCCTATCTACGTAACGCTGTCACCAATCTGCTGACACCAGATCTGAAGATACCAGCCTTACCTACTACACACAAGAGTCCGACCAACAATCGCTAGCCAGAAGACCCGTCACTGCAGCAACGTATCGTTGGACTGTCCCGTGCGCTAGGACCAATCACGCCAGCCCACCCACAGACAACGTCAGCATCAGCCAAACCAGTCTCGTCAGAGCAGCATAGGACTTAAAGCTAAGCAACCAGCCTTATGACGCTCAGACCACTTGGTTCTCACATCTCATGATGATAGTCTGGTTTATGTAGATAATTAGATCCCAACTTAACCCTGTACAGCATTTTACCTTTTACTTATTTTTAACTTTCTATTATTAAACTGTACATTATATTTACTTAAACTGTATTTGTTGCCTGCATTCATAACGCTGTGCCTGTTAGTTTATGTGCAAGTCAAGGTCCTCAAATATTTAAAACCCCCTAGACACCTAAACGGTCACCATCTTTGACCTACTAGTTACGTAAGTATAGTTTAAATTCTACAAAGCCTGGATTTTTATAAAATTAAACAAACAAAACATCAAAGTACAACATTTGTTTTTCAGCTTTTAACCAGAATTTTTTTTAGCTAAGGATGAAATATAAGAGAGTTAACGTTTTAACTTTTTTAAAAAATGTCATGCTCTATCAAAACATCCCGATTTTTTATTTTCTGATTAACATTAGATTTGACTATCATTTGACGTCTACTCATCGCTGTCATTTATAGTAATAACGTAACGATTAAATTTCTTAATCTTTAATTAAATAGCAAGTTCTATTATTTCTTCTTTGTGATCAAACTATTCCGAAAAAATCAAAACTATGTAGGCAATGCGTATTGTTCACCGTATGCTTTTGGGACGCAATACAAATTGAACAAAATAGTCTCGAGGCAATAATTAATCTTTTTTCTTTAAGGTATTTTAAAAAATGCAAATCAATACTTTGTATGAGCCTTCTATAAGGTTCATTTCAAAATAGATCAAAACTCTATTTACCATAACGTGATTTGAATGATTTAATTGGTAGCACAAGTAGCCAAGATGGAAACAAAGAAACAGCAGAACTATTCCTTGACATATGTATTTACTTTTGAAGAAAAGCATTGGCCTTTTGTTAAATGACATTAATTGAGGTATATTATGTAATTTAACGGTGTTTCATAATAGCTACATCTTTTAGTTTAAGGGACAATTACATATTTTGTATATAATCAGTACATTTTTTCAGAATAATTTAAACATAAATTAAACTATTGATAATGGACACTTAAAGTAAAAACACATTGATCAATGTGTAAAAAATGAAGTAACAACATGAACATTAAAGTATTTCAGGTTTATTTCACAAATTTATTTAGATTTTAACTTATGTTTAAAAAAAAGTTTCACGAATGTGTGTTTAAATTTTGGACTACCTGTGACGTAAATAAGAAAATTAAAAGAAGAGTTTATTTGGACAAGTATATTGACAATCCAGAATATTACACTTGACAATCTTTGAGGAAATTTAAGTAATATAATATAAAGAAGCATCTGATGTACAATCATTGGAATTAAAACAAGAAACAAAACTAGAACACAAATAATTAAAACTATTTTAACAGATTTCATTTCTTTTTTACGTTTAGCGATAGCCTCTTTTGAAGAAAAAGTGGCTTTAGTTTTAGACGTCAAAGAAATGTGGTAGATAGTCACACAGGTACAAACACAAATGATAAAAAATGGACAGAATGCAAAAAGCAAATATGTTATTACTCTAGAATATTTATCAATGTTATATCTATTTTGCCAAAATAAATCCCCATACCTAAGATTTGGCAATGTCACATTATTGTATTCAAAGTAATACAATTCAAACTGTATAAAAGAAGGAGACTTAAACGCAATGTTACAAAACGCTATAAAAAGAATAATAATTTTCATTCGATAAAGTGTTAAAATTCTTGAGACATGAAAAGGAAAGCATACTGCAACCATTCTTTCTATACAAACTAAAGTCACTAAATGAATACTGTGAAGAAGTGCGAGATAATTGATATGGTCAATAATTCCAATATTTATTATTGCGACCCATTGATAAACGTAAATGCTTATTAAATAGGACGATATGGAAAAATTAAACGATATTTGGGTGATAGAATAAACCAAGTCACAAACAGAAATGGCCAACAAAACAACATTAGTTGTATCCTGCATTTTATGATGTGATAAAATTATTATATTAAGTATACTTCCCATTACTCCTAATAAGGAAAGAATGTTTGCTACAATAACATTGCTGACAAAAAGAATAACAAAATAGACCTTCTCACTAATATCTGAACTATCAACTAAAACACTTTGATTCCAATTTAATAAGACATCGATCTTTTCGGAACTATTCATTTTATCGTCCTGTTCTTTGCAGTTATGTAGTAGCTTTTGAATTCCTGAAAATATAAGATGCATCTATGAGAGATTTACTAGCACATATTTTTAGAAACATATATTATTATAGTCTCTTTTGCCTTGTGCAATCTATGCTTACACTAAGGCAAAAAAGGAAACGGGCAGAAAATATGATGAGCTGAAGCCTAAATTCATCATAAGAATATCATCTTTTAAAATTGAAATCTTTGTATTTATTTTTCTTGTTGTGTGTTGTGAACTGATCTGTACTGGTGTGTCAAACTGGCTTGGTGTCCAGGTCAGCTTGTGTGTGTGTACTGTTTATTAAAAACTGTTTTGTTATTCTTTGTGCAATATATTGCCTTTGATAGAGACATGTTTTCGTACTGTTTTCTAAGTTTTCTGTCTATTAAAGTGTATATGTCCTTCGCCCCAGTGGCGTAGCTAAGGAGGGGGGAGGAGGGGGAGCTTTTAAAAATTCAAACGGGTGTCCGAAATTTGTTTGTAAATACATAAATTAATATATTTGATTGACAAATAGTGTCAACAGGTGTCTTTTTTCAACAATTATGGATTAAATTTATAACAAAGACTAAATCTAGATCTAGGTCTATCAGTAAGTTGACTTTGTGGACAAATTAAAAATATTTTTCCGAAAGAGAAAAAATAAAGTAAGTTTTACATTTTAAAATGCAAATCTTTAGTAGATTCGTTGCCGATTCATTTTTCTTTCAAAAGAAATCAAACATGTGCTTGCAGCAGCAAAAACTAAGAATATTACTCTCTTTGTTGCAACGAATAGGGGCGTCCTTAGCAATGCGCGGGGCCCTGTGCAAATGTCATGTGCGGGGCCCTGAGCCGTAAGTATAAACTACATTTATACCGTACCACATCACGCTAACATGCGAGCTGGTTGAATGGTTAAGCGCTTGGCATCCGAACCTGAGGTTCTGGGTTCGAATCCCGGTGAAGACTGGGATTTTGAATTTTGGGATTTTTAGGGCGCCCCTGAGTCCACCCAACTCTAATGGTACCTGACTTTAGTTGGGGGAAAGAAAAGGCAGTCGGTCGTTGTGCTGGCCACATAACACCCTGCTCGTTAACCGTTGGCCAAAGAAACAGATAACCTTAACATCATCTGTCCTATAGATGATTCTTTACTAGTACTTTACGTGCTTTGCGTATAGCCAAGTCATACTGTATATCAATACTTCTGTTTCCTATATAGATGACGCTCAATAGCAAGAATTACCAAATGTTTCAATCTATCTTCGAGAATTGTTGACCTCAAGAAATTCTTCATTAGTTTGAGGCGCAATAAGCTTCTTTCACCAGATTTCACAAGAACGGGTATTGCATAATGACGTTTTTTTAATGTCACCTTTTCCATATTGAATGACACCCCAAAATGACAATTTTTGTCTAAATATTTCAGGAGATTTTTTTGAATTTTCTAAGGATTTTAATAATTTCCGAAAATGTCCAATTTTTTATTTTCGTATATTTTGCAAATTTAGGAGATTTCCAAGAGCTCCTGGTAAATCAGAAGTCCTAGTATTAGCGCGGGTCCCACGAACGTGCCGGGTCCACTGCGGCCTCAGGGGCGTAGCTAGGGATTCGGGGGATCCACCTCTTTGGGGGCCCATTGCATTTTGAAATTCGACATATGACATGACATAATTTACGAAAAAAAAATATGTAAGCCCAAGATCAAATTGGTTCAGTATATAAGTAAAAACAACAAAAAAAATCATTAAGAATCTTTAAATGAATAATACCGTTGTTTATTAGCTAAATAATGCATCAGTGACAAATCACAATTTATATCGCTTCACGTCGAGCAGCAAAGATATATTTAAAATCATCAGCATCGACACTTTCTAGCATTTGTGACTTCAATGACATTAAAGCCATGATAAAGCCTTTCTTGCGTCATTGTGATCCTGGGCTAGTTTTTGAAGAATTTGAGCTTTGAGAATGACGAAATTGAAGTAGCCTGAGTTAGCGGTTTGAGCACACGTAATTACCACATGAAGCTTGTTTTCGCAATATGACGAATGTGGATCGTATTACTGGTTTGTTGATGATAACTGCTCGTACATCAATGACATCATTGAACAAGCGATTTACCATTTATTTCATCAAATGAAATTATAAATGTACCACAGTTTATCATAAGCGTGTCATCATCCAACAGATATCTTGGTTCCAGAAGAAACCCAAAGGTATCCATTTTTTCCAGCCTTTGTAATCTGTTCTTCATCCCCATATGAAATATGTCCAGCACTTCTGTCGCAACTCGTTTGAATTGAAGTTCTATCGACAGTCCTACATTAGAACTCAACTTCCCATAAGGTCTTTTCTTTCTTCTGGTTGTTTTCATTACAGGGAATCCATAGTATTCACTACCTTCTGTTGCTTTTTCGTTGGATTGGGTGATCATCTTCGTCCGTTTCTCATCATTTTGCAGAAAAGATAATTAAATTTGAATGCATTTATCGTTTATGTTTTGTGCGAAAGCAAAAGGATTCGGGGTATACAGAAGTGGGAAGGATCCATATCTTGCTATGCTCGAGTATAGAAATACTCCGATAAGCATTACAACTGCTGATGAGTAGAAGACTCAGGGACATCACTCCAACTGATCCCAAACTATTGAAACTATCGTTAACTGAAAATGCAAAGGCATTACTAAACGAACGACAGATGAAAAGCAAAGTGAAATAAGCAAGACTACCTAAAGATTACTCTGCTGGAGAGAAAGTGAGAGTTCGCCTAGGACAAACATGGCAGAAAGCAGTTGTGATAAAAAAAAATTCCCCATCCATATCTTATATCATAAACAAACGATGGGAAAACAAACAAAAGAAATCAACGCTTTTTGAACAAGATTTTCGATGAAGATATCTCTGGGTACCATGATACCGATGAAGGCAACGAACAGTTAACTGTTAGAACAAACGAAACAGAGAGTTATAGACCAGCGTCTAGAGAACCTTTTGTGCCAATCAAGACAACCAGAAGTGGTCGAATTATTAAAGTTTCTAGTAGATATCAGTCTTAAGAATTTTAAAATGAAGGATGTGATAATCACTTCAAAAGGATGGATATTTTGGGATTAATTTGGAAAAAAAAAAGTTGAACAATTCATGTACAGTTCCAAAAAAGGTGACAATTGTTTGATCTGTCTCAGCAGAATAGAGGGCGCGGTGGCTGAGCGGTAAAGCGCTTGGCTTCCGTACTGGAGGTCCAGGGTTCAAATCCTGGTGAAGACTGGGATTTTTATTTTGGGATTTTCGGGCGCCCTTGAGTCCACCCAGCTTTAATGGGTACCTGACATTAGTTGGGGAAAAGTAAAGGCGGTTGGTCGTTGTGCTGGCCACATGACACCCTCGTTAACCGTGGGCCACAGAATCAGATGACCTTTACGTCATCTGCCCTATAGACCACAAGGTCTGAAAGGGGAACTTTTTCTCAGCAGAATGAAAAGCTGCCAGGTTGAGAAAGTGATTATCACAGTTAAGAAGTATTGCTATTGGATTTATGCTTAACAGACGTATCCGCAGACCAGACAGACAGCCACTCATTTTGGCTGCGTTATCATAGGTTAAACCAATGCGTCACGATGATTTGTAGCCCCACCCTTGTCAACCCGAATAATGGACAATTCTAGCATTATTAGGAATAACTATTGGATCTGTTATACTGGAATTCGCTGTATATCATACATTCTTAGTCCTGGCTAGTAGCGGCCTTAGAGGGTGGCAAGTTAGGCAGCCGCCCCATGCCCCGCGCTTGAGATGGGCCCCGCCATCGGAGATTTTACTGTCACAAACTTGATCACCACACATTTTTCTAATAAAATCCGATTGGATGTCGATGTTAATATACGAAAAGAAAATATTTGGATTGGTTGCTTATTGTGTTTTTGTCCCAATAGGATATTGTCATGGGAGTAATTTTTAAACTTTTTTTAAGTTTAAAGAATTTTCTTTATGCAGAACAATTACAATACAGTATATTTAGGGCTTAGCGCGGCCAATAGTAAGGCAACAATGGCTACGCAATGTTTTATGATTTGTAACAAAAATAAGGAAGGCCCACAGCGTTAAGGTGGACATACTTTGTTATTGTTACAGCGTTAGAGACGGATAAGCAGGTTAGCGCGATGTGGTACTCTATACATTAGCAATCCTTACGGGGCCCCGCACATGACACACGCACAGGGCCCCGCGCACTGCTAAGGACGCCCCTGTTCTTGGCAACAAAGAAAGTATATTCTTAGTTTTGGTTACAAGTACGTTTGATCTCTTTTGAAAGTAAAATAAATCGGCAACAAATCTATTAAAGATTTGAATTTTAAAATGTAAATTTAACTTTAACTTTTCTCTTTCGGAAAAATATTTTAAAACGTACTGGTACTTGACACTATTTCTCAATCAAATATATTAATTTATGTATTTACAAACAAATTTCGGACACCCGTTCGGAAGACACCTAAGTGGGGCCCCGGGGGGATTTCGAAAAGCTCCCCCTCCCTCCCCTACGCTACGCCACTGATAACGCAGCTTCTCTACGCCTTGCTCACATTGAACATGATATCTAGCTAGCGGTCAACGATATTGCGTACGCTGCAGCCTCTTTTGAGTTAACTATAAACCTCTGTATAAAGCTATGTAAAATGTGTAAAAGCAGGCCATATCCCTCCACGGGCTGTAGGACCATTGGAATGGATGAATGGCAAAAGCCGGTATAAACTTCTTATAGTCCGATAGTCAGGCTGAGAAGCGCACGTATTCCATATGGGGGACGAACATATTCTAAAGGCAAGGTGTTAGGCGTAACAGCGGTGCCCCACAAAAAGGTTTCTTTAGAAAACTAATGCAATGATTTCGGTCTATTAAGAAAAATGCGCCATTTTAATTTGTCACAAAGTGCCTGTTTTACCCTATAACGTAGAGATTTGCGTCACTTAATGTTTCGTACTAAAGCCGTAATGTATATACTAATAGCATAATTAAATGTCTGAACGTAACCATCTGAGAAGTTGCACTGCAAGACTTTCTTACAAGTCAATAATAGTAGGGCTACAATAGTTTCACACCAAAGATGCATTGTAAAACTATAAGACGGACGTGAGCTGTGATTTTGTCTATACTGTGGGAGGACTTAAGAGACTTTATATTTAATAGCCATGTACAATTACATTTAGAACACTAAAGCAACTCCTCTTTAGATTAGTAGTCTTTATCCGATCGTTTATTTTCGTAATTACCAAAATACTAGTCGACCGGCGGCATAGCATAAGCGCTATTTTGCAGGGCAGGTCTAAGGCACTGCAACATATGCGACCACAGTGGGTCCCGCACTTTCTTTGGACCCGTCCTAAATTTTAGGTGTATACATTACTAAATTGAACCATTTTATAACATATAACAGATTTCCCACGGCCTCTTGATTTACCAGGAGCCCCTTGGAAATCTCCTGAAATGTTATTAAATGTTATGCCGCCGGTCGAAAAAGTCCTGGAAATATATGCTATTATGTAAATGAAAATAGTGCGGATTTTGGATATATTATTTCCCATTCACACCATGCTGCGCCATGGGATCTTCCCGTTTTACTTAATATAAGTAAAACGAATGCGTGAATTCATGAATAAAAAATTCTATGAATTGAGCTAAGGATACTTAATTGACCTTAATTTACGCGATATTAAGAATAGAGTTGCACTCATGTAACAATGCTTTAGAAAAACCAATTTTGAATGTTAATTTGATTAAAATATGAAATGAATGGACTATAATTAGTATGTTCATGTGCTAAAGCATAAAACTATATTTGCGAAGAGAAGTTCTATAATCTTAGAGTTGAATTCGAGTTCTAGATTTAGCTCTAGGAATAGAGAGATGAGTTACCTTTGGTAATCATGTCTAATGAACGAATGTGCGTAATTAAAGTACTCTAAAGTGAAACCTGAGAGTAGACTCTATATGTGTATTGTTGTTCTAGTTTCAAAAGTCTTACGACACAATAATCTGGAAATACTTTTAATATTATGACAAAAATTGAGAAGAAGAGAATTATATAAACACCACTTTCATTCACAAAATAGTGCGGATTGGGATTTCCATTCACACCGCTTGCTGCGCCATGGGATCTTTCCAATTACTTGTTGCTTACTAGGCTAAACTTTTGAACTTGTCTTTTGAGAAATATATATAGAGATTCCCAAAATAACTTCGGATATATAACCTTCCTTGTGAAATTATTTAACCGAGCGAGGTTCGGCCACCAGATACTATTTTATAAGCACTGGCATTACGCAGAATGAAATTAAATTCTATGTTGTTGTTTTTTTTTTCTTTTGAAGAAAAGAAAACATACATTAATGGGCAATGTTGCTGAAGTATAAAATATATGAGTGTATGTTGTGTTTTTACACAAATTTTCCAGTTCGAAAATAAGTAAGAAATGTATGAAGATATGTTTAGGTAGGTGCAGCTCACATACAAATATAATATTCTTCTTTGTATTAGAAGCTCCGTGTTTTTTATTTCATTGTTAGCTACTAAAACGCTTTCTCCTGACGTATGTTTGTTTTTCATCCTATTAAACAAGAAAAAGAAAAAAGAATACTTAAGTAAAAAAAGCTTATATTATATCAATTAGTTTGGATTAGTCATTAAAGGCTGATTGACCTAAACATAACATCTATGCGATAAGAAATATTTGTACCAATTGTTTTTGTTTAGATTTTACCTTTCTCAAGACGCTATGTCTGGACAAGTTGTGAAAGGAGAAGGAAAGATGATAGTTTATTTAATGCATAAAAAATGTTCACTCAGAGCTAGAGTCCTTAAGCGGACTAATTTTATTTATACCACCACATCAGTCCAATACGATTTCTTTCCATTGTTCAAGGTACCAAACAAAGTTATTAATTACCAATAGTTAATTAAATCTCAGATTATTTTTTATTGATTATTTTGTTGTTAAGTAAAAGAAATAATTGTGCAATATTTCAACTTAGTTCGATATTGGGTAAGAGAGAAATAACATGTAGTGTACACATTTTTTACCATAAAGACAGACAGACAGTGTTGATGGAATACTACGCCCATTTCAGTAACTCACATAATATTGTATATTACCCACCCCTTTTATATATAAAAGTAGAGTTATGCCCATTCATAGGGGGGGGCACTATATGTGAGTAAGATAGTTGATTAAAGAAGCTACATATTTGTTTATATTATGACAGAGTGAGTTGATATAAGCTTTGTAAAAAGTAAGATCAAATAAAGAAAAATTTAGTAAGGTGGATGCACTGGCCGATACCGAAGTGTATGTGACAATCGAGGCATATCGAAATATATATGTCTTTATTTTACATTTTCCTAGTAAGATTATTGAACTGAACCTATTGTAGTAGATCTGTTTTGTTCAATAGAAGATGATAGGTGACGAAGGTGAAACTCTCAAGGGAAAGCCGACCATTTTAAAGCTAGCAAAATGGGTAGAATTTCTTAAGTGAATACATATTTAAAAGGTCTAATTTATACGACTTTTGAATAAAACTTTTACTTGATAAATATTTAAATATGAATTTATATGTACCTTTTACATTCACTGAGGACTCTAGCTCGGAGCTCACTATTTTTGCTGATTTTTCTCCTAGGAAAAAAAATAGTCTTTGAGAAATAATAATTTAAAAAGACATTCATATTACTCATAATTCATAATTTTTTGTATTGTAAGCAGTTAAACATAAAGTGAAAGTAAGTTTGAACTGTACAATCTCATACAAAATAAACAAATGGGTTCAATTTCCATGCATAGGTCTACGTTTATTGATAAGAACCAGGTGACCGAGCCTTTCTCGGATGAATAATTTGTTAAGCAAAGAAAAATACCCGAAGTCATTTTTGGAATATTTTTGTTACTACGAAAATGAACGATTGGGTAAAAGACTATCAATTCAAAGAGTTGCTTTTTTGTTCTGTTAGATCTCAATGTAATTGTATATGGTGATTAGACTTGAGTGTCTCTTAAGTCCCCCCAACAATGTAGTAAAATCACAGCTCATGTCGTCTTTTTTTACATGGCTTCTTTTCAATTCTTTTGTGTAAACCTATTGGGCTATTATTAGCCTGGAATAACGTCTTTATCGTGTTACTTCTAAAATTATTACGTTCTGACATTTAATATTGCAAGTAATATATTCATAATGGCTTTTGTACAAAGTGATTAAAAATCTTTACGTTATAGCGTAAAGCGTGCACCTTGTAACAAAGTAAAAAATCGCATTTTTACATGAGACTTAAAAACATCTCGTTATTGTTGGGCATCTTTGTTACGCCGACCACCTTTCAGCTCACTAAAAAAAAGATTGCCCCATACGGGATAAGTGACCTGTCCAGCGTTACTGTCGAACTATAAGAAGTTGATACCATTTCACAAAAATATCGCTGTTTGTAGTGCTGTCTTGCCACCAAATGTCCATGATGGTGCTCAAAATTCTTTGGTGAAGGCGTTCAAGACGTCTTAATTCCATTCTATAAAGTACTCATGTCTCAGATTCACAAAAAGGAGTTAAGAGAACCACTGCTTGGTCTTACTTAGACTTAGGTCCTCCCGAGCCGTTCGGCGCATTGGGCGGCAAGTTGTATCCATAAAAATATGTGATTGGCAATGTCTGCAGCCTCCTCCCACCTGGTGTCCACTGTTCTAAGGTCCTTCATGAAGGTATGACGCCAAGTTATACGAGGACGTCCCTGTTTGTGTTTTTTTCATATTGGCCTCCATGTCATCGCAATTCTTGGTATACGTAGTTCATTTTGTTGTTTTGTTTGCTTGGTAGACACTAATTTTCTGTAGGCAGGCGTAGCGATTTATTTCGCCACACTCTTGCTTGGAGGCGTCCAAAAGCACGACTAACCCTTATTACATAACAACCTCTCTTTAAAGCAATGCGTCATTTGATGCTATGCCTTCAAGACATGTAAAGTTACCTACCATGTCTATGTGCGGTGATCATTGGACTGAGTAGGCTTTACTGGGTGACTTCTGAAACATAACTTCCGTTTTACCGAGGTTTATAGATAAACTGAAAGAGGCGGCAGCGTAATGAAAATCCGTTGACCGAGAGCTGGATATCCTCAGGGCCGGCCTTTGGCTACTGCAACCTATGTGGCTGCACTGGGCCCCGAACTTTCATAAGCCCGCGCTAATTAATAAGGTTCCCGTGGTCTCCTTGGTAGCTCCTGGAAATCTCCTGAAACTCATAAAACTATCTTTATATCTGTCATTTTGGGGTGTTAATCAATTTGATAAACGCCAATCCCACTCTTGATAAAAAAAAACGGCATCGTCAGCTTTCATTTAATAAAAATGTAATGCAAAAACGAATTTATTTTCTAATAGAAAATCTTCATTTTCACTCATTATCCTTATTCCTGCCCTGACTGGGCCGCGCGACATCCATTTCACGTAGGGTCCCGCAAGTGTTAGGACCGGTTCTTGGTAGTAAGTGCAGTGTGTGCAAGTAAGACAAAGATAAGCTGTGTTATGACCGATTCCTATGTTTTGGTATACAACAGTAGACAAAATTTACAATTACATTTAGAACTAACAGAACACTAAAGCAACTCTTCAGATTAGTAGTCTTTATCCGATCGTTAATTTTCATAATACAAAAATATTCCCAAAATGACTTTGGGTATAAAACCTTTCTTAAGAAATAATTTAACCGAGCAAGGCTCGGCCACCTGATATTATATATATATATGTAAACAAGAATAGCACGCTTAAGAGCATTGGATATAACGTCATGATAACCTAAAACATAAGTTACTACAAGTTCAGAGTCTAAAAAGATAAATGACCATGTGTTCAATTCCAAAGGCTAAAAATAAATGCGATGTTTCATATGGTCTCGCAAACCCATTGGAGACCTACATATTTTTCTGCATCCTATGTAGACAAAGCCGTTGTCCATTGACGGTCTTTTTATGTGTTACGTATGTCTTCCGCGCCAGTTTTCTACATCTGTTGTAAAATACATGACAAACAAAATATTTCTCTCTTGTTGATTTCACTTCCGCAATTACTATTTACTGGAATTATAAACTGTATCGGGTTTGATAAAAGAGACTATGTCATCGTAATTTCGTACAAATTATTAATGGAAAAAATACGTTAACAGTGCGATGGTTTGTTAGTCGGTAGCAATAGGTCCGTTCTGTCGTAAAACAATAAAATCTCTTTAGTGAAGAGACATACTTTTTAAATAATTTTTTGAATCGATCTTGTTGCTAAAGCAGAAAGATTCTACTTAGAAGGTAAAAAAGATTTGCTTTAAGTTAATTTATTTTCATTTTCTAAAATGTAAGAATAATGTCACATTTACCTGATTACTACTAAAATATTAAATAACTACATGGCCAATTTTTTAAAGCAACAGCACTTTTAAGCACGTACTGTTTTGGACATTTGTATTAGTATCATATCTATACTATAAAGTACAAAGAAAGGCTTATGTATGTATGTATGTCCCCGTATAGCAATCAAAACGGTTACACCGATCTTGATAAAACTTGGCAGAAATGTTCTTTGGGTACTAACTTAGATCTAAACTGACGCATGAAAAAAACAAAATATAGTCTAATGTTTTTATTATTTAACAAAATTAAGCTTCGAATTTGTGTTTCAAAAGGATTGTTACATAAATTCGTTCTTTGTATCTGCGAATATAAATAGCCTGTTCAACACACTCTCATTAGACATTACCGAAAGGTTACACATCTCTATTCCTAGATCTAGGTCTAGGTCTAAAACTGTAATTAGACTCTAAGATGATAGAACTTCTCTTTGCAAAGATAGTTTTAAGCTTTAACACATGAACATACTAATTATAGTCCATTCATTTCATAATTAAATCAAATTAACATTGAAATTTGTTTTCTAAAGCATTTTACATGATTGCAACTATTATCCTAATATCGCGTAAATTAAGGTCAATTAGCTATAGGTTCATTGTTTTTTTAACGTCAATTCACGCATTCGCTTTACTTACAACATTATTATTTTCTTTAATTGTTTCTAATGCACT
>JADKLZ010000003.1:18483674-18497050 GCA_021533235.1 Biomphalaria straminea
TTAACTACTTTTATTGATTTTTACTTAAATGTAAAATGAGTGTCAATTATATTATAAATCCCACTGATTATTACATTTATTCAAATGTTATTGCAAATTTTACAATGATATTTAATTAAAATATTAAAAACAGACTTAACATCACCTGAACATGTTTCCTTTATTATACATAAAGACAGAAATGGTATAATGTTGTGCTTTGCCATTTAAACTTTAACTACCATCTAGACGTTTTAATTTAGATGTAGTTAACTTATGTGTCAGCTTTTGCCAAGATATATTTTTTTGAACTTGTTTGTCATCCCCAAAATGGTTTCACCCTATGCGATGCACCCCTTGCACCCTCCTAGTGAGGCTACTGCTCCCAGATACGTACCTCTTACTAGCAATTTCGATTAATATATTGGAGTAGATGGGCTACAAAATAATTAAAAAAAAATAGCCCGCACAACTAACCGGTTTTCCTTGAGAACAGCATGATGCACTATTCCCTCTAGTAGGCCCACTAATCCTGATCATAATTGCTCTATCTACTTTGTAGGTCTAAACTAGATCTAGAGTTTGGAACATGGGCGTAGTCAGGGGATGTTGGGGTTCAACCTGCCCCCTGAAAAGAAATCCCCCCTAAAGGGCGGGGACGGAATTTAGTGACTGATTTTTCGCTTTGATTTTTTTTTTTTTTGGTGAGATTTTAATACTAAACCATCACTTGCTCAGAACAGCAAAGAAGGTTTGAGTTTAAAAACCCCTACCAGAAATTTTTGCAGTTAAATTCCCCTCTTCCATAAAGCTAACAAAAAATGCAAACGACAATCCCCAAATTCCAAGATGACAGTTAAGGAATATTTTGATTTTAAACTCCCACCGAAATTTACGATAAACCCCCTCTTCAATAAGAAAAAATTACACACTCAAAATTTTATGAGCGTAGCCAAAGGGGTTTTAAGTTTACCCTCCCCTTCCGCTTTTTCAGTGGGGTTTGAATTTAAAAAATACCTCTTAAATATAAAAAAAAAAAGCAAATTACGCACTCAAAATGCTTTAAGCGTAGCCAAAATGGGTTTTGAGTTTAAACTCCTCTGTAAATATGTTTAATGTTAAAAATACCTCTTCAATATAAAAAGCAAATCACACGCTAAAATTATTTGAGCGTAGCCAAGCCAATGGGGGGGGGACGAGGGATTGAGGTTAAACCCTCCTCTTCCGGATGGCTTTTTTTTTTAAGTTTAAAACCCCTCCATATGGTCTTAACCCTTTATTGCGAACATTTTGAAATAGATCTTCAAAAAATTTTTTTTTTTTATGATTAATGTCATCCTATGGGGTCTATAAGAAATATGGTACCACTTTTTTTTTAAAAAAATGTGTATTTTACACTTTATAGCTTCGTAGCAAATTTGCAACATATCGCATAAGTGGTTAATTGTATCATGTGTAGTAAAAATGCTACAAACCGTTAAAATGTCACACAATATGTATAAAAAAAAATCAAAAGCATATGAAATAGGTATATAATGAAAACATTTATTGTGTAACAAGAAACAATGATAGAATATCTATTTAAAAAAAATATATTTATGAAAATTATCATTAAAAATTACAAAATATTTGTGTTTTTTAGCTGTAAACAGTTACAAACATGCCATCTTCCTTAGAGGCCCAAACACACACATTTATATTATTATTTTTAATACAAGAATACAAATATTGTACTAATATAAAACAAAATTCAAATTTTTATGAAAAAAAATAGCATTTAGAAACCTTGCAGAGGAATACACATTCAGATAAATCAACTTTCATGAAAAGACATAAAATACCAAAATATTTGTGTTTTTTAGCTGTAAACAGTTACAAACATGCCATCTTCCTTAGAGGCCCAAACACACACATTTATATTATTATTTTTAGTACAAGAATACAAATATTGTACATATATAAAACAAAATTCAAAATTTTATGAAAAAAATAGCATTTAGAAACCTTGCAGAGGAATACACATTCAGATAAATCAACCTTCAATTTTCCCAGTATAAAATTCAATGTCATGGATAATTCCATTGACACCAGAACAAACAAACATTTTGTAACCCCACTTTTTTGGTTTTTTAGGGTTGTATCCTTTCAATGCCGACTTTCCTTTGAATGGGATAATTTGCTCATCGACACTTAATCTTTTAGACTTGGGAACCCTGTTGATTTGTTTTTTTGAAATCCTCATACAGTGGCCTAATTTTGAAAAGTTTATCTGCATCAGTGTTATTTTCATTATTTGTGAAATGCAAATTAGTTTTAATGAGCTCGAATCTTCTTTCAGACATAGTATCCGCAATCTGGGGAATCTTAGTGTTGTGGCGCCAGTAGAGTCGACAGCTAGGAATTTTGACAATTGACATATAAAAAACAATTCCTATGAATTGCTCTAGCTCATTTACAGTCAAATCTAAAGGTTTATTTATGTCCCTTTGTGAGCTATATAAATTTGACTCATTTACTATGTGTATCAACATTTCATCATCAACAAGTTCCTTAAAATAATCTATTGGTGATTTAACTGGCCTCGGTTCCCCTTCTGCGCCAAGAAACTCTGGTTCTTTCGTTGTTGCCTCTGACGCTACTCTTTCTCTCCAAATAACTTGTCTAGATCCATTAGTTGGCGCTGGTGGCTCATCTACTTCTGTGACAGTTTCTCCATCATCTAATAAATAAAAAATAAAGAAAAAAAATTTAAGCAACAGGCATAACATTGCTTAAAAAAATCATGTCAAAATGTGTTTGAATATTGGTACTATTTAGTTATTTGTTTTTACCTGATGATGAACTACTGAGGTAGGAATTGTCATCTTGGTCAGCCACATCATCATCACTTGACAGCTCACTGTCTTCGGAATCAGAAGGAATCTCTCTTATAGTGATATTCTTATTTCTGTTGCCGTAGAAACGTTTCGGATCCATCTATGGAAAATATTTATATTTGAAATAATTGTTTAAAATATTGATTATATCTAGATTAATTTTTAATGTAAACAATTGAATTAATTATTTATGCAAAAACATTGTTATAAAACAAACAACCAAAATGACAAAAGACTGAAAAGATCAGAGGATCTAGAGTCTAGTCTAAGTCTAGTGAAAATGTATGATTTGTTTTTAATTTTTTTTAGATCTATTCAGATAATCTGAATGTAAACTGTTAGAACTATACATTTAAACTGTCCAATGAAGTGATTAAACACTATTCTAAATTATTTGACAGCCAATAGTACAATAAAAAAGAGCTAGATCTGTAGATGTCTAGATCGACCATTACAGCTGATCCATCGAACAATTATGCTCTTTATGCGCAATGTAGCACATTTACAACATACCGTTTAATGCCTTAGAAATAATAACGTTGATAATAACAGTAAATTTTTTTAGCTTAATTATTTATTTATTATCATTACATTATGAAGATATTTTTTTGATAGTGTTTTTAGGTTATAATATTAAATGGTGATGTAATATATCTTACCTCTAGAGGAAATCCAAATTAGCACAATTTAATTCACTTCTGATGCATAAAACCATGCCATGTTGGTTAAAGAAAAGGGAAACGGAAGTTGCCTATGATTTAATTCGCCTAAAAGTTACGGAAACCACCAATTTTATTACAAAAGAGATCTAAATAAATAATTAATTCGACTTTTTGGGGTTTGTATCAAATATGCTACATTACGCGATATAGGGTTAAGTTTAAAACGCTCCCTACAGAGCTTTTTGATGTGGAAAATCTCTTACTTCGATATTATTCTAAAGCAAACTACAGTCACCAAATTCTATGACAGTAGCTAAATTGAGTTTTGAATAAAAAAAAAACTCCAGAGATTTAAAACCCTCAACAGATGATTTTGATGATAAAAGTTCCCTTTTCGATGTAAAACCTACAGCAATCTACAGTCACCTAATTCTAAGAGCGTAGTCAACAGTGGTTGCACATTTCTACCAGTGGCCGACTCCATTAGAAAAGTGCAGTGAATAGTCGTCTGCGAATTTTAAAAAAAACAACAAACAAATGTAGCTCAGCAAGATGGCTGAGACAGATTTTAGGAATCAGTTATAGAGATCGGGTCTAAATCAAGGAAATCCTATCCCAAAGTGGGAGTCGACCCCTTAGTAAGGTTATGACAGAGTGTCGCATGAGATTTGCGGGACATGTTCTCCGACAAAATAAATTACAGCCTAATAAAAGTTTCGATGACATCCAAGTACAACTTGGAGTCCTCAGAGCAGGTGGGAAGAGGCTTCAGAAATTGCCAGTCACAGATTTTTGTGGAAACATCTTGTCGTCAAATGTGCGGGAGGGACTAATTCAGTAAAAATAGCCCATAAAGTTTTTGAAATAAAACTTTTTAACAGCAAGATAATGCACCATAGATACCTCAGAATATGTATTTTGTTGGCATTCAATACCGGAAAAAATCCACCCCCAACCCCCCCCCCGAAAAAAAAATCCTGGCTACGCCCATGAGCTCTAGGTTCTATATATATAATCTATGCCATAGGAGTAGACAGGATATTTTTCAAGGGGGTTTCGGGGGATTTTTCTCCACCCCGCCCCCTCGCCTCAAAAAATGTATGTATGTATGTGTGTGTACATAATTAATCTTTATAACATTCTGACATTTCATTCTTTCGGAAGACGTTCTTTCTGGAGTTATTGGGTTGGCTACGCTCATAGAATTTTGAGTGTGTAGTTTGCTTTTTTATATTGAAAGTGTTTTCTTTTAGTATTAAATCCCGCGGAAAGGGGGTTAAAACCCAAAAACCCCTTGGGCAACGCTCATAGCATTTAATTTGCTTTTTTAAAAAAAATTGAAGAGATATCTTTTAGCTTCAAATACCGCTGGAGGGGAGTTTAAAGTCAAAACCCCTTTTGGCATCACTCGAATAATTTTGAGTGTGTAATTTGCTTTTTTTTCAAATCGAAGAAAGATTTTTTAGCTTCTAACCCCGCTGAAGGTGGGTTTAAACTCAAACCCCCCTATGGCTACGTTCAAAGCATTTTAGTGTGTAATTTCCTTTACTTATATTGTATTAGTATTTTTTTGCTTTAAACCCCGCTGAAGAGGGGTTTAAACTCAACCCCCCCCCCCCTTTGGCTACGCTCATAGCATTTTGAGTGCGTAATTATTTTTGTTATAAGAGGTTTAAAACTTAAAACCCCTTTGACTTCGCTAATAGAATTTGGAGTGTGTAATTTGCTTTTAATATATTAAAGAGAGGGTTTTTAACGGCCAGCCCCGTTGTGGGGAAGGGGAGTTAAACACTAAAACCCTCTTGGTTACGCTCATAGAAGCCGGTGACTGATGCATGGATAGTCTTACATTGATGAAGGGGTTTTATAGAAAATTTCGGAGGGGGTCTTAAAATCTAACTCCCCCATCCCCTTATCTATGCTCTTGGAATTTTGAAATTGTCGTTTACATTGTCTTTTTTGTTTGTTTTGTTCTATAGAAAAGGGGTTTAACTGCAAAAACCCCTGTTCGGGGTTTTAAACTCAAAACCCCTTGGCTGCGCTGGGACAAATGATGGTTTAGTATTGAAATCTCGCATAAAGTTAACAAAATCTAATAAAAAAGTCAGTAAGTAAATTCCAACGCCCCCCGATTTCATTTCGGGGGGGAGGGGTTGAACCCCAAGAATTCTAGATTTCTAGACTAGTTCTAGATGTAGTCTAGATATCTAGGTCTAGACCTAGAATGTAGACTATTTCCAGACCAAGAATAGAATTCTTATGACTTTACACGTCTAATCTTAAAAAGTTACTAGACCTTAAGTTAAGCTAATATTATGATCAGGATTAGTAGACATACTACTGGATAAAAGCTGTGCTATTTGCATCACATTCACTTCTTAATGTGATACTACTTCCCTATAAACATGCACATTATGGCCCAGTACCAGTTTTGATTAGGGTTATCCCCCATTTCCCTAAATGCTGCCCTAAATAGCCTCATATGGTCCAAAATAGGCGCGGTTATCCTTTGGCCTCATCAGGGCAATACGGGCAACCCTAATCGTGCCAATATCGATCCAGAATGTGTAAAACCACTTCCGGATTCATTAAGGATTTCCTGAATCACGCCGTAATGAAGCCCATACTAGACCCCATGGCTTAGTAACTGGCATTTTTATTGGGGCTCAATTAAGGACAATCTGTATTATGCCATATCGTTCCAATGCTGGCCCCGAAGAGCAGGTTGCCGGGACGTCCGCTCTGTTATCAGCAGCGGACGCCTTGGCTGGCTTGGCCACGTTCGTAGAATGCCAGTAGGTCGATTCCCACAGGATATTCTGTATGGCGATCTAATAGAAGGCAGAAGAGCCGCTGGTCGCTCACTCTTACGTTATACAGATGTATGCAAACGGGACATGAAGCTTTTTAAGATCGACACCAGCAACTGGGAAGAGGTGGCACAAGATAGATCCACTTGGAGAGAGAGCATAAAGAGGGGGTCTTTGATTGCAGATGCCATACACAACAGAAGCAGAAAGAAGGGTGAAAGTGCACCGGCGCCTGGTGACTACATATGCCCAACCTGCGATCGCAGCTGTGTACCAAGGATTGGCCTCTTTAGTCACACAAGAGTTTGCAAGGGGAAAAGATCGTCTCTAGAGACGTAAAATGCCACAGACAGGCTGGCCCCGATGATTTAGTAACTGATATTTTCATTGTAGTTCAATTAGGAAAAACCGTTTATTGTGCCGTTATTGTTCTGTTATTAACCCTAATGGTTTAGTAATTACTGTGTTATTAAGGGTAATATAGGGATAACCCTTATTGTGCCAATATCATTCCGATCAAACATGGCAACGACTTCCTTGTCAATTGTATTTTTCCATTCCTAATTACTATTTTTCATACGTCTTTTTGATATACCAATTTCCGACTTTATTTCCCCCATTTATTAAATTAAGTTACACATTTCTATTATATTTCTATAGAAATAGTTACAAATAATCGACAGCAAAAACAATACAATTTCTTGCTATTAAGTGACAAAATCAGGCCAATAAAAAGCATCCATACCATCTTATTAGAAACTGATATTTTTTTGTGTTCATTGTCGGTTATTCCAAATGTGCATTTTACTTCATTTTGGTGTAACCCCTCTAATGGTTGTCACTTGGTGCGGCACCAGCCCCTGCACCACCCTAGTGACGCCACTGTATCAAATATTAAATATTATTATGATAACACTAAACTAGTTCTTTAATATTTGAGTTTCAAACCTGACAGACATATGTATAAACATAAAAACGACTTCATACTGCGGGCTTACATATTAAAGAAATTTAGTTATATAATATCAGGTGGCCAACCTTCGCTCGGTTAAATAATTTCTTAAGGAAGGTTATATACCCGAAGTCATTTTGGGAATATTTTTGTAATTACGAAAATAAACGATCGGATAAAGACTACTAACCTGAAGAGTTACTTTAGTTTTCCGTTAGTTCTAGTTGTAATTGTACATGGCGATTAAATATAAGGTCCTCCTACAGTCTAGAAAAAACACAGCTCACTTCCGTCTTATAGTTTTATAATCAAACTATTGTAGGCCTACATTTTTTGGCTTGGAAGAAGTCTTTGCAGTGTAACTTCTCAGATGGTTACGTTCAGACATTTAATTATGCAATTATTATATTCATTATGGCTTTACTACGAAACATCAAGTGACGCAAATCTCTACGTTCTAGGGTAAAACAGGCACTTTGTGACAAAGTAAAAGGGCGCATTTTTTTTCTTAATGGACTTAGTTTTCTAAATAAACGTCTCCGTGGGCACCTCAGTTACGCCGAATAATATGGTCGTACCGATACAAAGTACGTGCCCTTCCCAGCCTGACTGTCGGACTATAAGAATTTCAGACCGGCTTTTGCCATCCACCCATCCCAGTGGCGCTACAGCCCGTGGAGGGATATGGACTGTTTTGACACTCTTATTTATTGTCCTCCATTCAGATCACTCCTGGGCCTTCCGTCTCCACGACCTAACCCCAAGCTTTTTACCGAGGTTGCATGGGCGCCCGCAGTGCACCACCCTGGATTCTGAGTAGTCAAATTTTAATAATTTTTTCGTACCACCAAATCAATTAACTTCTAAGTAGCAGCTGAACATGTAATGCTTCCACTGGTTAATGTAGTAGATTAGCCCAGGTGTATGGAATGGATGGCTAACCATGTACGTGCGTGTCTCTAAATTGTGAGTAGTCACATTGTAGCCAATTTTAAAAAAATATTTTATAATGAAATTGTCACGGATGAATGTGCGTATGAATGTGCGTATGAATGTATAATCTATTTTTACCTATGTGCGAATGACCGGAAGTGTGTTAGTTGTTAGTGAGAGTCCAGCTTGTTGTGAGATACAGTGAAGTTGATTAAAGTTTCTATGTGTTAGTTTGATCTAGTGTTTTTGGTATTTCTAAAGTCACAGCGGAACCGGGGACACCTAGACATAACATAAGGTACTTTTAAAAGAGTCAGAAATAAATATAAGTAAAAGATAAAGAAAGCTGTGATATATTTGGGGGCTCGTCCGGGATGGTGGAGAAAGCTAAACCACTGACAGCGTTTAGTAGCCCTTTCGGATTATTCCAATTTAATGTCATGAGTTTCGGACTTGTCAACGCACCAGCAACGTTCAGCCGGAGGATGAAAAAGGTGTTGTCTAATCTACCCCATGTACTGTGCTACCTAGACGACATCTGCATTCATGACATTACTTGGTCGGATCACCTACAACATCTAGAAATGGTTCTAGAAGCATTGAAGAGAAACGGTTTGACAGTGAGACCATCCAAAGTGGAGATTGGTCGCAAGAACATTTCCTTTGTAGGTTATGAAATTGGGGGACACTCAATGAAGCCACAACCTGAACTACAACAACGGATTATGAATCTTCGTCAGCCAACAACCAAGAGACAGGTCCGTAGTTTGTTGGGACTCTGCAACTTCTATCGAAGGTTCATAGAAATTTTTGCAGAGATGACAGAGCCACTCACAAACCTGACCAAAAAGGGAGCACCCAATGTGATCAGATGGTCACATGACTGCGAAGCAGCGTTGCAGAGGATAAAGAAGGCATTTGCTGAGGAACCAATCCTTCGTCTACCTGACTGCAAGAAGGAGTTCATACTAGCTACTGATGCATCTGCTGTTGCTATCGGGGGATGCCTAGCTCAAGAAACCCAAGGCATTCTACATCCAGTGATGTACATCAGTAGGAAACTGTCCTCAGCGGAACAACGTTACAGCACAGTTGAAAGGGAGTGCTTGGCAGTTGTTTGGGCGGTAACCAAGTTGGCCAGATACCTGTTAGGCAGAAGATTCGTACTTCGCACAGATCACGCACCCTTACGCTGTTTAAACACACGTAAATCGGTGAATTCCAGGGTAACTCGCTGGGCCCTGATGCTTCAGGACTTTCAATTCGAAGTTCAGCATATTCCAGGCAAGGGAAACGTCGTAGCGGACATTCTGTCACGCTTATCATAATTATAAGCCAAGTAGCTTCTTACAAGCATGTGTTGCTTGATCTAAGACTTTGTGTCTACAACTAAGACTGTGTGTCGTCATCATCTAAGACTGTGTGTCTTATCAACTAAGACTGTGTGTCTTCATCAACTAAGACTGTGTGTCTTATCTTCTAAGACTGTGTGTCTTATCAACTAAGACTGTGTGTCTTATCAACTAAGACTGTGTGTCTTATCAACTAAGACTGTGTGTCTTATCAACTAAGACTGTGTGTCTTCATCAACTAAGAATCTTCTATTAAGACGGTGTGTCTTAAAAATAGACTGTGTGCCTATTAAAGTGAAGTCTGTGTGACTATGTTCAAGTCTGTTTGACTACGTAAACGCCTGTGTGGCATATTCAGAGCCTTTGTGGCCTATCGAAGAACATTTTTGTTGTATTGTGTTTTGATGTTTTATATATGTTTTATAATCATGTCATTTAGATATCTTTGTAAAAATTGATTATAATTTTAGGAGGGGCGAGATGTCACGGATGAATGTGCGTATGAATGTATAATCTATTTTTACCTATGTGCGAATGACCGGAAGTGTGTTAGTTGTTAGTGAGAGTCCAGCTTGTTGTGAGATACAGTGAAGTTGATTAAAGTTTCTATGTGTTAGTTTGATCTAGTGTTTTTGGTATTTCTAAAGTCACAGCGGAACCGGGGACACCTAGACATAACATAAGGTACTTTTAAACGAGTCAGAAATAAATATAAGTAAAAGATAAAGAAAGCTGTGATAGAAATACATCATCCAGATGTGTTTTTTATTACGTAGATGTAGATTTAGACAGAATCCATGGGGGTGCAAGTGCACCTCCATGTATCCCCCATGCATTATTGATTCAAGAGTTAAATAAATTAATGTTCAGGAAAATTGTGCGCATCATCTTCTAAGTGTAAATCTAAAGGACTATCATTGAAGTATTGTAAAGTGTAGTAACTTAACAAGTAGTGCTTCCACTGAAGTACAGTTGTAGAGATACGCTATTATTGTTACTAGAATAGTCCATGTCCTACCATGTAAGATGCTTGGAATTATTTGCACTATAAAGTATTTCTAAAGCATGTTAGTTGCTACGATTTGTTTTCATTTGCACATAGCTATCCTTATTATGAATTTCACAAGATCGACTTTCACAAGACATTCTGAATATTGATTTAACAGAAGGCAAGAGATCCACTGGGCGTCCACAGCTTAAGTATACTGATGTATGCAAACGCGACATAATGCTCTTCAAAATTGGCACTAAACAGTTAGGGAAAAGTGGTGCTGGATAGATCAACATAAAGAGAGAGCATTAAATAAAAGTCCTGGGTTGCAGATTTTATTCATAATTATATTGTAATAATCTAAGTGACAAGGCAAACTCAACGAGACTTATATTTATTTATAAGACATCACAAGTACACAAATAACATCTTCATTATACTACAGTGTCTCTACTTCCACTTCTAGCCTTGGGCGGAAATCGTTACTTTCTTGTAAACATCTTGTTATAGTCCGTTCACTAGAGGTGCGCTAACCAGACTTGCGATGCGCATGGCGAGGTCGTAACATTGCCCCCGTCTTAACACTTTTCGCCCCGAAAAGAAAAACACTGCAGCTGCGGTTTGACAGTTCAGGTGGAGGTCGATCAGTGGGAGCCACAGGCGGTAGGGTGCCTTTTGCCGACGAAGTCATCTGCCCAGTTTTCCGCAGCCGTCGCTTTCTCTTTCTCCAGTTGACCAAGCTGTTGTTGAGGCGATGGCGTGGCCGTTTAACACTCAACGAGATAGTGTCGAGCACTGTTTTCTTCAGCACAGCCGTTGATCGGACACGCCGTTTCAGCGGACCCTCCCGACAGACGCCTCTGATGAGAGCTGCAGGTTCACATGCAGCCACGTTGCAAACAGAGTCCAATGCACCACAGTCATCCCCAGCTAACTGTTTCACGTCCAGGAGATGGGTCTGTTCAAGTTCAAGTGGAAGATGTCTTCCTCTTGACAGTTCATATTTAAAGTGGGTTGACTGACATTCATTTATGCCAATGTCCATGATGATGTCAGAAGTACGCATGCCCTGTTAATGGTTTTCTTGGCATCCACATTCTCTGTGTGATGCGCCGCACGTACAGTTCATGCTCAAGTTCTGGATGCAGTTGTCGAGCCTCACATTTCCCTCGTGAGCACAGGCAGATAGGCAGAGGTCTCGAAGGTCTACAGCAATAGGCTTAGACGCACACCAAACGTTGTCTTGATCTGTCCGGCTGATTGAATTACTGGTATCAGGTGCAACAGGAACAAACGCTTCGCTTCATAACAGACTTCAGTTTCTTCATTTCTCTCTTTCCGTTCGAGATCGTCGCAGCAATCGTTGTCACGTTCCTCGTCTTTAAAGTCACAACCACAAGACTTGCCCACAACACAGACACAGACGGCTCTCCAATCCCCAGCGTCTCCGTCACCACTGTTTGTGCAGCCACAGTCCTGACCATGCAACATCTTCACCAACGAGTCCACAGGCAACAGCTCCTTCATCAACAAGTTTATTCCTCCTTTTACTTGCGACTCAATTTGATCAATTTGGTCTATTTGGCCTTCTACTTGTGACACCATTTCATCTATCTTGTTCCCCATCCTGTTAATTTTATCACACAGTGCATCAACACCCTCATGCATTTTGCCAATAATCTCGTAAATCTCCGGTTTGATTTCAAACAAGTAAGCATCCGGATCTTCTTCTTCATCTACCAAAGCTTGCCGGAGACGAGCTGTAAGCACCTCCTTGGTACCACCAAGCTTCTCATATCGGTCACGGAGTTCCTGCCTAAGTTCTTTAACTGAGAGTTGGTCTAATAGTTTGAACGATGCCATTGTGATCAAGTCCTACCTCCTCTCGTTGAGCTGCCTATAATCCCACTTCTGACACCATTGTAATAATATAATTGACAAGGCAAACTCAACGAGACATATATTTATTTATAAGACATCACAAGTACACAAATAACATCTTCATTATACTACAGTGACTCTATTTCCACTTCTAGCCTTGGGCGGAAATCGTTACTCTCTTGTAAACATCTTGTTATAGTCCGTTCACTAGAGGTGCGCTAGCCAGACTCGCGATGCGCATGGCGAGGTCGTAACAATATTAAAAAGAAGTGTGAAAGTACAAAGGATTAGCCTCTTTAGTCACACAAGAAGTTGCAAAGGGAAAAATATTTAGTTCAGGTCTAATTAGTTATATTTCGATGTGATAAATGTGATATTTTCTTTGAACAAAAGAGTCTTGCGGAGTTCCGGTCGGTGTCAGCGCTCGATAAAATAGCAGGTTAAACACGTCCACCAGTTTACAATAGAAGAGATACAAGAAAGTTCTTCACGTGCAATCGTCGAAGTCAAAACGTTGATTTGGTTCAACGGAACACTGGCAGTTGGAATAGACCAATAAATTCGAGCTGTAGCATCATGAATTATTTGCATTTTCTGGGTATTTAGTGATGAAAGTGCAGATATCTCAGGCACTGAGCAGATGTCAATGAGTGTTCGGTTTGTTGATTGCGATTGTATTCGACTTCATTGGTTTAGTAATTTTTGTTCAGAGAGACGCGCTGCATGTGTCTAGCGTCATTGTACAGTGTAGACAAGGATAAACTACTTGGCCAAAGCTGCACTGTTACGGCTGCATTCTTTTTAAGTAACAGTCTTGATAGCGTTGGTGCTCTGAACCCAAATATTCCTTTACTAGTCATTTTTCCAACCTTATTCAATCTGATATTTTTCTTGTTAAATAAATATGGGTCTATAGCTCAGAATTTATGCTTGAATCCTA
>JADKLZ010000003.1:18506803-18519209 GCA_021533235.1 Biomphalaria straminea
TGGCTGTTAAAAAAAAACATATTCAGCGGCATTATAAAACAAATATATATGTCTTTTTCGTTTTTTACGCGTCTAAAAATGGCTTTATTTCTCTACTTAAAATGTAAGCAGCATTGTAGCTACCTTTACCACTAACTTATTTTCTTTTCTCTTTTTGGCAAATATTTCCATCGATTCTCCAATCGCTAGTTTAACCAATCTTTTATACGCGGTTCAAATCAAGAAGGCCTTTATATTTGTTTTATAATGCCGCTGAATATGTTTTTTTTTAACAGCCAGACTTTCCTTACAAAAAAAAGCATGTTGGCTAAAAATCATGTTCCATATAAAAGATCCATTCACTTTTCTTAGTAAATTCTACATTCAGAGTGCCATTTCATAAACTCATAAACGCACATCCGTTAAAAGTTATGGTACCAATCCATCAGAGAAAAAAAGTGAGAGCACTCACAAAGGTAAAGTTACATTTTCAACTATTTTGAAAAGGGGGGGGATATTCTCATTTTTGTGCCGATGTTTCGGACGGAACCACTTCGCGTGCCTGTTTTGGCCCGCGGGTCTTACTTTGGGCATCACTGCTCTAAACTATCTGATAAACAGACACAACATTCAACGTTTTCATCGCTTTCCCCCTTGGAGTCGCCCAACGACCCCAGGCATATGCTTGAAACTAGTAGACCCCGACGCCACTAAGCTAAGGATTTTATTTAACTATCTTCAAATTCTAACACTGAAGATCATCAATGCCTTCAATTCTAGTTCCGTTTTTGCATTTACTGAAGAGATGACATGAAAAGACTGGAAGAGCAGGCTATGGAGCATACACTGAGTCTCCTGGCCCTGATTCATTTAAAATCTTTGGACCATGTGTTAGCATTTGCAGATTTAATGCAGAGGTGATGCTTTAGAAGTGATTGACTCTCAACTCGGCGAGGGACGTTTAAGGCTATCAGTTTGTCGTCATCACTGACTCAAAATCTGTACTACAGGCTTTGCAAAGCCCTGAGCCATGACCCCTCAATATTGACACTGTCATCGTAGCCTCACACAACATAAATCAACCTATGGTACGCCGGTAATAATGATGTGGGCACCGCGATGTGACTTGCAATACCATTGCTGACTCATTGGCCCACCTGGGAGGGCTAACACAACCTACCAAGCAGGCTGTAAATTTTAATCATGCTCTGGTAACAATCCAAAAATAGAAATGAAAAAGTGGTTTAATTCTGGATAAAGTCCCAAAAAGCCCGCTGAGATGGGAGCTCATGGGGCCCTCTGATCGCACTTCGCCGTGGTGGAGGCTGTCCAGTTCTGAGCAAGCTATTATAGCACAGTGCAGGACAGGGTAATGTCTTGCTGGCTCATATTTCTCACGACTAAGATCAAACTTCGACTCCCAATGCCATCGCTGCTGGGGAAAAGAAGAAACCGTGTTTCATATTCTTTTTGACTTCCCCAGATTTGTTGATCTCCAACAGGTCTAGGAAA
This sequence comes from Biomphalaria straminea, assembly GCA_021533235.1. Lineage (NCBI taxonomy): Eukaryota > Metazoa > Mollusca > Gastropoda > Planorbidae > Biomphalaria > Biomphalaria straminea. Next base: position 18,508,295 of record JADKLZ010000003.1, read on the forward strand.
CCACAAATTCTCGACCTGTATGGTGACAAGTATTGCAGCCAAACAACAGGGTTTCTTTCCAGGGCTTTTGCAAGAGAGGATTTTAGCATCTTAAGCCCTCACTCAATTGGTTTAATGGAGTTACTCTAATCCAATATGAATATAAGCTTTGGTCAGTGTATCGGTATAAGTATCTAGCCCTCGAGTTCCATTTTCACCTTTTTTATTAATGAATATAAAAAGCGATCACTCAGTTACCCCTCTTTCTCCTCATCCCTTTCCAACTGCGATAGGATCACAGTATATTAAAAAAGCTAAAAGCATGGAATTGTGCTAAACGAAAACAATTAGTAAAAATATTTGTACTCTCACAAATATATTGTTATTAGTCTAAGATCTATTACACATTTTATTACATGAATTATTCAAATTTATTGAAACACCTACACTTAGTAGAAGTCTTTTCCTACTATTATTTCCTTGTTTATATTTTTAAAATCTCTATGTCATGGCGATCCGAACTCTGTTTCCGTTAGAAAGAGGAGGAGGTACTGGATTTAAATTTAAATTTAATCGAGCATTAAATATTTATTATAGGTCTATGCAAAAATTATTTAAATGCTTCTTTTCAGGTTCGGTAAAGGTCATTCTCTTGTTCAGTGCATTAGCAGAAATTTCTTCAGCCGGTAACTGCTCACCTCCGAGTACCAGGAATGAAGAAAACACACAACCACATAATAGAGATACGTATAGATTTATCTTGGTCCTTATACTGGTAGGTAAATAGAAAAAAAAAGCATGTGTTAACTTACGTTGCTATTTAGATTACTAAATTCATTTATACATCTTATAATAAATGTTTTGTTTTTTTTTAACCAGATTTTGACAAGTGTTAAATTGGTGCTAATTTGTATGATGTTCAGATACCTGTGTGACATTTCGGTTTACGGCAGTACCAATTAAAGGGAAAATAAATATAACAGCCTTAAAAGATAAAATTGTATATTTTATTTCATTATAAATAAAAAAATAAATATTTTTTGTCGTTGTAACATAATACTATAGGAATTAAATTTTTATGTTTGTTTTCAACATTGGGTTTTAACAATTCCTCTTCTCAACTTGCAAATTCTTTAATGTAAGGGTCGGAAGCTGGCAAAAAACTGGACGAGGTTCTTGAAAACTACTATCTATATATATAATTCTCTTCTTTCCTCAAGAGTTTTGTCGAATAGCAAGAAGTAAAGGAAAGAGGGGGAGGGGAGAACACAAAATAGCAGGACAGGATTGTTGCAATATCTCTTTTTCTTTTATTTCTACCTCATGTTAAATAAGGGGGGAGCAATCTACTCTGTAGTAACTATTGAGTCGACAGAGCACGCTCAAGAGTTTGGACACAATGGAAAGATCACTCTTTTATTTTTGTAACTCCGACGGAGTGAGTTATCCTAGGTAATTAAAGAAGCGAAAAAAAGAAGACAATTTACGTCTATATATTTTAGGAGATTTGTATATGAGTTTTCAAAAGATTTTTAGAATTTTCGGATATTTGTAGGACTTTTTCGTATATTTTGCAATTTCAGGAGATTTCCATGACCTCCTGTTAAATTGACAGGACGCCGCGGGAAATCTGTTATAAGTTATAAAATGGTTAATTAAATAATTTATACAACTATAAGAGAACGGGGTCCAAAGCGGTCGCATAGGTTGCAGTGGCCTAAAATGGCCCTGAGAAATAGCGGCGTATGCTACGCCGCCGGTCGACTAGTAACTATTATTCTAGATATTCGACAGTGGATGTTAATTTTTGGAAGAAGAATTACACTTTAGTGGGCTGCATTGCGAAAACTGTTTTGATTGTTATAATTTTTTGAAATATTATCTACTAAAATTATATTTGGTCTAATTTCTAGATATTTTGAACAGATATACGTCAGTGGGTATCCCTTAAATAAAAAAATCGTTTAATAAATAATCAGATGTTCAGGAAAATGTTGCACACCGTCTTGTAAATCTGGATCTACAGGCTTATCTGTCGTACTGTAACATAACAAAAACCATGTGACCTCCAAAGCTTTATTACACTGAATGACAAATAACTACATACATAGTAAAGATCACGACACACAATATAGTCAGTACACAAACTAACGAAATGTAAACAAACACTAGGGGCGACAATCAAATTAATTCATATAGGACATTCACCCCACGTATAAATTTTATGCATATAATATAACAGAACAAAAGATAGTCATAGCAAAATACAATGATGAAAAAAAAACATAAACATCAAAACACATCTGCAATATTTGTTGATAGCAGACTGTGTATCAAAAAGATTAGTGTAGTTAGGTTTTGATTTCCTTTTTCTTAAATTGTATCGGCAAGTTGGATTATTACTATCAAGGCTATTTAACCAAAAAAGTTAAGATAAGATTGACTCAAAGTTTTGGTTAGCCGGAGGATTTAGAGTAGAGTTCTCTGTGTTGTTTTCTGTTTCGCTTTGAAGTTATGCCTTTGCATTACCAAAAGAACCGTCTCACAGCACAAGAGGTCTCACATTTTCTGTGAAACAGTCTTTTTCTTTGGGCGCCAACAATCTTAAAGAAACTGTTTCTTCTCGGCCGTAGGTGTTCTAATAAGAGCGGATTGAGGGTTGCTGTTCACACAAGCTTTACCTCTTCTATTAATGGTTCACACATAGAGGATCTATTAGTTCTTTTTAACTACACTGGACCAGGAGATGTTAACCACGTTGGTAAGGATGTCGCAGAACTACTATTGCGATAGAATCCAAAAAGTCTCTCGTGTGGAGTTTTATTCGTCGCCGTACACAGAAGTGACTGAATTGAGTGCAACGCGTCTTGTAATACGAGTTCCCATTGCGATGTACTCTAGTCCAGGGAGTGTAAGGCTAAAGTTATAGCTTTCCAAAGACCTCTATTCAGTTTCTCTATTTCTCCTGTTTCGTTAAGATACTTCTGTACAACAGCAGACATGATAGAAGTACCTCTGTCCTGATGGACATTTAGGCATTTAGCAACAGTAGCGTATGACATTTCTGGACATTCAAAGGGTAGCCCGAATAGGGCGAATGACTCATTTAGGTATTTAACAACAGTAGCAGATGATATATCTGGACATGCAAAGGCAAAATGAAACCTAGAGAATTCGTTGATCATGGTAAGTAGATATTTATTGCGTGAATTAGACGGGAGAGGCTCTTAAAGTCCAAGCTTTGATTCATTGTCTTCTGTTGAATCGAGGTTTAAGTTCAGCACATGTCTGGCACTGGTTGATCACTGTTCTGACGTCATCGCAAGAAAAAAGGTTTTTTTTTATCTCACAAAATGTAGCATCGTAGTTACACCAGGGTGACACAAACTATTGTGGAGTAACTTTAGGTCATTATGTGACATTGCGGATAAGTAGCGATTTCTGCTGAATGTGTCGGCAACTGTGTTCTGTGTACCTAGTCTGTAAACGACGTCGCATTGGAAGCAGCATAGCTCTAACCTCCACCTTTGGATTTTCTCATTCTCGATCTTGCCTTTATTTTGTCTATAATACATAAAAGACACGGATCACTGATCTGTGACAATTGTAAAGGATCTTCCGATAAGAAAGTGTTTCTACTTTTTCAAGATTCTACTATTGCATATGCTTCTTTTTCCATCGATGAGTGCCTCCTTTCACTTTGCGATAGTGTCCGGGAAAAGAAAGCTACAGGACCGGTTATCTTGGTTAAGTGTAGCTACTGTGTGTAAAATGACCATTCCTCTACCAGCATGGTCAATGGATCTGTGTGTAAAGATTATATAAGTTTTGATCACGTTGTTTGAGTTAAAAGCTTCAAATATGAAAAAAAATAATTTTTTTTTCGCCTTAGCCTAAACATTTTGCAGAACCAAAGGAGATGGTAAAATTTTTATTTTTTTTTAAACAAAGCCAACCATATTTCTATGTTACCGTACAAAACAAATATATCTTTTTATTTAACGGTTACGTTTAAAGCTTTTTTTATTAATTATACAGCGAGTAAGAAAAGCCAAACATTTATATATGTGTTATGAAAATTTTATTTTATTACGGTTGTTGTTCTTATGTTTACATGTGCTTGATAGATCCACATGGAGAGAAAGCTTAAAGGAAGGGTCTCGGATTGCATACACAACAGTGTGACAAGTCAAAAACTCGCTGTCAGATTCGCTCAATTTTATCACAGCATTAATTATTATTTATTATTATTTATTTATCTTATTTTAATTACTTTCCCTTTCTATGCCCTATTTCTTCACAACCCCACCCATTTCCTCCTATCGCTAGACTAAGACCGCCACATTGTCTATCAACTAGGCCAACCCTTTTCTCTTATCTCCCCTTGACCGGGGAAGAGATCAAACAAGTAGTTGCCTTAAGGGCCGGATGCCCAGCCCTCTCAGTTGATACCAAATGGACAGGAACGTAATCCATTACTCCTCCCACCCCCAACACGTGTCTCTCTCTTTGATCACAGAGATTACTCATGTCCACACGCCTCGTGACTTTCCCAATATGTGCGAAAGTCGTCACTAGGCCTCCATGTAAGAGACAATCCCTATCTTATCACATTTCCTGTTTCCGGTCTTACTTGCGACTTTTATAAGCTAATCTATTTTAAAATAGACACTTCTCTCTCTCCTTCGTTGGCGCACGAGTCTTACTCTTAGAGAAATACCTGGTGGTGAGTTAAGCCTATCGTAAATCACAGTTCCATTCTATCTAGCTTGTGTATATTTCATTCTGGATATTATCATGTGTATTTTACTTATTCCTTTTATATTTAATTTGTGCATTGTGTATTTCTCACTGTCGTAAGTAGGAAACCTAACCATTGCATATGTATATATTTATATATTACATTTACCTATGTCGGCAATATTATTGCTACGTTGCCCAATTGATAATTGACGCAACATTGTACATGTATGTACATCTTAGTTTATTTTCCTTATCTCGGCTGGTCGCCTTGATAATTTTTGAAGAGATATAAGAAATCTCTCTCATTTTAATCATTTTGCTTTGGCAATAGTTGCCCCCCCCCCCCCTTTTTGAACGGACAAACTCGCTCCGCTTAAACTCGCCCCATTATTCACGTAAACAATAGCGTCATGGTCACGGACCAGCGCCAATTCTCTCCCCTCTTCTCCCCCCCCCCTTTAATGCTCTTTCTATTTGTGTGTAATTAAGATTATTATCCCCCCTTTTTATGTACATTTTATATTATTATCCCCACTTTTATGTACATTTTATATTACTACTATCAGCCCTCTATTTTTCCGATCCAATTAGTCATTATTTTCCCCATTGTGCACTAAAGCAATTTTACCAATCTGACGAATGCACCTCAGTCGAGGGCATCGACAAGATGCATGAGAGACATGTCCTAACTTGTCTTTATTTATCCGCAGCCTCCCTCAGGTAACTGCCTATTTGACTGCCTACTTGCTACATACTTAGGCCACTGCCTACTTATCGAATCACTTGCCCATTTAGTGCTATCCCGCACTGTGTCTATTTGTATTGAGTTCCATCCATCTTCTTGGCGCTAGCCAATACTACCCTCGCCCATTTAGTACTAATCAGTATCGCCAGCTCACTTGGATCTACTACGAGTATCACGTATCGATAAGTGCCATTCAGCGCTGAAGATCACTACTCATCAAATCACTTGGCGCTATCGGCTCAAGCCTGCCTATCTGACAACCCACTTGTCAGCCCATTAGGTACGACGTCCCTATAGACCCCGCTCTGAGCGAGACAACATAGCTTCGCCAACTCACTGGACTTATCCTGCCCACGGCAGATCCGCTGTCTGCACTACACTTGTGCCCACGGTAGCCGGCCACCCGCCCTACTGTGCCAACTACAGATATTGGAACTTTTGGACTGAAACTTCACAAGAACTTTATCATCGGCGTCCCTCTACCCGCTAGAAACGCCACTTCAAGCCAGGATACAGACAACTGCGATCCAATCAAGAAAATAGCTAAGTACCAATGACAAAGTGACATACTCTCTCATTAAGTGCAAGAGTGATGATCAAATATAGTATTGATTAGAGTTAGATACAAACCCTTCCCCCTTTATTTTTATATGTAAATATTTATGTAAATAAATATTCTTTATATTTTTATCATTTGTATCTCTCTTTAATTGCTTGTCTCGTTGCGTGTCTGTTCCCGATTTATCTGCTGATGGGTCAGTGTGTGATATCTTCAAAAATAATCATCCCCTGGACACCAAACAAGCTAAATACACGTCACACGCCACGACCCGTCACAAACAGAAGCAGAAACAAATGTGAAAATGCAACGGCGACTGGTGATTACATATGCCCAACCTACGATCACAGCTGTGTATCAAGGATAGGCGTCTTCATTCATACAAGAAGTTGCAAAAGGAAAAGATCATATCTCGAGACGTAAAATGCCACAGATTGAATTACAATGTAAACCAGCTCTACATGTATTTAAAGGTTATGAGCACTTCTTTTATTAAGCTTACATGAAAGTTTTAAATATATTATGTGCTCACTACTTCAAACTATAGAACGACTTGAATCAATTAAAAAAGACCTACTTTTGCAAAGGTTTAACATGATTGTCGAACTAAAAACTGTAAGTTTTTCGTTATTAATCAGGCATAATATAAGATAGCTACATCTTATGATACTTTTTTAATAGTTATTGGTGTGGCAAATATTGAACTCTTGCTACATCTATTAAAGCTATAAAAAAAATATTTTAGCAAGCTTCTTAAATTAGCTTTCTTTACTTCTCTACTACTTTATGTGAGGATTAGCCTGAGCTAGTATCTGATGAAATTATGGTCTCTGTCCACCACCAGCATGTGAAGTTTAGTTGCGGCTGTATGGCGCTCAAGTCTAATTGGACTACCAGCGCCGACAGGCGTCACCTAGCAAATGCAGTGGAACGTTCTGGAGCACTCTGGGACATGTAGTCATCCACTGCACCCCAAACCAGCTCCAGTTGTCTGGACACTGTTCTGCCACTGGATTTAGCTAGCAAGGGGCGAGAGAGTGACGTTATACAGCGCAAATCTTCCTCCATTTATACAGTTTCATCGCGCAAGCTACAATTTGATCTCCCATGTTCATCAATCAAAACGCCCTGCGGCGATAGGCGAGTGGTGAAGTGGCAGGTGCGGGTACAATGGCAGCCATATCTACAAACCTATTCGTAGGCGACCAGACCATGTGGCCTCTTGCCAGTGACTGGCAGCCGCCTGAGCGTCTAAGCAGCCTTTTTTAGTAATGCACTCCTTACCTCCTAAGCATGAGGAAGGGGCTAGAAAAGGTGCCCTAAACATCGCCTGTCCCCCATGACCATGGCCAGTCTCCCGAAAGTGTCGGGGAAATCACTAATGCGGGAGAAACAAATTAAATACAAACATCAAGAAGAAACAAAATCAAAACACATGAACTCACATTCAGCGCCAGTACTTTTCACAATCTCCTTGATCGTGCTGAATCAAATCGTTCTGAACGTCGCACTGCTCTAGTGGCAAGAGAACTAGCCAGATACAATATAGATATAGCTGCGCTGAGTGTAACGCGACGTGCTGACGAAGGACAGTTAGCAGAAATTGGCGCAGGCTACACGTTCTTCTGGATCGGCAAAAGTAGCGAGGAAAGACGTGAAGCTGGTGTTGGTTTTGCGGTGAAATCCAAATATGTTAACAAGTTAGCAGGACTATCAAAAGGTTAAAATGACCATCGAATTACCTTACGCCCTCCCCCTGACCTCAAGGCGACATTCAAATCTAATAAGCGCATATGCCCAACTATGTCCAACCAAGATATCATCAAGTAAAATTAAAATTTCTACTCGGATGTGAACTCAGCAATAAACATAACGCCCAAAACAAACTCATAATACTGGGCGACGTCAATGCCTTAGTAGGCTCTGACTGGAAAACCTGGAGTAATGTTAGTGCAGACACGGAATTGATCACTGCAACAGCAACGGTGCATTTTTACTTGAAATGTGCACAGCCCACAAGCTGACTATAACAACTACTCTTTTCCAGCTATCTCACAGAAAAAGACATCATGGATGCATCCCAGTTAAGCATTGGAATCAAATAGACTTCATTATTGTAAAACATTCTGACAGGCAAGAAGTCAAATTCAACAAAGCATTATGCGGAGCTGACTGTTGAATGGATTATTGCCTAATCTTATCTAAGTTAAAAATATTTATCAAACCATCTAGAAGGCCCCAAGAATGCAAGTATGCAAAGCGTTTAGATGTTCGTAAGCCCACAACCCCAGATATCAAGCAAGAGCTCATCAACAAATTAGACAGTAAAATAAAAACCATGCTCATGAACAAATATGTGGAAAATAGCTGGAATAAACTAAGGAAATCTGTGTTATCTCTTGCTAGCAGTGTCCTCGTTCAGCCGAAACGCAAGCAAAAGGATTGGTTTGACGAAAACAATGTGCCAATTGAACAGCTTTTAACACAAGCAACATTGCCTTACGGCCTTTCCAGTTTGCCCCCAAAGCAGAGAACGCTATATCAATGCTAAAGGAGAGATCCAGCTGAATCTGACACTTATGAACTAGTCATAGTTTAATAAAAAGGCAGGAGAAATTCAGTCCTACGCTGAGAATAAAAAATCCAAAATGTTTTTTTTTAATTTCAAGGCTTTTTATGGTCCTCAGCAAAATGGCTCATCCCCCATATATTTAGTGCTGATGGAAACAATTTTCTCACTGAAAAAGAGGAAATACTTGCTCGCTGTGCTGAACACTTCAGCACCGTCCTTAACAGTCCATCAAGCCTTAGCGCCGAATCCATCGCAAAACCTGGAACAAGTCCCAATAAACCATTCACTCGCTGACTCCAGCCGGCTCAATGAAGTAATGACTCAATATCCAACCTCTCAACTGGTAAGGTACCAAGACTAGACTCCATCCGTGCTAAAATTTACTCACTTGGCAGTTCAGAGCTGACAGCTAAACTAACGGAAATCTACAAGATAATGTGGGAACAAAAAGAACTACCACAAGAGTTCAACGACGCCTCCAGCATTCATCTCTACAAGAGAAAGGGAAATAGGCAGTTGACATAAGGGATGATAACTATTTTTTTAAAGTAATTGTGATGACATGAATGGTTCTCTTTAAATTTAAGAAGGTTATATAAGGCCATGTAAAGTGTGTTTAGTCGCCGCTTGCTCCTGAGTTACCAGCTTGACCTATGGACACTGCTGTTTGTTGTGTAAACTGTAGATATTTATTCCTGTTAGTCACTGTCGTGTGCCTTGGGGTACCCCGAAGAGGTGTGCCCTGCTCTAAAGATCTTTATTATATATTATATATATTATTATATATTTTGATTTTTTAGTAGATATAGCCACAAATGATTTTCATCTATGGGGTACTCCCAAACGTGACATATTTTCTAGCTTTATGTCTGTGACGAGCTCAAATTTGTTTTGAATCATCTGAAAGGCTTTCTCGAACAGATGACCATAACAGGGTTTCCATGAAGCTTATAGCTCATCAAGACCGTATTTCGGCTAAAAGAGGTAACATATTAACATGACGCCTAAACTTTAGTATGGCTAAAAGTGACATTGTGTTGAGCTGAAGCCACGAGATTAGAATGTCTGAAAATGTCATGTGTGAACCTGAAGCCTTCGACCTACTATTTTTAGCGGCGCCCGAAAGGGAATAGAGGTTATTAGTTTTGTGTGTGTCACAACCTTCTCCCTCTAGTGCCAGATGTCACGATAGATGTAGCTTCTGTGTTAGATGTCAAAATCTTGTAGGAGAGAAGTATCGTGCTGCCGAGGATTGTAATGAATTGAATAACTAAGACGAAGACGATCTAGGATTCACTTGAGTAAAGCTTTGATAATAAAATACAGGAACCTTTATTTAAATCCAACATAAGTACAGCTATGTACAAATAAATATTAATAAAACTTGTAGTTGAACAAAAGCATACTTCTTATGTAAAAATATTAGATCTACAAATACATGACTGACTCGTAGCTGATTCAAAGCGCGACTGATAAGACCAAGCTTTTTTGCCCGCCTTCGAAGCGTCTCTTTATTCAAATCAACCAATCAGATTTCAACATGAGTCGTGACGTAAAATTCTGGAACAAACTAAAATGGCCGCTGGACTTTCCAAAAGGGGGGAATGGCCTTGACTTGTGAACAAAACAACAGATTTCTACGTGACACTGTGGAATGCCTTTCCTTCCGTCCATCCATCCCGTTTAGATCGTGTAAACTAGAAAACATATTGATAAACCGGCATCATAATATTTTAAAACATTCAAAGTTCTGATGCAATGGCTACTTATTTCTTTTCTTAAAACGAAAAATTTATTTTTTTAAAATCAACTATGCAAGCAGTTTTTTTTTCCTAAAAATGCACCATTGTTACAACTATTCACTATTAATAAAACACGATTACAAAAGACTATTTATTTAAGAAGATGACTATTTTCCATATTCGTAACACATTTATGCAAATGGTTTTAGATTTATTGTCAAAATATTTTTTTTTACAATTGTATTTTTTTATGTTAAATGAGAAAAAAAATCTATTTAGAATGCATACAAGTGGAACACATTTTAAAACAAAAATTAATAAGTAGTTTTTCATATTAGTGCGTAAACTGAAGGCGAGTAAAAGTAAATAGAGCACTGAACTAAGGAAAGGGAAAGTATTTTTTTTCTAAGAAATGTATTTTTGTTGGACTTTGAAAAAGAGATTGACCATTTACAGAATAATTAGATCAATTTTTTAATGATTATATGACATTAGTTAGGCCAGTATCACATCGAAATACTCCTTTACTTTCACCCATCCCTTGGTCTACTGGACTGTTGGGGCACCACAAAACA
>JADKLZ010000003.1:18531458-18546882 GCA_021533235.1 Biomphalaria straminea
AAATATTTTGATACTGTTTCCTACCATGATCTATTCGTCATTTTTCCAATAGTGAATATATATTTACAGATCTTTTTTTCTGTAACGTTACGCATACTTACGGCGTACCGGCACCTGTTTAAAACAATTAACGTTTCTTGTATTTTAACGTAGTAGTTAAAAGTTAGGCAATTAACTACTGAGTACCGGCACCTAATCACTCAGTAACGGCACCTTTTTTTTAACAAAAAAGCACTATATATAATATATATATATATATATATATATATATATATATATATATGTACCAGATATGTTCTCGCTTGGCTAGTTAGGGGTTACTCAATCACCAAATAAACTTCAACTTCAACTCCAGCTATCCATGAACTACAAAAATACTTTAATGTCCGATAAAGCACACAATAACATCTTCGGAAATATTAAAAGTCTAGAAAGCAACTGTCCAACCTTCCTGGACCGGAAACAAGACCTCAACTAACTAAAACACTCTCTCGCACATTCAATGAAGACTTAACCATTTAGTTCATATCACATGCAAGACTATTCACATTCATAACCTGGGCCTGGAAGTACATAAACAAATGGATATAACTATCATACCAAAATATCAACAAAGTAACATTTTCACTTTCGCTATACCTGATGAATTGCTAGTAATCTGTAATTATTTCATTATGATGCTTAGATAGCAAAGAAGATAAAAGTTCAGTTTTATAGTGAATCAGAATCTATGGGCAATCTTCACCTAATCACATCTGCCTGTGGCATTTTACTTCTCCTTAGACACTAGTTTACCCAGATTCCTGATGCACAACTCTTATATGCACCGTGTGGCCTGTCCTGTGCTCCGCGTGAGCCTACCTTGTGCTTTATGTGGTAAAAAGTTTGTACACGTTATTTCTCCCACACCCAAACTTTGATTAGGCTGACATTTTGTACAATTATTTCCTTTACCTGACAACACAAGAAAAAAACAATTATTTAATTAACTATTGGTAATTAATTAATTTGTTAAGTATCGTGAACATGGGAAAGAAATCGTACTTGACAGATGTGATGGTATAATTTGAATTAGTCCCCATGAGGACTCCTGAGTGTTAACATTCACCAAAATATCCCCTTCTCCGCTCCCCCTTTCCCAGACTTGTGTTAGAATCAAACTGAATTTCCATTAGATTGAGTCAATACATCTTATCATATCGTATAGAGAAGGTTAAAAGCTAAACAAAAGCAATGGGTAAAAATATTTCTTATCTCATAGATATATTATGTGTACTTTAATTCCACATAAAACTACATGACTGATCCAAACTAATAGCAAAAATAACACTTAACATAAGCTTTTATTTTTTTAAGTATTTTAAAAATGTCTTTCTTGTTTATCTATTGAAGACAACTCTTGAATACTAATGAAATGATCCATAAAAGCACAATAGTAGCTAGAGTTACGTCATCCATTAATTCGATTAACAATTCGGTACAATAGCTGTTGCTTAGATTGTCAATTTAAAGAAAATTATAATTATGTTAATAGAAAAATAATTATACTAATTAGGTGAACTATTTTTTTAATTTTAGAAGAGCGATTTTAAAAAATCGAAACTAGTTCATTAGCGTTTGTAAAGATATTTGTATCTAATTAATTGTGACTGGCTTAATATTTTCGTGTAAAAAAATAATTCGAACGGAATCCTAATTTCTAATAATTAATAATAATTTTAATAATAAAACTTTAATTATGAAAATTAAACCAATATAATTGACTTGTACATTTTCAACAAATTTAATTAGACGCTTGTTCTGTTCAATTTCAATATATTTTAAAATTAAGTTTACATATCAGTTTCATTGCTTACAAAGACTCAACTTTGCAGAGGCGTAGCCAGGGTTGTGTCACCTCGTGCGGTAAGCTAATGGTGCCCCTCCTTCCAGCGATCGCCCCTCTCAAAATATAGTTAGTAATAAATTATATCTTTATATTAACAAAGTTAAGAAGCTTGGTCAGATATCTTACAGCATTCTTTTTAAAAAGCTTCCTCTTGCGAGAAAAAAATACTGAAAAAAAAAATGTGGCTATGGATGTCCCCCTGTGTAGTCCACAACACTTGCATCCCCTAAGGACGTCACTGTTTATTTGTATGCACTTTACATAGACTCTTCGTAGCTTCTAATCTGGAGTATTTTGATTACATTGTTATTCAAACTTTATTTAAGAAAACGGAACTTATGTGAAGGGGGATCCTAAAGCCCATGAGTATTTGTGATGAATCTTTTTCGAGATGTTTGAATTAGCTAATTTTCATAGCAGCACGCCCCAGAGGCCGTTTTGACACATTTCATCCAGAATTAGTCGTTATCTGGAGGAGACACTCCTGTCAGGGACTTATCTCTAGGTGTCCAGTGTCATTTGACCAAGACGAGATCTATTTGCATCAGACTGCAGACGTAGTGTCACGTGTCACATTTGTAGGTGGCGCTTTGACTTTTTATTCCTTAACATTGGATAATTGACACGTGAGATTGGTATGACGTGGGTTGCAGTCAAACTATGACTCTGTTTTGTTTAGTTCTTCTAATCTAACAGTTTGACTTGCCAAGACACATTATGCGAGGTACGGGGCAAATGTCCTGTCCCTTTGCAAGATTTCAAATTGTTTGCCCTAGATCCCTTTGAGTAGTACAGACGCCTAGACTTTTGGTCACCAAACATACTAGACAGCATGGAGACTGGGAGACATTACAAAAAAAAAATTAATATTTGAACATTGTGACCCTGTTGTGACTTCTACAATATAGGAAATAAGACATCACAGGACATCAAGAGTATGTGACATTACAATATACTAATTCGTATGATATCAAAATAACTGTGTAGTAAATACATGAGCAATTAACTTTTAATAGAATAGCGAAATAAAAAAAAATCTGTATAAAAAAACAAAGCTTATCTAAGGGGGAGAACTTACAACTATATCACTAAAGAAAGTAGAAGTTATGTTACTTTTTCGACCAATGCGTAAATTTTTAAAGTGATTTATGTTTTGTCAGGTACAATAAATACTTGTTTACAGCTTCAACTTGATCCCAGAATGGGTGTTGGCGAAATAACTTTTTACCAGACAGACAGAATTGATATAGGTTTGGTACAAACGAACCAGATTTGTTATACTGATACACCCATAGGTAAAAAGGAGGGGAAGGTGTTGATGTTTTGGTGGTTTAAAAATAAAATACGTGAAGATAATAAATCAATCTTTGACCTTGAGTTGAAGGTCGACTGTGTATCTTTGCAATCTTCATTCAAGTCAAAGAGATAGTAAAAACTTCGACTCGTACTGGTTCAACCTTAGTCAAGGAGTGCAAGAGAACTTGCGAGCTACGATCTTTCTTCACTACACCCATTGTAAATGATGGTCTGACCTCTAGAGGCAAAGATAATGCCAGACTTAGCGCTCGCCTCGACTGCTAGTTAGCCCCCACTGATATATGGGCGCCGGTACACCCTCTTCCCTATTCCGATATAGGAAATAAATCAAAGCTAGTTCAAGCCCGCCACCCAGTGCCATTAGGTGAGAAAATCAGTGCAGTAACCTATATTTGTTGTGCACTATTTATTTTTAACCTCCGTTGATTGCATATTTTAACCTGAGACATGCGTATTGACACACCCAATATTCCTACGCACACACTTACGTTAAGACACAATGTAATGCATTAACTGCATCGAATGTTAGATTACTTTAGATTTTAATTATGTCCACGGCATTTTTTTTCTTACACTGTAACATAGACTCCCAACAAAATAAGCATACCACAACTGTGTCTGCGTAGCCTCGTGGATTGCTGCACTTATTTTTAGTCTTTGAACTCGAATCCACTATCTTACTATTAACACTTGTTTTCCTTAACCACGTCTCGAAATCTAAAAGCAACTACATTTTGTAGCACTACTTATACTGAAAACGCTACATCGGCAACTCACCTAAAATGTTTCTTTATCTTCATTAAGGAGTTGACTAAAGGAAGAGACTTCGCATATAAAATAAGCTGGACTGCTATGGATGATTTAAATTATGTAAGCTCCAATATTGAAGTATCACATGGTGTGACTCCAGTTTGTAAGGAATCTTCCTCTGGTCTCTCTAAAACTCCAGCACATAGGAAACCCGCAGATACTTTCAAGTGGGGCTATAGGTGGCTGAGCGGTGAAGAGATTTGCTTCCAAACTGAGGTTTTTGGATCTTGGTGAAGACTGGGCTTTTGAATTTCGGAATTTTTAGGACGCCCCCGTGTACAGTCAACTTAATTTGGTATATGACTTTAGTTGGGGAAAGTATTTCGGTTGATCGTTGTGCTAGCTATATGACACCATCGTTAACCGTCGGCCATGGAACAGTATATTAATACAAGTAGAGTTGAATGTCTGTGTTTGTTTATTAAAAGGAAAGTGGTACTTATCATTTATTTTTGGTATATTTTTTTTAGAATGAACGCACACAACCAGTATATACGCACTTAAAAAAGAAATCTAATAATCATCTATTGTATTGTATTATAATATCATATTATGTTAGTCGACCGGCGGCATAGCATACGCCGCTAATTTGCAGTGCAGGAACTGCAACATATGCTAACGCAGTGGGTCCGGCACTTTCTTTGGACCCGTGCTAATTTTTAGGTGTATAAATTATTAAATTAAACCATTTTATAACATGTAACAGATTTCCTGCGGCCTCTTGATTTACCAGGAGCCCCTGGAAATCTCGTGTGTACTTTTTTTATGTCTATGAATTGTGTTTAATCTCTAAGACTGAAGATCATGCAATTTTTACATTTTTCATAATTTGGAAATCCGATTTCAATGGTAGACATTACATGTTTTCAAGTTACATAAAGTTACTTCCTTTTTCCAGTCTATATTTATTTATTTATGTCTAGACTGGCCAATAAGAGAGTTTCATGACATGAAAATTTGTGAATTGCAATTCTGTGTACTTTATCTTATATCTATAAATTGTGTTTAATCTCTAAGATTGAAGATCATGCAATTTTTAAATTTTTCATAATTCGGAAATCCGAATTCAATAGATATACATGTTTTCAACTTAAATGAAGTAACTTCCTTTTTCCAGTCTATATTTATTTATGTCTATGTGTCTATGCTATTTTGTGAATGAAAATAGTGCGGATTTGGATACACCATTTTCCATTCACACCATGCTGCGCCATGGGATCTTCCCGTTTTACTTGCTTGCTTGTTTGTACTTTTGAACTTGTCGACTTTGAGAATTATATAGGCCTATATAGATAGATAAGTTATTTATATAAACGATGTTAATTTTTTTTTCTATCTAAACTGTTAATGCAATAATCGAACAATGTGATAATCCAGTTCATAAGAAATATTAGAAGCACTCGGTTAGTTTTAAAGACTTGGGTTATTTCCTCGCCTGACACGTTCTAATTTTGTCGTTTACAGAGTGAAGTGATCAGCTATCATGTCCTGGGCAGATGTTCTGTGGGAATAGATTTACGCACAGCGTATTAAGTCTTGCATGGAGTATTAAGAGTTGCTGGCCTTACTTATTGACCTAATGTCGACACCAGGGAGCAGACATCAATACCAGGCCTGCCCTCTTGTTTGAACTCTTCCACTCGACATTATTTTTCTCTGCACCTATGAAGTCTGCAAAACTAGACTAGGAACATCAAGCGAAATCCTTCTTTAAAACTTTTTTTGATTTTATCCATGACAACTTTTGGAAACATGAGAGCCAGCGATGTGAACACTTTGAGTAGATGAAATTTCACGTGTTTTTGTTTTGTGAAATGTGTCAAGTGTTAGCAAGATGACGATACAATTGATGTCGTGCGTGCTATTTATAATCAAGTAACTCTTTCAAACCAACAATATAATGGGATACTCAGCATTGCCAGGATTACTGTGGCCGTGACATTACCAGAGTCAAAGTCTGGAATCCAGTGCAAGAACACAATATAATGGTAAGTAACAAACTATATATATACAGTCAATGTTTATCATAATATTATACTAATGTAATAAAAGGTATATTATATATAATATAATACTAATGTAATATAAAGTATATAAATAAACGAATAAAATACTAATGGCGATGACTTCGATTCTGGAGTATAAGGATAAGTGCAGTGCTTCACATGGCTACGTAAACACAGTTGCGACCTGCACATTTTTTCCAGACCTGAAAGCCGTTGTGCGTATGTTGAAGCTTCCATTACGTCTTCCTGTCTTTAACACGGGTTCTCCTTTGGGTCTCAAAGTGTCTCACGTCCTTCGTGAGAGCTCTCTGTCTCTTTCAGTGTCTGCTGCCTGCTACTTTCCTCTAGGCCAGCGAGGGCAAAATGAAGCCTGAGTCGCTGCCTCAAATGAGTTGGGCCAAATAAGAAAGCAGAGGAGGAGCAAGCACGCCACCCTGGCTTACGCTATTCTTAATGGGGAACTGATGTATATGTGTATTTAGCTACGGGTCGAAAACAAAACGAATTACTTAAGTCTGCGTGAGCAATATATACGATCATTCGTAGTTTCAGTCAACATATAATTCTTTGCTCTATTCCATTAGGCAGTAGAAAGACAAAACATTGTTTCATGCCACATGTCAAAAGGCCCAAATAAGAAACGTCTTTAATAACAATATTTTCTACAAATGGAGAAGGCAGTCAAACAGTTAGAAGAACAAATGAATCGAATGGTTATCTTTTTTTTTTTTTTTTTGCTACAATCGTTATTTTATTTTTTACGCAAAGTTTTGTTTCCGTATATTAGTCAATTACATACATTAAACAATTCTTTGGGCATCAGTTGTGGATTGCTTTGCGTAGAGTTTCCTAAAGAGTGAAATGTCTTTATTTATCTTGTAAAGAAACAGTAGATTATTTATTTCTTCATTCCAGCAGTCGTTTTTTTTTTGTATTGAGCGATATCGTGGTTACCACATTCTAACATTTCACAGTATCTCCAAATTATAATATCAGCTGATCAAAAAGTAAAAGTGCAATTAACTAATTAACTTTAACAACGAAATTATTTTTTTATGTAGTAATTATGCATCATTATTGCGAAATGGAGAATGACGCCTAAGGCAATAATAAGCTTTAGATTTTCGTTTCCGATCGCTTTGTTTTGTAGCTCTAGTGTTAGTTCATATCTGTAGTTTGTCTGACTTCGTAACTTCTTTGAGCTTGAGACTATCCTCTAATATTCACTCACTGTCTCAACATGCTTTCTATTAAAAAAAAAAGAAACAAAGCCAATGTCATTTTATTATTTTAAGAAAAATGCGAAAAAGCGCAGACAGCGGTGATGAAGATGTCAAAAATAAATAACGTTACGACCAGACTGTGTAGGCGGCGGATGGGAGGGAGGGAGGGTGCCAAATCTATTGGGTGCCATGTGTAATGTTTGTGGCTACTTGACATTCAATTACTTTGTGAGAATGCAATGTTATAATTAACTGATATACAATTTTGATTATGTTATATTGTGGATAGGATCACAATAGGATGCAACCAGAATCCATAACAATAACTGTCAGGTTGACAAATTAAATTAAGGCAATAACTAACTAACAAGTTTTTAATTGTAATTTGATGAAGTGAACAAAAAGAAAAAGAAACAGTGAAAAAAAAAAGTATTTCAGAGTACTTCATAGTATTTTAAAGAGGTCTTCAGAGTACTTCTGAGAACTACCCAATAGTGTAAACTCTTAAAGGTATTACATCGCTTTAAAACAAAATAAGTATCTAGAATCTAAACGTTGCGATAGGCCCATACGCCCTACGTATCTGGAACAGTTGCAATCTACTGCATTTTATTTGATTACTTGACCTGTTATGGGATTGTGTGCTATCACGATCGGGCTTGAAAGATTTAGACACAAAGCTCAGTGTATTCATTTTGTCCGTGCCAAATAAATAGTCCAGTTTTTACTTGTTTTTACTAACTATAACAGAACAAATGATTTTTGTTGTCCACATTTGGATGTTCCTTCAGATTTGAAGATAATTACATTCGTCCAAACATCCCAGAGGACGACGGGAGATGGAGACGGGCATGGACCATCGTGACCATTGAACGTCAGTCCAGAGCGCACATTACCAGGCAGAGTAATAAGAAAACGATAGCGGATACAAATGAATGAGCTTTGTATTTCTCATGGGTCGCATTTGGTTCTTTATATTGTCTTGCGAGAAGACTTGTCAGAAGATTGTAAGAAATCTTGTAATATAGTTTCTTTTTCTATTTTTTTCATTCACAGAGATTCACGAATCTTAATAAACACAAAATTAATTTTTTGAGCTTTATTTAACATATTCATTTAGTCACATTCACAGAATAGAAGCTTTGAACATCAAACTTGTCTTTGGCATTATGTAAAATTCCATCTTATATCAGCAGCAGTTATTTCGGAGGAGTCCCCCCCTCTTCCCCGACTTTTCATTGCGACGCTAGATATTACATAGTAACCTAACCCAGTACTTCTGTCTTCTTATGATCAACAATATGTTGGATTAGACCTAATCGTGGTGGTAGACATTGCGTCTTCTCTGCATATGTTTACCCTGTAGTGCTCAAATCAATAACGCTGGCAACAAATGTTTTGTAGTCAAAGATTTGGTGGACATTGTTTTGAATATTTGATGAGGATTTAATGTTGGTACATCACTGGTACTAGAAGTCAACGTAATAAGTTGGAGAGTGTTTGCTCTGCTTCAGCTAACTTTGCACGTGAAAAACACTTTTAAGTGCTGCCCTAACTACAATAAACACTTAAACTTTTTATAAGTCCCTATAAGACAGATTCCACTTACTTCGAGACACTTTCTAGTCACTTAGAGACACTTTATAGTCATTTCGAGACACTTTCTTGTCACTTCGAGACACTTTCTAGTAATTTCAAGACACTTTCTACTCACTTCGAGACACTTTCTAGTAATTTCAAGACACTTTCTAGTCATTTCGAGACACTTTCTACTCACTTTGAGACACTTTCTAGTCACTTCGAGACACTTTCTAGTAACTTCGAGACACTTTCTAGTCATTTCGAGACACTTTCTAGTCAATTCGAGACACTTTCTACTCATTTCGAGACACTTTCTAGTCACTTCGAGACACTTTCTAGTCACTTCGAGACACTTTCTAGTCACTTCGAGACGCTTTTTAGTCACTTCGAGACATTTTCTAGTAACTTCGAAACCTGGTCTACCTCGATTTTATTTATTCTTTTCAAAATTTAAATACATGGCCACATTTTTATATGCTTGTGAGTCTTGGACGCTGACTGCAGAGCTAGAGAGGAGGATCCTAGCAATGGAATTGAGATGCTACAGAAGGATCCTAGGTATCATATTCAAAGACAAACTAAGAGATTAGAGACAGGGTTACTGCAGCGATCGGACCCCATGTTGTTAAAAAACGCAAGCTTAAAATCTATGGCCATATTACAAGATCTTCGGGGCTCGCATATACCTTCCTTCAGGGAACAGTACCAGGGAAAAGAAGAAGAAGAGGCAGACAATGAAAGTGATTGGAGGACAACATAAAAGAATGGACGGGCCTACCATTGAAAGAGTTTTTAAACAAGGCAAAAGACAGGGAGCAATGGAGAAAGACGGTCGACAGGTCTTGTTTGGTGCCCCAACGGTCCAACAGACTAAGGCAGGGGTGGGCAACCTTTTTCAACCGAGGGCCGCATTAATGAAATTTGGGGACCAGGCGGGCCGCATATATATATATGCTTTGTTTGAAAAGATTTAAGATGCACATACATTTCATGTGCAAACAACAAACTACAATCCTTCCGATGATAAACATGAAGTCTGTCTTCAACTCTTCATTAGAGATATTAAGAAAAGGTCACAGTCAACGTCCATCAAGGAACCTAACAATTTCTTCCTTTAGATTCCATATTGATCTAATTATTGACCAGTGAATACAACTGTGTTAGAATGTTTTAATTCCGAATTTTCACATACTTTTCGGAACTGCCAGTCGGGACCGGCCTTGGATAATTGGAGGCCATAGGCGAAGTGAATTTGGTGGCCCCCGAATAAAATAAGAATATACAAAATAAAGGGAAAAAAATAAAATTTTGCAATTTATAAAAGACCTAGTGTACTTCGAACAATAATATTGAGTACAAGTTTCGCTATTCCTTTTCTGTAATATCAAACTGTAGTTCCTTTACGAGTCATTTAACAATTTACCTTAGTAGTAACATACTTTGACTATTCCTAGGGACGGATCCCTGATCATATGTATGGGTAATCATGACTACCTCTAATTAATTTAATGTAGCTATGTGTAAACGTTCCAGTTACTAGTTTATGGTTTGGATATTTTCTTTATTGTATTGAAAAAAGTTGTTTTTCTCAGTCAAAGCTCCATCAGTTGTTATCCTGCCATCTTGTACAAGCCAACCCAACTCTTTCCAAACAGTTCTCCATAGCAATGAATAAATACTGGCCAGGGCTTGTCTTTTACTGAATTTATATAGTATTGAAATTAAATATAATCTTCGTTGTTTTTTTTTTTTTTAACTCTTTAGAAAGACGTTTGGAGACAATGTTTCTTTAGCCTCGTCATTATAAATGATAAGAATCAAAAGTTTCAATAATGTCTATAGAAATTTACAATGATTTATTTAGGTTTTCGCGGGCCGCATAAAACACTTCGGCGGGCCGCATGTGGCCCGCGGGCCGTAATTTGCCCACCCCTGGACTAAGGGATAGGTAAAGGTCAAAGTTATTATTATGATTTTATTTTTTGGTTAGTTTCGTAGTCCAAAATGTGATTTTTTAGGTGATATTCTCATTATAATGGAGGTATTTTGCTGAGAAAAAAGATTGCTTAGAGCAATAATGAAATGAATTATTAAATAGAAAGATTGAACATACTGTCAAATTTATAATAGCTGTGAGATATCAGCCAACCGAAAATTTGTTTTCCAATGTGTCTTACAGCTTGGTCACACAAAGTCACGTGTTTTTACTGGTCAAACACTGAGGAAATAAACTAGATATAGAATAGAACAGAGTCACAAACGTGATCGGAAGTCGTAATTGTTGGCAAGGGAACTGTCATTTGTCACCACGACAATTGAAAAGTCATTAAAAAGTTTTGGAAAGTATACTTTCGTGACTTATCAGAAATGAAGATGTGCTTTGAACTATGTACACTATGGCGGTGAACTATGTACACTATGGCGGTAAGCAACAACACGTGCATCTATAAATACACACACACTCACTCACAAAACCAATAATAGCATTAACAAGAATCTAAAGTCTTTTTCTGGTGTTTTTTTTTTTTTTCGAGAGAGAGAGAGCAAAGAATAGATCTATTGTCTATTCGATACATTCAATAGGGGTCGAATAAACTATTACAATAAATAAAACAAAATTGATATTTCTTTTTATTTAGAGAACGAAATTGTAAAAAATTAAATTTCCAGCTCTAATGAGTACCTGACATTAGTTGGGGAAAAGTAAAGGCGGTTGGTCGTTGTGCTGGCCACATGACACCCTCGTTAATCGAGGGCCACAGAATCAGATGACCTTTACACCATATGTCCTATAAGGAAACTTTACTTTTTTGTTTAGACTATAAAATCTTTTATTTTTATAAGTACTTGAATAGCTGACGGCCTTCTTCGATTTCGGACTCACAATCAACCAACTGATAAAAAAAAAAGCTTTTGAAAGCGCAGCACGAAAACCTTCTCCTAGATACCCCCCTCCTCCCTATAACCCTAGTGCACTGAACATTCTATAAGCATGAAAGTTGCGTTAAGCAAAAAATGAATACCAATATTTCCAATCGCAGAAATGTATTATTTGTTAGTCTATTTTTCTTCTATTATAAATAAATGACATCATTAGTTCAAAATAATTGATGCATATAATGTCAATCTCTTTGTCTTTTTGTTACTTATTGATTGCCTTATCGTTCTATTAAAGAAAGGGAAAGAGTTCGGGTATAAGTACTTTTCTTTACAGATGCTAATTGGACATAACCTTGACCGGCTTTTAATGTTTCTGTTACAATGGAATTGGTTGGTTTCATACATCGGGAGCACGTTATCCTGCCTCAACGTGGAGCTCCCGTGGAAACGGCTCACTAGAGGAAGTGGCTAGGCGAAAGGATAACAAATATAACTTCCGTGGGGGTGCCCATGTGCGGACGAGAGTCTTGCCCCTTCACGGTGCGGAGTTGTAAGAAAGCTCCCACAAGCCAGTCACGAATCCATGCGCTGTTCCTCAAGGGACCGTCTCATCAATGGCGGATTCTGCACAGTTAGCTTGGTACAACGAAGGTAGATGGTGGAGGCCCCCGGTACCACCCAGTGGTATTGGAAACAGCAATGCCCTATAGACATTGACTCGGGTCGCTCCCAGACAGACCTGTGGTCCGCAGGTTTTTTTTTTTTACTGTTTGTTTTTGTTCTCGGACGGATTCAGACAGTTTTTTTTTTCAAACTTAGAGCTCGAAGAGCCTTCGGCTCAGCTCTTAGACTATTCACACGGTTTCATACATCTTCATATTTCATACTGTGAAATGTATACCAGTCACGCAGTAGGTTAGCGCTAGGCTGATAAAAAGAAGAAATATTTCTTATGGGCATTGTCGCTAACAAAATTTCTCTCGCTGACACAAGACTAACCCCGCACACAGACACACACACATACACACACACACACATTCCAAATGTATTGAGACCAATGTTACAGTATTAACCCTATAATCAGGGAACTATGTATAAATAAGAAATGTCTTGACCATAGACATAAATAAATATAGACTGGCCAATAAGACTATTTTATGAAACAAAAATTTGTGAATTGCAATTGTGTGTACTTTATTTTATGTCTATAAATTTTGTTTAATCTCTAAGACTGAAGATCATGCAATTTTTTAATTTTTCATAATTCGGAAATCCGAATTCAATAGATATACATGTTTTCAAGTTACATAAAGTTACTTCCTTTTTCCAGTCTATATTTATTTATGTCTATGGTCTTGACAGATGACAACTCCCAGTTTCTGCTTATACATCGAGGCTGTGCTTTTTTTTTTCACAAAATTTGGTTCCGATACTCAGTGAAGGCTTGCCTATTTTGAACTACTAATAAATTAATAATAAACGTAAAAAATCTAGAAAAGTAATACTTTTTTTTTCCACACACAAAAACAGCACTGCATCGAGGCATTTGATAAACATAAAAATAAGAATCACAGCCTTGCGCACTAGCTCTCTACGCATGAAAGTACAAATGTTGGAATTTCTAATTGACTACGAGAACAAACAAGTTGTTTCTAATCTTAGATGGCTGTTTTCAAAATTTCTCAAGACACTAAAAAAAAAAATTAATATAAACGTGTTTCAATAACGTTAATGAATGTATAAATATTACACTATATTTGTTAAAATACATATAAATATATTTTTGTATCCCGTAAATTAGTACGCGCCGGCTACGCCCGTTCATTTGTTGCTAGACTTTATATTGTCTATAATGGCCGGATTTGTTATATTAGGCTTTATATTAGTTATTAAAATCACCATGACCGGCAACCCCCTTCTTTTGTATTTTTTATTTGAATTTCGATAAACAGCCACACGTTAACGATCAACCTAACAAACTTTTTTTTTTAGCCCGTGAATGAGTGTATCTTACAATGACATTTCACGGCCCACTCTCTTGCTTGTTTATAAATTTTAATAAACGGTCCTCGTTTGAACGATCATAATGCGCACTTGACACATACACGCTCATTTTTTGGGCCTGTTAGTTTTAAAAAAAGAAATAAAAGAAATATCAATTTTGTTTTATTTATTGTAATCGTTTATCTCATCCCTTATGAATGTATCGAAAAGACAATAGATTCTTTGCTTTCTCTCTCTCTCTCTCTCTCTTGTAGAAAATAACAAAATAAAAAGACTCTAGATTTATCTTGATAATGCTATCATTGGTTTATTATTGGTTTTGTCTTTTATTTTGTGGAAACGGAAATGCCACAGGGCAAGTTTGAAAAGTTCACTTTGGGAAAAAGAAATAATATTCAGAAGTTCTATGGTCGTGATATGGTTTTAAATGCTTGATATGAACACACAGACATAAATAAATATAGTCTGGAAAAAGGAAATAACTTCATGTAACCTGAAAACATGTATATCTATTCGGATTTCCGAATTCTGAAAAATTGCATGATCTAAGTCTTAGATCATAAAACCTTTTTATCGGCCAGTCTATATTTATGTATGTCTATGTACGAACACTTCGGTTTTTTAGGGAAATAACGAAAATAAAAAGCTTGCGGGATTTCGCGAATAGCGGTCCCAAAGTTGCATTTCTGTCAAAAACTGTTTTATTGAGCATCTGGGGGTATAAGGAACCTGTGTACGTTATTTTTATTATTATAGCTTTTATATAGCGCTACTTGCATGCTTATAGCATGCTCAGAGCGCTTTGGTACAATCTCATTTGTGGACCATTGAGGGGGAGGGGGTATCTAGGAGTTGGTTTCCCGTGCTGCCTTTGGGCGCTCAGTAAACACAACTCTGCCCGAGTCGGGTGTCGAACCTCGAGCCCCCTTCTAGGTAGCAAAGCCGCACTTAGCCTCTCGACCACGCTTCCCACGGATTTCATGCGGATAAGTACAACAGTTGATCTGGTGATCAATCAGAGAGTGGTATTTGGTGTGCATATATAGTAGATTTGGCATCACAATTCTAATCATTTATACATTGTATATAAATGACACCATAGACATAAATAAATAAATGGAAATAACTTCATGTAACTTAGAAACATGTGTATCTATTGTATTAGGATTTCCGAATCCCGAGAAATTAAAAAATTGCAAGAGCTTCAGTCTTAGAGATTAAACAAAACTTATACTACTTATAGACATAAATAAAGTACACACAATTTCAAGTCACAAATTTTCGTTTCATAAAACTCTTTTATCCTCCAGTCTATATTTATTTAGGTCTATGAATGACACAGATAAAGTAGACAGTAGTGTAAGAACAGTAACCTCTGACATTGTAAAATTCGAGTTCTCTCCCATAGTTCATTAAAATGAATCCGATCTCTCTCTCAAATGAACAGCAGGACATCAAGTAATTACTTATCGAACTGTCTAGTTCCACGTCTGGTAGGTAACACATTTCTTGACCAGTCCTGACTTCTCGTCATCACCGTGCTGTCTGTCCAGTCTAATGAATAGGACGCCACACTGACACCCTTCTCCCGCTCTTTGATCATGCCGCCTTCTTATATTTTTCACACCATCAGAAAACCAATTGCTTCATCACTTCCGCTTTTTTACATTGTCCGTCAACTAATACGTTAAATAAACTTATTTCTTAGTTTTGTG
>JADKLZ010000003.1:18599093-18615318 GCA_021533235.1 Biomphalaria straminea
GGGGGGGGGGGGCATCAAGATGAGATACCGCACCAGGCATCATATACTCTAGCTACGCCACTGCCCTGCGGCATGGTTTAGCATAAGAACTTCTCGATATAAAAAACTTTCTTGATTTAACTTTCATTTTTGGTATCAGAACCACTACATATTCCACTCCTGGCTGCCTGGTCCTGCAGCATGCAGGCTGATCTGTCGTTCTGTGGTCTCAATGGTCCCGGGTTCATAGGCTGCCCACTGCCATCCCCTGTTTGGTCTAGAAGATAGACTCTGAAGAAACATCTGTAATACTTAAAACATTTGACAAACTCTTAGCTAAGCGAAACTGCTGGTGTTATAGATAACTGGTACAGACAAGAGAGAGAAAAGGAAATGGTTGTTTTGTAAGAGACTATTTTCTAACAAGCATAGAGGCTCGTGTGAATTTGTATATGGCCTTCCTCCATGGCTCACTACTCTGTCGTTACAAGTACTTTCACATCGGCCTTGATTAAATCGACGTTTTAGTCCCTCCTTGGCCTTATTTTTTTTTTTAGATATACGTCATATATTATGTTGACAAATTGATTTCACTCTTTTTTTATATGTTGTCTAACCCAACCAATCGTTTCTCTCCACCAGTCCCACGTGCCACGTATCAAACTGATGTACAATGTCGGCTATGGGGTGTCACTCGGTTCTCTCGTGCTCTCCATCTTCATTATGATCAGCCTCAAGTAAGTGGACACCCTGACCAACCCCCCGCCTGGCAACACACCCTGACCAGCCCCCCCCCCCCGGCCGGGCGCCCGCCAGACAAAGCCCGGTCCCAAGATCGCGTACCGTTCTAGACTTCTATATGATCACAATAAATAAATGCAAAATAATAATTGTATACGGAAAGGGTTTAATCCTTCTCGTGACTACTTCTGTAGACAATCTGAAAACATTTTGTGTCCTCTAATGCAAAAATGTTTAGGTCATGTTAACCTAGCCATTAATATTTAAATAATAATAATTATTAAATATTTTTTTAATATATATATTTAAAAAAAAACTTTTACATTTTACTTTAGAATTTTTTACATTTGGAAAATTTGAAAAAGAAATAAAAAACTGTTGAAAAATATTCCTTTAAAGAGGTTTGAAAAAAAAACTCTCTTCTCTTTAGGTCTAATATTACCCTGATGAGTTAGAACGTTTTCTTATGGTTTATTTCCCACAATTTTTTCAACCAATTCAAAACATTTTTAGGGGTTATTAATTTAGAGAACTGTATTGCTAGAACGCAGGCCGTCACAGAAGATCGAACCGTGTAACGTTTGTCCACATCGTGAGCTACACTTTTGGTTTGTTTCCATTATTTCTGCGCATTGAGGAGAGTCAGCATGCCGAGCTAAAACAACAAGCAGTCACTAGTGATTAACTAATTAATTATTTTATTTACAGATTCATGTGGTATCATCAACAACAAATAATTGTGTAAAGTTTTAAATTGATCTGAGAGCGGGAATTGCAAATCTTGTAGAAGAATTCTTTCATTTGAAAAACATTTCAAAACTTTATTTAAAATTAATAAAAAAACACTTTCGTTTTTAGATCAAAATGATAAAAATAAACTTTATTAAGTTTTAATTGAAATGACTTGTAATTTAGATCAAGAAAATCAAATAGATGTAAAGTGGGGGGAAGAAAATAGCATTGGAATGAGTAGAAAAGATTGTTTAAAACATCACTGTTCTGTTGTAGACTTGACCAGGCCATACACTCTGCTTAGAACTCAAAGATATATGTTTATATATACTGGGACATAACCGACTCCAGCGATCTTCCCCTGCAATAAATATTTATATCTTCTCTCATTTTTTCTCGGCATTAATTTATATGTATTTTTTTAAAGTCTAATATAAATATTTTTTTAGAATAAATATATAACCATTTTTTTTGCTTTGATTAAATCTAGAATACGGACTGGACAGTTGATCTAGTGCAATGTTTTCTCGAATCAGAAAAAAAGTTTTTTCTTCAACTTAACAAAATGTTTGCTTGAATGTTTCAGAAAACTGCGATGTCCTAGGAACACAATTCACCTCAATTTGTTCTTCTCATTTATCTTGAGAGCTTCCTTTTCCTTTATGAAAGAGAATCTTCTGGTGGAAGGTTTGGGATTTCCCGGTGACATCATCCAAGACAGCAATGGAGTCAATATTTTTAAAAACGAAAGCTCGGTAATAATAAAATATCAACAACGACTAATCACGATTGGAGATTTGTCCATCATCAATTTTAATCGTATTAATCTGTTATTATTATTATTATTACACTTTAATTTTGAAGGTCAAGGTTACAAGCAATAAAACACAAATAACAACAAACATACTTTTTTTTTGAAGACAATACCTCCTATATATCTACAGCTTATAGGGCGATTGGTTTTCTCTAATAACTAATGAATGTTAGGTTAAAAACAATGAAACATTCCCCCCTCCATCTCCCTGACTCCCCCCCCCCCGAGAACTTATCCAGTGATTATTTTGCTCAAAAATAAAATGATAGGGGTGGCTTTATTTAAAAAAAAGGATCTATACACCAACTGTCAGATTTCTAAGAAAATCGTTAAATCCGTTTTCGATATCCGTGTCCAGGTTTTGCCCATCCAGACAATGAGGGCGAAAGGGGTGGGGGTCAGCTTAAAACAAAAAAAAAACTAAACTTGCTAAAAATCCTAGGATCTACTAGAGGTAACATTTGACATTAAGATCTAGACCTTTAAAAATCTCACCAGAAGCCTTCTCTATGATCATATCAATCTGTCCACAGCACTGGGAATGCAAATTATTTTTCACTTTCTTTCACTACATTCTTGGTGCCAACTACATGTGGATCTTTGCTGAGGCTCTGTATCTTCACATGATCCTTTCCGTGGCTGTGTTCTCAGAGCGTGCTACAGTTAAACTCTACATTCTACTGGGCTGGGGTAAGTGTGTACTAAGTGAGATCCACTCTGGAAGCAAAAAAATCTTGTTGAGTCACTCATTAACGATATTTATGGGAGAAAACGTATTCATTTGAAATCATTAATAGCATCACGAAAATACAAATTTAAAAAAATTCAGGTAGAAAAAAAGCTTTAAAAATAGTCATTGTAATGTAACCTACAGAGCTAGACTGCCGAAATCAATTGAGAGGCTAGGATTCTTAGTTGAGGCTTTAGTGCACCCAACTCCAGCATCTCTTAGGTGAAAGGAAAGCGGTTGGTCGTTGTCTTTGCTTCACTACATCCTTGTCAACCCATGGCCATTGACACAAAAATACTTTAATTTAACTTTCTCTCAGTTTAGACAGAAACTAGAACTAATTCCCAAAGACTCTTTGCCAAGATCGAAACATATCTAACTACCCCAAGAGACTCTTTAAAAAAAAGAAACAGATCTAACTGCCATATGAGCCCCTCGGCTTAGAACAAAACTAGATCCAAAAGTTCCAAGCTCCTCTCAGTATATAAACAACTCTAAAACAAATGTTCTTCCCTTTTCAGTGCTGGGTTAACTGCTCCACGTGCTTCTTAAGAACAAACCATATACTGAAATGTGTTATTTATATGTTGTTACATCATAAACGCCATGCATTTAGTCATGCTTATTAACCAATGACTTAAACTCTACCATATATTAATACGTTGAGTTACTTAAATAAAGTAAACATTATAATTTTGTCAAAAGCAAACAAAATCACTTTTCTAAAAGTTTAGCAAAGAACTTATTCCAAGCTAAAAGAAACTTGTCATGGCACTGAGTGATTTGTTTCTATTTGTGTTACAGCCTCTCCGGCATTGTTTGTCGTGCCCTGGGTCATAGTGAGGTCCACTCTGGAAGACATTTAGTGAGTATTGATTCTCTTGTCAGCCACTCACTCCACAACAAACTCGAGATGGCGACATCTTGAAAATTGCCAACTCCTTTAGCCTTAGTTGTTGGCAAATTATTTTGTTTCTTTAAAAACGCTCTCCCTCATATACATTCACGAAACAAGCAAACACAGAGCTCCATTGTTGTTGTTGTTTTTTTTTTCCCCACAGCGGGAAATGTAAAATTGAAATCTGACCCCGGAAATGGAAACTCCTGTACTCCATTCTAATTTTGACGTTAGTGTGCAATCACGTCCCTTAGTGGCAATCATGTGACGTGCGCTTAGGAAAAACATGGCAGGATTTACAGAGGAAACAACCACACTTTTAAAAAAATAGAAATATCAGATATCTAAAACGTATCATTTTTTTTTAAAAGCATTCAGTATTAGCTTACAATTTTTTAAAATAAAAATGCAATCTAGAAAGGACTGATTATATGAAACAATGCTGTCAGGAAAGCGGTTTGATTGAAGGAAAGGCATTTGCTCTCAATTATTTTCGGTTGTTTTGTACATGAGGTTTTTGAATGTAGGGGCCCAGAGCCGGCCTGGCATATTGCTCCGAATTGGGCCCCCATCTGGAAGGGTCCCCGCAATTTAGATTTAGCATATCACTATCAGCAACGGCTCTTGTTACAGACTTTTAAAGATGTATGACTTAAAGGGTAACATATTTAGTGTATCGTAGGATTGACGTCACTTTTATTAAGCCACTGGGGCCTGCTGCGTTTGAGTTACCTCCTATACATGTTGTATAATAAATGCTAATCTAATAGTGTAATAAAGTAAATAATCATAATAATAGTTATTATTGTTTTAAATGGAAAATAGGGGCCTCGCAAGCTTCCTTTTTTTATGTTTCACTCACTTATTTCTTTCACACAATGTCTCTTTCTTTCTCTCCATGTTCTCTCTCTCTCTATATATATTTTTTTTTTTTGCTTTTTCTCACTATCTTTCGATTAACTGTCTTTTTCTCTGTCTCTCACTCCTGTCTTTCTTTTCCTCTCTGTGTTTTCCATTTTCACCTTTTATTTAAATATTTCTTTCTCTCACTCTCACGCTCTGTCTCTCTCTCTCTCTCTCTAACTCTCTCTCTCCCTAGATCTCTATCTACTCTCATTCTCTCTCTCTCTCTCTCTCTCTCTCGCTTTATGCATTGGAAGATTTTACTTTTTAAACAGCTACATTATTATACAAAATTTGTTTGTTTGATTTGTTTAGTTGCTGGAACACAAACCCAACGCCAGGATACTTCTGGATTATGAGAGGCCCTATAGTTTTATCTATAGTGGTAAGTCTTAGGTCAGGAGAAGCATATCTATCTGTTGTGGTATGTCAGAATAAATTTAGTCATCCCTAGTGGTAAGTCTTAGGTCAGTATATCTGTACTGGTATGTCAGGATAAATTTAGTCATCCCTAGTGGTAAGTCTTGTGTCTAGTTAAAACAACCTCCATCTGGGAGAAAATTATCAAATATCCTTCAACTAATATTTTAAGGGTGGGAGATCGGTACTATGAAGCTCCAATGTCAAGGGCCTAGTCTGGATTTTGTCATCATTTAGGGGCTGGGGGGGTGGGGGCTTGATCTCTTTTGGAGGCCCTGCATTTGATTTAATATTTAATATTCCATGTAAAAAGCACTCATTTAGGCCACCCCTCAAGTGGAGGCCAGGGGGGATTTTCAAATTCTCCCCTCCCTCACACCCCTATCTACGCGCCGTTGTCTAATGTTTTGCTTGTGGTTGGAAATTCAAAAGTTGTTGCGATAGACCGCCGATTAGTTCTCCCTTATCCTTGTCCTTCAGACAAACAGTGCAAAAATGTCACACTCCCTAGCTCTATCTTGATTTCTCTCTCCTTTTCTCTCTCCCTTTCTCTCTTTCTCTCTTTAATTATCTGGCCTACATATACACACGTCTCACTGAACATTTGAACAAATGAACTTCAGCCACACACCCACGCCTAGGTCTAGTGATCCTTGTGGTCAGTGGTAGTAAACCAGAAAGTGTGATCTCCCAAAACATGACTAATGGAAACTTAGAGTTATATTTCCCCATCACGGCTTAATCTAATCACCCTTAATATCATTATACACTAGTATAGCCCAGGTCTCCCCTCCCCCGTCTGTATTCCTGGACAGAGTCCTTCCAAATGGTGTACAAATTACACAGCGCTCATTAATAACGTACTCTTATAGAGGGGGGAAGAGGGAGTTACTTTTTTTTTTCTTTTTCTTTTCCTCATAACCTACTAACCAAGATGAGATAACTGTTTCAGGGCTACGCGTTGACAGATTGTATCCCTTTAATTATTTCTTTATAATGAGCGAGTAGAGTAAATTGAAAAACAAATTAAAACATCATTAACACATAGTAGAAATAAAATAGGCGCAAGAAAACGGAAATTAAATGTTATCGAAATTATACGAAATAAATGTGTAGTACAATTACGGAATTATCAAAATAGTTGCACCAGATAATCATACTTTGGTCTGGATCTACTAACTAGCTATATGTCATTTGCTTACTGTCCCGCAATGATAAAGTAATTGTCTTGTAGTAGCTGTACCTACTGTTTCTAGACTCAAGCTAAATAATGCATCTCTACACAAAGGTCCTGGATTTCAATTTTCATTTCTAAAGAAAAATTATGGATTGGAATACAACATTTCTACACAAAGTTGCTGGATTTAAATTTTAATAAATTTCTCGAGAAAAAAACATTTCTACAGAAAGGTCCTGGATTTTAAAACAACATTGCTGCAGAAACATCCTGCACTCAAACTCAACATTTCTACTGAAAGATCATGGATTTAGATACGTTTCTACATAAGGGTCCAGGTTTAAAAATCAGCATTTCTATAGAAAGGCATTAGATTAAAATGTAACATTTCTACATAATTTGAAAAGACAACCCCAACAGACTCTGTCACAATTATAGACAAAAAGAAACTTAAACTTGACAGAAACAAAGCATTTGTTTTTATGTGCAGTTTGCTTGTTTCTATTCAAATTAATTCATTGATACATAAAATAAAACAATTTCTGTTGCTAGGTATTCTGATCTGTTTATCAAGAGAAACTAAACCTCAGTAAAGCTAAATTTGTTCTTCATTATGACTATGCTAGCTTCCGTTTCTCATTAAATTAAAACGCCACCCCTGTTTTAAAATGTATACAATCTATCAGTGAAACATTCAACAAACTTTCAACATGCAATATGCTCTTCACAGAATAGAGTTGACACCATATTTTTCAGCGATCAAACATATTTATACATTCAATATTGCGATTTACGGAGAAAAACGATCTTTGATTAACATTCTAGGAGATTAAGTTAATTTTTGCCAACTCTTAATCTTGTCAACAATTTTATCTTATCTTATATAATACAGACGTTATAATTTTGATGCAGTTGTGTGGCTTGCAAAACGCCTGACTCTTTTAAATACTTTTGCACATGCTAGTGTTAAATTGATGTTTTGTTGTTGTTGTTTAGCTAAATTACCTTTGTAAAAAAAAAAAGAGACTTATGTAAAAAAAGAAAAGAAAAGATAAATCTGAAAAAAAAAAGTGAAAGAACTTCACATTTACATCCCTACCTCTCAATATTATAAGTTTTACTTCCCCATTTTCTATATCAAATAGAAGTAATCATTGGCGTAGCAATGGTGGATGGTGGAGGGGGAGAATTTGAAAATCACCCCCCGGTCCTACCTGACGGGGGACCCTAAATGAGTGTTTTTACATTAAAAATAAAATATTACGCAAAATGCAGGGGCCCCAAAGAGGTCAAGCTCCCTGGGCACCCAAACAATGGAAAATTCCTAGCTAAGCCATGTAATTAATCCATTATCATTAACTAATTAAATGGATTATTTCATTTATTGATTGTATGTTATTTGTTCGTTGTAATGGCGACAAGACACACTCGTTAACAGTAATCCACAGAAACAGATGACCTTTACATCATCTGCCCTATAGATCAGTAGGTCTGAAATGGGAAATTTACTTTTTTTTTTTACTTTATGTTAGGGAAATGAATAATTGTCAATTTGAATGAGAAGTAGGAGAAATAACGTGTACAAAATTTGTACCTGACAGACAGACAGACAGACATAAGTTTTGTAATAATGCGCTCCAACGTTAAAACTATAGTAGTGTGATAATTTGTTTACATATCACTATCTAAGAACAAAATGAATGTATTCCCAGATTTATCTAGCTGACTTTGTTACATTGTTCTGTTCCTGCAGGTCAACTTTATCTTTTTCCTGAACATTCTACGCGTGCTGTTCACTAAACTAAATGCGGTCAACTCCCCGGAAGCTAAGAAGTTCAGGTACAGGTGAGAGCTGTCCAATGGTCCTCTTTCTTCCTCCTCTTACTCACACTCCTCCTGGCTTGGCACGTTGAGCGCTTGTTTATGTTTTGTTGATAACGCATGACATCAACTTTGACCTTTGGCCTCCAGATAAGGGTGACTAAAGACAGGAGAAATACTTTCTAGAAAATCACTTGGCATGTTGGTATAACATATATATATCATACATGTCTCATGTCATATATTATATATATCTTTCATCGCTTTGAGTAACCTGACCACTTTTTAAAAAGCAAAGCTGACAATTTTGTTTGATCATTATTTATATTCCTTTTAACCCAGCTTTGATACGTATGCTATTCTTATAACAAACCTTGCATGTCCTAAGCAATTCTGCTCTGGTTTCTAAGATAAATTGAAAAATTGTGCAAATACTCGATTCTAAATGGAATTTGTTTCAAGTTAAGGAAATTCTTGGATCATAATGTAAATAAAGAAAACAAAATGAATAGATTTTGTTATAAGCGTCAAGATATAATGGAGGCTCGGTGATCTCCACGGGTCTTCCTAGCAGGTTTTCTAAATTCAGTTTTTTACTTTCGTTGTAGCTGTTTGTTATCATTCCTTTTGAATCAGATTTAGAATCTATTTTTTCTCAAAATCATATTTTGGAATTCGAACATTTTTTTAATGTAATCTTTTGTAGAAATTTAAATTTCAAAAGCATAAGGATATAATTTAAGCTCAGTTCCGTTCTATCCGGAGTTCTTAAGTTCTGGCCACAGTAAACCCGGTTCCATTAAAGTCTGATTGGAGGCAGATTGAAGTATGATTAAAGCCTGACTGGAGTCTGATGGAAGTCTGCTTGGAGCCTGTTTGGAGCCTCGAGGACGTCTGATTGGTGCCTGTTTGAAGCCTGATTGAAGTCTGAATGGAGCCTGATGGAAGTCTTATTGGAGCCTGATTAAAGTCTGATTGATGCTTGATTGGAGTCTGATCTTTTAGATTTAAATTGCCCAATAATCGCAAAGGTTGAGCATAATCCTCTAGCATAAACATTGATCATAATCCTCTCCTTTATCATAAACCTTTAGCATAAGCGTTAAATACAAACTCCTTCCTAAAAACCTCAGCATAAACCTTTGGCATAACCTTTAACCTCTAACATAAACCCTTAACAAAAACCTCCGTCCACAAATGTTCTTGAATTTTGAAAAGTATTAAGCTTGCTAGATTAGAGGTTTACTTATGATAACATAGAGAGACAGACTTTAGAAATCTTCTATCACTATATCATTGTCAGTTTTTTAATGTTTGAAGTATAGGAAAATGGTAAATCCTTAAATTATTATTTTAAACAATATTACCGTCTATTATTGGACCATCCACTTTTTTTTTTATGGAAAGCAAAAAAGAAAAAAAAAAAGAGGAAGGGGGGATTGCCCTGCTGGAGAGAAACTAATTCTATGTTTAGGCATCTATTGGTGTCATGTAATGTATGCGTCAAGGCCTCCTGAATAAAAATAAATCAAATGTTGATAAGATACTAATTACGCTTCGAGACTTTATTCTCGACCTAAATACGTTGTTCACAATTATTTAGCTGCCAGCAAAATGCAATAGCTTGCTCTTAGCAGATAATGAGATGTCCATATACTAAAATAGATTACTAGCTCCTTCGAGCAATGGTAGAAACGTAGATTTGGATCCCTATGCAATCAGAGGAAGAGAACAACTGTGAGAGCACGGAACTTCAAAAAAATGTATTTTGTCTACTTCGGTGAAGCTACAAGTGAAGTTCAATTGAATTGTGTACCTGTAAATTCTTTAAAATAATTTATAAAATTCCAAAATTTTGTTTTCACACCGGTATAACGCTTTAAAAACAATACTCAAAACATTCATATAATATGCATTAATTATAATAATACATGTTACCTGCCATGCATTGTTATTTTGTGTTTTTGTAACATTTAATCATACAGTTTTTTATGTGTCAAGATACTGATATAAAAGTGATATAGTAGTACTTACTTTTGTATTTTTGTAGTGTATTTGTCTCTAACAGTTTACCGAAAACGTTTAATTTGTTTGAAAAAACTGCACTTTGTATGCATATATTTTTTACATATTTTTGTAAACACGATGTTTTTTTATCTTATCTTCTTATCTTATATAATACAGACGTTACTTCAAAAAAGAAGATGATTACGTCCTACGCGTCATGCATTCAGTCATGCATATTTACCAGTGACTTAAATTCTGCCAAGTCACTGGTTTTCCTGGCTAGCTCATACAAACCATTCCATGCTCTAATGGCACTAGGGAAGAAAGAAATCCGATCAGAAAATGAATCTAAAACACTACTAGATAAATATAAAAAAAACAAACGTGCCTAAAAATTTTAATGTATTTTGACTCATACCGGACCGCCAAGTCATCTCTCCAGGTACCCCCATCAACTTAATATTCCTTTAAGTAATTTGTCTTGCAAGGTCATGCCTCCTCGAGCCATTTTACTGAGTCAGTCCATGCGAGGCCGGAGGCCGAGTAGTACGAGAAGATCCTTTCTATTCTTCCTAATGATCGCTACTGAGCATGGGAATGCTAGCTTACGATATCCGTGAGAAAACGCGATAACGATGGAACAAAGTTCTGCGAGCCCTTCTTTCTTCCATGCACCGAAACCCTCTGGAGGTTATGGTTCCTTTTCTTTGTCCACTTCCTCTTACAAACGTTTCTATGAAAGCGTCACGATGACGACAGGAAGACATTGAATAAGTTCGGCGCCAGTAGCACGATAGAGCGATCGTGTGAAAACACAAACTCTTTTTTTTTTAAAGTCTTGTTTTTTTCCCCTTTTTTAAAAAACAAATTCATTGGGAAAAAGCTGATTGATACTATTTGATACTATTTCATAATGTATTGCGTAATGTGTACTTTTCATGTCCTTGTTAAATAACTTTTGAGGCTGACTACATTATAGGCTTTGATTTGACCTAACGTTAATCTGGAGAATTATTTGAGCTAGATTAGAGGAGAAAAAAAATAGATTGAGCTGAGTCTAAAAGAGGAAGCGAGATGACAAGAGGTCAGGGTCAGAGGTCAGGAGTGAAATTGTGAAGCTTTTTTCTCAACAATAAATATTGAACATTATTTTCAAGAGGTTTGCTTCTCCCCTCCCCCCTCCCCTTCTGTCAATCCCAACGATGAAATGTGCCGAAATGAATAGAGCGGAAAGTTTAGAGGAAGATTTAAATGCTGGGCAGGCATACACTGTCAGGCCTCGAGTAACCTGAAGACGTTCTGGAGAGACATTTCTAACAGACAATCCATTAAGTAAACACAAGAAATAATGCCCAAAAAATATTTTTAGGCACGTTTGTTTTTTTATATTTATCTAGTAGTGTTTTAGATTTATTTTCTGATCGGATTTAAAACCATTGCTTTAAGTTGAAGAAGTAACAAACAAATCGTCATTCAGGCAATTTTTTTTTTATAGAACAAAGGCAATAGTTTGTCAATGAAACAAAACATGTTCTTTGAATAAGAGACAATTAATCAGAATTGAATTGTTTGAAACAACGACTCACTTGTATTCAAGGAATTACTTCTATCTTGTAGGATTGGGGATGTTAAGTATTAGAGATGTATTAGAGATGATCGTCTATGGCGGGAAAACTCTAAAGAGTTGGCTAATGGACCTCATTCACCAATCGTAAACCAACAACATTTAGCCACGTGATAATATTGATAAAACAATGAAAAAAAAACATATCACGTGACAGCCTTTATGGATTACATAATTTGTTTAGAAGATATATAGAATCACGTGGCTAAATGTTGTTTGTTTACGATTGGTGAATGGGGTCCACTGGTGTCTCCGGTGTGGGTTAGGAAGTGTTCATCGGCCTTGTAAGGCTATTTGATAATTCTTGTTAACTTTTTAAGTACTGCAGAATCCAATTTTCTCAGCTCTATGTAGTGACGTAATGTGTAATCAAAAGTATATAGCTCTGTTGTTTTTTTCTAAGAAAAGTCTAGAAAGTGAGACATCTCAAACTCAAAGAATTGTTTACAATAAATGTAAAACTCAATGGCGTCCCTCCAAGTGGGTCAGTTCTTACACATTACGTCGTACACATTTAACTGACCATTTCATCGTCGATCATGAGATGACCATTATTAGACCATTACTGTCATTAACAGACTTAAGTGGAGAAAGATGATGATCTTTATCAATTTTTTAAACTAGAGGGGTTTTTTTTCTTTGATAAACCGTTCGTAGGCGTTTCAGCTATTTTAAGAAGATTATAGACAAAAGGGACATCGTTTTTATTCAATACTATAGGACGTCATCGTGACCGTATGTAATACTATCACCCTCTGTCACCTTGTCTTAAAAATAGTTTATAAATATGTTTAAGTTAAGCAGACTGATTGTAGGCCTACTTATGTTTTAAGTAGACAGTTTATATGCCTGGTTATGTTTTAAGCAGACAGTTTATAGGCCTATGGGGCGTGGTGTCCAACGGTTAAGCGATTGGCTTCCGAACCTGAGGTCCTGGGTTCGAATCCCGGTGAAGACTGAGATTTTGAATTTCGGGATTTTTAGGGCGCCCCTGAGTCCACCCAACTCTAATGGGTACCTGACTTTAGTTGGGGAAAGTAAAGGCGGTTGGTAGTTGTGCTGGCCACATAACACCCTGCTCGTATAACCGTTGGCCAAAGAAACAGATGACCTTAACATCATCTGTCCCATAGATCGCAAGGTCTGAAGAGGACAAACTTTCACTTTTTATAGGTCTACATATGTTTTAAGCAGTCAGTTTATAGACATACATATGTTTTAAGCAGACAGATTATGCATAAATTTAGGCGAGTAGTTTAGGCAGACAACTTTAAAACGTTTATTATTTCAGTTTAATTTTCTGATAAATATTTGTGTTCTTGTTGCTTATGTTTAAATTCCCACAATTTAACTTTAGCATTGATCTAATGTTTTGGTCTAGATTCTTCTTGTTTGTTTTTTTCAATGAAAATGTTGTAGTTGTAAGCTTACATTACGCCATCGGCTATGTGTTTGTTTCCTAGTCAAGCACGCTCGAGTTTGTTTCTGGTATGTACATTTTGAACTCATGTTGGAAAACGACCATGTATCATCTCATGGAGAGAGAAATGCCTAGCTATTAGCTATGGTCGGAATGATGTAACCCGCACAGCATCTCCCCTCCCCCTTGCTGTGTCGACATGCAGCTGATCTAACACCAAAGGAACTGCGAATAACGAAACAGTTTGGGGTCAGCGGCGTCACAAGCTCTGTCTGGTTGTAGCCAGGTTGTTATTGCTGGGAGTTATAAGTGAAATAAGCATTCTATTACCTATAGAAATGCTCCGAGAGCTACGGGATAGTTTGTCTGCAGAGTCACTTGACCTGTATCTCCCTTAAAGGCACTACGCCTAACAGCAGGGCTCTACGGGAGGACTAATCCTTCTTGCTCTGTTTTTCAAACGGAGTTGATTTCAGTCTATCCACTTAGAAGAAGGGACACTCTGAATTCAAACCTGTCTTGCAGCTCTACACAAGCATAGGAAAGGTTTTTGTTGCTACAGACTTCAAAGTGAAAGTAAAAGATTTTGGAAGAATTTGATTTTTAACCTCACTCGCCCATACACACGCACTCTTACACACACATATATAGCCTACAGTTACGCAGCTCCCTCAAACGTACATACATACACACACACACACACATATATATATATATAGCCTACAGTTACACAGCTCCCTCAAACGGACATACACACAAACATATATACACACAATCACACATACAGAAACGTGAAAATAAGCCCACTCGTAGTTGTCAGGACTCCCCCCGGGCCCCCACTTGAGGGGTCCCCCATATGAGTGTTTTTTACATAAAAAGTAAATATTGCGCAAAATGCAAGGGCCCCCAAAGAGTTCAAGGCCCCCCCCCCGGGCCCCCAAGCGATGGTAAATTCCTAGCTACGCCCCTGTCAGAACTTGAAAGGTTGTCTGTGAATTCTTGGTTTGTTTTCATAGTCATGTGTTGATCACTTACTCCCATAATTCTAAACTTCATTCTGGAAAATGTCTTTGCACAGGAAACTGGCCAAGTCCACGCTTGTCTTGATACCTCTGTTTGGAGTTCACTATATCGTCTTTGCTGGTCTACCAAATAATGTAAACCCAACAGCAGAACTTATACAGCTTTACTTTGAAATGTTTTTCAATTCAGTTCAGGTAAAACGATTAAAAAAAAATATTTTTGAAAAATCTCAAATATATAAATAGTATTATAAATTGATGTTTCAATGACTCGTATGTAGATCTATATTGGAATTACACTTTTTGTCTCCACAGGGATTTTTTGTCGCTGTCTTGTTTTGTTTCATGAATGGGGAGGTAAGTCTAGTGACCTTTGTCCTTATATGCAGGTTAGTGCTTGAACTATAACTAGATGAGACTAAGAGGAAATTATTCATCTGAAGCAAATAAAATGCATTCTCTGGAGTACGTCCATATTTTGTCGCGAATTACGGTGGACATAACTCTTATTATTTGTCTTTACTTGTATATAGCCACCAGTCAAGGAAACATGTCTAGAAATCTTTATTTTAAATAAATATTAAACTTAGATCAAGTTGGTGAAACTACTTTTCATTTAGTTAGTCACATTGTAAAACTTATCAATGTTTTCCTCTGTCACATTGTAACACTTATCAATGTTTTCCTCTGTCACATTATTACACTTGTCAATGTTTTCCTTTGCCATATTGTAAAACTTATCAATGTTTTCCTCTGTCACATTATTACACTTATCAATGTTTTCCTGTCACATTGTTACACTTATCCCTTTTTCCTCTGTCACATTGTAACACGTATACATATTTTCCTCTGTCACATTGTAACACTTATTAACGTTTTCCTCTGTCACATTGTAACAGTTATCAACGTTTTCCTCTGTCACATTGTAACAGTTATCAACGTTTTCCTCTGTCACATTGTAACACTTATCAATGTTTTCCTCTGTCACATTGTAACAGTTATCAACGTTTTCCTCTGTCACATTGTAACACTTATCAATGTTTTCCTCTGTCACATTGTAACACTTATCAACGTTTTCCTCTGTCACATTGTAACACTTAATCCATGTTTTCCTCTCAGGTGCAAAGTGAAATTAAAAAGAAGTGGCAAAGGTTCCGTATCACGAGGCTCCATCATCTGCCTAAAGGCCGGAGCAGCAGCCAGAACGTGACGTACGCCACGTACCTCTCCAGACCCCGAGAGTCCAACGCCTCCATGACCCAGATCCCTGATCACGCAGGAGACGGTAGCTTCAAGGGAAGCAATGCTGCCTACTCCTGCAAAAATGCGGCCATATCGATGCGCCCCTTAAAAAGTGCTTTAGGAAGCGGAAATGGCAGAAGCACGATAATTGAAGCCGAGGAGCAATCTCTGATGTTGAAACAGACTGGTAGTTCGGAAGGTGAAGGTCACTTAAACGGACTCACATGATCAGATGTTGACATTTGTTTTTGTTTTATTTATTGTTCTGTAGTGCTATAGACTAGCGCTGGCGTTAACATGGATGGCGGCATTGTTGAAGTCTAAACACTGATCCTACAGTTAAGTCCAATTGTTCATTGGCAATGCACCAAAGAGAGCATATCTTGATTTAATGAGTGTTTCAGGTCAGACTGGGTAATTGAAACACTAGACAGCGCAGAGAGTAAGTCTTCGACCAATCAGTTCAGTCTCAACACATGGCACATCCTCATGAAAATTCGGGGCTGTAAAGGCTTCAAATGTGTTATTCACATAGAATGGTTTGCGTGCATAGCCATCTAAAACGAGAACGAAAACTTTGAGCAAAATTCCCTGGACTGTGGCCTTGAAAATGTTTGGTAAGGAGAAAAAGAATTGGAGCAAAAACAAAACAACAAAACTGAGACTTTGGGTTTCTTGTGTTATCAACAACAAAA
>JADKLZ010000003.1:18623285-18641477 GCA_021533235.1 Biomphalaria straminea
AAGGTGTCTGAATGTATACATGCAAGTGACAAGGTGTCTGAATGTATACATGCAAGTGACAAGGTGTCTGAATGTGTACAGGATGTGACAAAAACTTATAATAAATGCACAGAATATGCCTACTATGGTTACAAATTTAGAATATCCATTGAATGTGTCCTCCATACATTTGTTTAAATAGGCATGAGATCTAGCATTTTTAGTTTACATGAATAATTATAACAAAAACTAAATGTGTTCTCCATTTACAAATATATCCAAAGAAAATTTTAGAGATATTTTCTAACTATGTGTAACAATACGTTAGTGCTAATGCTTCAGAAATTAGTTTAAAATATTAACTTCATAATTATTTCACAGCGAATTCAGTTATCGATTGCAAAGGGAATAATTATCTTATGTGAAAACAATTTTAAAAGGGAAATAATGCCAATAAAAATTTTCTGACCATAAAAAAAAACAACAGAAAGACTATGTGCCATTAGATGAAGACAAGGTTTGGGTTAGTTACATTGGCTTTATGAAGACATCAGATTAGTGGACCGGGTGAACAGACACATGTGTCCAAATGAACATTGTTAAAAGTAAACTTAGCTTGAAATGCACTATTACATGTTCTTTTAGAAAACTAATAGAAAGTTTTGTTTGGTACAAGCCCATGGTAATGCAAATCATGAGGAAACCAGCAATGGATCTGTTGTCACAGCAATTAGCCTGTAGTCATACTAGATTGTTAGAAGATGAGATTATCTATCAAGACATCAAGTGTCCCAAAGAGTTTCAAGTTTCAACAAATACAGTGTTCCAACTTATTTTACTTTCAAAAAATCACCAAAAAATGTAGAAAGAGAAAACACTTCCGGAAAACAATAACAGACAATTTAAACTAATGTTTTTAACACTTTTGAAACTACTGAAGGAAACATCTATTGGTTGTAAATGTTTGACACCAAATTGATTGGACTTGAAACTAAGTGAACTGAATGTTGAGCAATGAGATGTAGCATATGTACAATGGTGAGAGGAACAAATCATGGCTTTCATTGAATACAATTACTTTTGCTGCTGCTGATAATATTTATATATATACACAGTCTAGTTTTAAAGTTTCCCAAAAACTGTTACAGTGTTACCTGAACATTCAGAATGTTAAAAAAAAAAATAATTTTTTTTACAGTTCACAACTTCAACAATAACAATAACAACAACAAAAAAAGATGATTGCACATTTTGTAAAGAAACAACTTTTTCTTAAGCTTATGAACAACTTTCTTCAAATCATTCAAGAAATGGACTTGTTATGATAAACTAGTGTTGTTTTTTAAATTACATTTTCTGACTATGAAATCAGATCTGGTTCAATTGTTATGCTTACTAGAAAACACTTTGAAAACTAAAAGTATGTCTTGCAATTGAACTCAAGTGATGAACTACACAATTAAACAAAGACAATGATTTTAACAGATCAAAGTGATGAAAAATGAGTATCACAAAACCTTTGGCTGACTTACATTACAGAAATAGTTTGTACAATAATCTACAAATCAATGTATAGTAACCCATCAAAACTGTTTAGCATGATGTGTACCTAGAGGAAGAGAGCTGTCTAGAAAAATGTCTCACTGCTACAAGAACCAATCAATCAAATCAAAAGAAATGCTCTAGCTTCTGGACAATTGATACTAAAATTCATCAAATTTCAAATGTTTACCTTCAAAAGTTTGATATTCAACATGAACCACAAGAGATTTTTTAACATAGTGTTCAAGTTTGGCAGTTTATATTCAGAAGATATTTCATTTGTACAGACTATTCATATAATTGCTGGTACTTTACTCCACCTCGGCATGGCACCCTCATGGAAATGTTGGTGAGACAGGTTAACTGAAAAAAACATTTTCCTTCAGTGGAAGCAAGTTACAGTAAACAAGTATTACATGTGGAAGAGGATGAAAGGCTCCACTAAGCCATTCTATCAGCCATGATGTTACTCAGTAGGATCATTCGCTGCAGTGATGGCCCTTTCACTGTTACAATAGCATTTTGGTAATATGGAGGATCCTTTAGTAAGCTCAGCCTAAGTCTCACGAGGAAGGGTGAATGAACGGTGGGCTTAAGGAGCAAAGTCCCACAAAAATGAATGTTATTAAATGATACAGCTTATGGAAGACCTCTGGGTAAAATCCCTCCCTTAGGTCAAGATCATAAAAGGCTTCAAGCCTTACCTTAATGGGCACTCAGCAAAGATACAGATCTAAAATAATTTTAAAGTTCTTTTTAAAAAGCCTTA
This sequence comes from Biomphalaria straminea, assembly GCA_021533235.1. Lineage (NCBI taxonomy): Eukaryota > Metazoa > Mollusca > Gastropoda > Planorbidae > Biomphalaria > Biomphalaria straminea. The sequence goes on from JADKLZ010000003.1 coordinate 18,625,576, forward strand.
CATGTTTTTATATGCTTAAGTAAAGTTACAAATAGCTATTTTTTTTTATTTATATTAACTTATCAACGCTTAAGGTGCACAAACTAACCTTAACTACAAAAGTATCTTTAGAGTACATTTACATGTGTATATAAATATTTTTTCAATAACATATTGTATAACCAAAAGTTGGTTGTTCTAAAAGCTTTTTTAGATGTCATGATAATTAAATACCAGGAAATTACCCCCCTTGTTATCTCAAATCTATTTTAGAAATAGTGGCCACAAGTTTATTGTAATAACAGAAGTCTGGATTTTGTGGAGAAAGAAATCTAGCAATTCTTATTTTAATGACAGAAGCCAAAATAATCCTAAAAAAAAACAGGAATAAAGAAGTAATCAGTTGAATACTTCAAAAAGTGCCAGAGTTTACAAAGGAGACAGTTTGCTGAAATGCAAACATCTTTTACACTTATCTGATATGCAGTTTTTCCAACACAGCCTTGATGTCTTGTTGTAGGCCTGGTTATAAAAATCAAGACAATAAAAAAGTCTAACTATAAAGAAAACCTAGCAAAGTTTAATAATACCCAGTATGATCTTTAAGTATGTTATGGTGTTCACAAGGAATCATAGTGAATGACAGAAGGTATAATATAAACTTAACAATACATAAATATTATGTTATACACTATTCTTATTCTAATAATTTACAGATTTGGAAAAAAAAAAATTTCCACTAACATTTTACAAGTAATATTTTATTTTTCTCACCATTAAGTGAAACAAATATTTGGCCACTTAAATGTTTTGCATTTTTTTTTTAATTACAGATTACAAATTTTAGGTTTACACTAACCTTTGAGAAATAACATCAAGTAACAATTTTTAACTTATTTCCTAAAATTGGTTGCTTTTCCATAGACATTTGGTTGAATCCTCAACACTTGGCATGGGATAAATAATAGATCAATAATGAACATCCAATGAAATAGTAGGGAAAGCCCATGTCATGAAACAGCCATATCTCGGAGCTTGTGGATCCTCTTCCACTCTCCTGTTGCATAGTTCATTTGGAAATAAATATCTTCCACTTTCTTTTTCACTGTGCCATCAGGCATTTGAACTAATTCTTCTTTCTCACTAAGTTTTATATTTAAAACTGAGCCTTGCTGTGGGCAGGGATTTTCTAGAAGAAAAGAGAAAAAGAATCTAATCAATTTTAACTTCTCAACAAAGAACATATATTTATATACATCTTCTACTTTAAAAATTTGGTGAAGCTTAATGCAATTTAGTCACACAGTAGCATAAAGTGAGTCCATCAAAATGATTGGCTCAGTTTCCCCATCCCCCAAAATGTGAATAATGTGACTGAACAAATAAAGCATCCTTTGAACATAATAGAAAACAATCTCCTCTTATTTTGTACAAATTTGATCTAACACTATATAGAGAGAGAATGCAGTGTCTGATATGTAAACATATTATATTATTAAAGGCATGTGCTTTTTTTATTTTTATGAAATCATTAAATAAACCAAACTATACCTCTTGAGCCAGCCATAAAGCCCAATATCAAAGCTTTCTCAGGTCGAGACACTTTGTTGGATGCTTTAAACATTTCCTGAGCTTCTATCATTTGTTCTTTCTGTAACATTTATGAGTAGAAAAAAAAAAGATTGAATATGGTGTGTAAACTAAGTAAACCAAATGTGCACATGTTACCCTACAGCATTTATAAATATAAAATCACATGTCGCTCTATTGTTGATTTTTATACAATTTACAGTACTTTCCCAAAAGATGAGTTTACTTCCATTATATACAAGTGACATCCAATACTTTTTATTAAATAAGATTAATTAGTGCATTCTTAATGACACACAGGGATCAAATTATTAGTACCTGTGTCAATTTTTCTCTTCCCCCCCTCCAACCATGAATTTTTTAACTTTTATTGTTAGTTTACCATGAAGATGTGATTCTGTCCACAATATTTACAATATGTGTGTGTATTTTTTTTTAATAACTTTTCCAAAGTATTCTCCTACTTTTAGCTCAACTTTGTTGGCTCAGCTAACTTTAAGTCTCAAGTTTACGTTTTTGGTCTTGAAATAATTCATGTCTGGTTCTGTGTTCAATCACAATTTCATATGAGTATTTCTCCAGTATTAGGCACAAATAGGTTTGATTCATTTAAAAGTCTACATTTAAAATGTTTCTAATTGAAATGTCACAATTTACATTTTATTTTATTTAGAAATGGTTAATGCATAAATTATGATGTTCTGAGCTTGAAAGGTGCATAGTGTAATTTTAAACTTGTAGAAAATGTGTGAAATACCACACAAAAAAGCATCTTTTAATGTAATATGAAACACTTGGGTAAGGTTAAAGTAATTTTCTTCTTAAACTGAGGATTATTGAACAGACTTTTCTGTTTTGATGCATCAAGAAGTGTCCCACTTAAATTGGAGTTTTAAACCTCTATGAAATGTAAGCGAAGTAAAAGTAGGCTGCTCCCTACTCTGCTTCTTTTATTAAAAATAATTATAATTAATTTATAATTAATTAACACAGTTTATTTTCACTTGAAATGCTTGCTGAAGACACACACACACACAAAGGCATAATAATCTCTTTGTGGCTAAAGACAACTATTTTGGGAATTACTAATAAAAGAGAAATTGATTATAATTTAAATGTATTTAAACACTACAAAAAAAAAGTTGTAATGTAGCTTATAAAAAAAAAACTATTAAATGTTGGTATATTTAACATAGGTGTCCTATGTAACACCTACTACATCTTGTAATACAATAGTTGTGTTTAAATGTATTTCTTCACACAACACGTAAAAAGCAGAACTATGAGCAAGATATCAGTACTTCCAATTTGATTTTTCACACAACTTTCAGATTAATAAAAAAAAATGTTCCTTTACATAAAAAAAAAATAATTTAGCATTGAAGAGTAAAAATCAAGGAAAAAGAACAAGTACTTACAGTCAAAGATAATCCTTTCTTTGCAGCTGGCTGAGGTTGAGCTGGGGCAATCGAAGGGGCCACAGCTACTAACTGAGGCTGTACCCCAAGCTTTGTCCCTTGCTGCAGCAGAACAGTCTGCTGTGGCCTTACGATTGCTGTAGGCAATGAAGCAGTTGCTGGAGATGCTGCAGTGGTGAAAAGTGCAGTGTTAGACTGTGTTATAACTGTGGTAGTGAAGGATGGCTGCTGTGCGATGAGTATGGGAGACATCATGGTTATTGGAGTGGGGGCAGTTTGCCGGATACCCTGTGGCTGCTGAAGTAACTGCTGCTTAAGCTGTTGTGAGAGATTCTGTTTAGTGATTGGTAGAACTGAAGATATTGTTCCAATTTCTGAAAATTTGTTAAACAGAATAGTTTAAAATCATAAAATACTTTTGGGAGACTGTAATAAATAAAAGAAAGCGATCAGGGGGACTGATAATATGTAAAGAAAATTATACAATTTCAGCAGTTATAAATAAATACTAGATAAATAATTTAAAACAAAAACTTTTTTTACAGTTATAACATACCGCCAATTGTGGTAGGTGCATTCTGTCTGACTGAGTTTGGTAAGTATGCTGGAGTTGGCTGTGAAAGGGCTGATGGTGCTACACTCAAAACTGTGATTGGCATTTTCTGTATAAATTTAAAAAAAAAATGAAAGCAATTTTATTTATCAGTAGCTTATGAAGCTTAAAAATTACAAATAATTTAAGAAAAAAAAAAAGGGAAATATTTTACCGGCGTTACTGGTGCTAAGAGTCCAGCAGCATAGTCAGGTGTATAGGATGCAACAGTAGAGGGTGTTGTGGGAGATATAACAACAGGACTGACACCACCAGCATTTGCTGCAGCCACTGCAGCTGCTTCCTTTTTCTGAGCTTCTTGAGCCATATCTGTTAATGAAGCAACAATGAAACATTTTAAATGCCTTCATTCAATTAATCTTACAATATAATGGGTTATAAGTGTAATTATATAAATCTTGTCAAGACACTTAATAGGGCTAAACATTTTTTTTTGGTAATATATTATATGATGAAGCACTTATGCCTACTTGAAAGTCACTTGTAACAATTAGACCCCCATCTATTACAAAATTACCTGCTATTTTCTTTCTTCTTTTAGCTTCTTTAGCTCCAACAGGCATTTCTTCAATCTCAAGCAACTAATATATACAAAAATACATAAATTATTTCGGATAAAATATAGACATAAAACATAGTTGGTTTTGTTTTCAAACAGAAAAGCTTCTGTTTTGTAATGTGTGTCACATTTAGATAACAAAACGAAAAGAACTTTTGATAAATCCTTTTTCCATCAAGACCTTCATTATCATTAACCGACACTGTAGGAAAAATATGAGGCCCTTTTGTAATAGTTTGAGATACAGATAATCTCAATCCCAAACACATACTTTTACATTAAAAAATAGCTGATAAGTTAGTTCATGAAAAATGAACAAGATTAGGCATGGCTATTTTGAACATGATGGAGACAGTAGTGATATGGGGTATCATTAAAGAAACTTGGAATTGTATATGATGAACTGCCTACTTCAATAATGTGTTATCTAGATGTATTGAAATGAAATATGCATAATTTAAAAACAAAAAGGTATGCTTTCAGAAGCCAAACTGTTGCATTGATTCCTAGTTTATTGAAGTGGATGGTGAAATCCAAGTTTAAGTAGTACCTTTTTTTAAACTTGTAAAGAGGTATAGAAAGTACAAAAGACAATGAGTAAACTTTCATTGGGTTAAAATGGGTTTAAGTTAAAATGCAGGTGTGTTGGCAGACTCTAATACTTTCAATGTTGGAGTGTTTAACAGTTTTGCACTTCATAATAAGATAAAATCTTTGTGCTATTCAATGGATTTTGAGTCTCAATTAAATCAAAACTTACTTTAATTTTAGTATCTTTTTTAGCAGATCCTGGCCGAGCAGATATTGGTAATGGAGTGATGGGGGAACGACTCAAGGATGAATTCAGCCTTAATGAACTATTAGGAGATCTAAAATCAGTACCTGATAGAGATGAACGTGTTGGTGTCATTTTTAGAGGTGCTGAAATAGATAAGAACATGAAAATATCAAAATATTATGCATATATATTTATATATTATTATTTTTCCCCAATAAGATTTTGAATGCTAGGTGAAAAAAATGTATAATCAATTAGCCTAAAGAAAACAAACCATATGTCTACAGTTTAACATCGTTACCCTTCAAAAAAATACTTACTAATATCCATAGCTTTGGCAAAACTTCTAGATTTTATTGGTACCGAGCTTGAGGCATGGTTTCTTTTGTTTGATACAGATTCTGAAGCTGTTGACATGAATATTACTATTAATAAATATTTCTTATTATACCAAAATAGTTAACAGCACACTGATAGTAAAAACAATGTGTTTTTTAAGAATTAGATGAACTACTTACATTTCTGTATAATCTCTGCACGCAGAGCGGCAGACTTAGGTTTTCTTTTTACTGTGAAATGTTTTGACGCCTCTGGAATATGGCCAGCTGCTGCTGTTAGAGCTGCCTTGTTAAGGTATTGACACTCAAGAGGCATCATGCTCACAGTTGAATTTTTAGCTAAATAATATCATAATATGGTGGTATTATAATTTAATTCAATTAAAAATTCTAAAGTAATATTAATGTCAAAGTTTATATTGTTGACAATAGCCCAAGAATCTTGACACCAATTTTGTGCCCTAAGTAAAAGGTATTTCAAGATGTAAAGGTGACAAAAGTCCACAGTTTCATGAAAATGGATATTAAATATTGAGTAAGTGAATTGATTCTACTATCTTCTTCAGTAAGCATTCAACACTATTTAAAGCAAAGAAAACACAAATGTCCTTCAATTTGTATGTTTCCAGACCTGATAATATATACACATATTTTTTCTTAGATAAGACTGGTCATCATAAGGGGCTTAAAATTGTCTTGCACATATTAATTTGAATGATCATCTTATCAAATATTGTAATACATTTGAAAAAAAAAGTCCTATGAATTAGCTCTTCCAGTGCGGTGTTACTCTTTGGGAGTAACTTTGCTAGCTCTGGTGAAAGTGGCATTACTTTCAGTGAGTAACTTGGTATATATATATTATTTATGTCAGTATCTTTTTAATGTCAAGTTATGTTTTAGATTCCAGGTGTGAGAGTAATTTTTGGGGGTTGTAAATTGGATGCAGGAACCACAGGTTTTCTTTAAAAAAAAAAAAGACAACATTGTGTTAATGGTACCCATTTTTGTACCCAAACCAAATTTCTAGAGTATTTGTTAGTTTTTTATGAAATTTAAAGTAATAAAATGTGATTTTTTTCAATATTTATGAATTAAATATATAAATATTACAGTATATATTATATTAAATATATTAAATATTACAGTATAACAATTTTTTATTGAATTTTATATTTCCTTTTTTAGTGCTCAGCTTAAACGTAATAAAAAAAATATTGTCCTGAATAATTTAATTTATGTATTACTTTTATAGTCAATTCATTTTCATTAGAAATAAAACTGGATATGATAGATTAAATAAAAATATTTTTTTAGTTTTAGTAACTCTAACCCCCTCCTGCAGATGTTTATTCAGCCCAGAATTTTTTTTTTTCGATCAAAATAATTTGCACTGAAAGAGATAACAGTAAGCTATATGATTAAATTGTTTTTAATAATACTCAGTAAAAATAATATTAATGACCTATTTATATACTACACTATGATGATTTAAAGGATATGAGACAAAATATAAAGACATTGTTGGCCACCATGGTGAACATTGACCTTGACTGTGTGGAAAATGTCCTCTTTTGTAACAATGAAAACCTATTCTGGAGTTGTATATTCAGCCACATATTTGTCATATTAAATATGTTATATATAATATAAATCATCATATATGTTGTCATCATTCACCTGGAAGTTTGATGAGCTTGTTTTTTTTATTGCAGATGAATATAAATTAATTAATATAAAATGTTTAAATTAAATTCTTAAAAGAGAGCACTTAATGATGTACCTACCAAGCAGTTTGATTTCATCCAAACAAACCAACATGTTGGAGTCAGATCTGTTATCCTGTTCCACCAAGAGAAGAGCACCAGTTGATGGAAACTCCCTCATAATTTCGCCTATGGTGGCAACCCATGGATCAGGATCATTAATCCCCAGGGATATGATTTCTTCCAAATCAGATTGCCACTGGATTGAATAGATGTACAACACATAAATTAAAAATTACATTAGTTTCAATCTAGTAAGTTAAAATCATATTAAACTAATATATATATATATATATATATATATATATTTGATATAAATCTTTCACTGCCAACAATTTAGATTGAAAGTTAGTAGTAATTTTTTTTTATTAAAAGTACATGACTTAGTCTTAGAATAAAGCTACTTTTGTTTTTACAAAATGATACATTGGTGAAGTATGGGTCTAAAATACTGGGACTGTGGATATTACTAGTAAGAAAAAACAAACAACTCAGCACTTAATCACCCAGGAATTCAACCATACCCAGACAACACAAGAAAACTTGTGTTCAGACCCATTCAAAAAAAAAAAAAGCTCTATGATCCTTTAAAATAAAACTGGATATGTTAGATTTAAAAATAAAAAATTGTTGTTAGTTTTAGTAACTCGAACTCCCCCCTGGTAAATGAGTTCAAAGAACATAAAAGATTTTGTGTATATCATAAGCAGATGTTTTGTTGTGAGATACCAAAGTAATTTATTACCAATGGTTAACTAATTTTTTTTTTATTATTGATTTTTATGTTGTGATTAAATTCTGCTTGATCCATATCTATTGTTTCTATTTCATATTTGTGTTCACTAATCCTTAGACAGAAGCCTAATATAAAGGGGACTAATTCAGCTTATACTACCATTTCTGTCAAATATTATTTCTTTCCCTTGTTTGAGATACCAAACAAAGTAATTTATAAACAATAGTTAATTAACTAATTAGTTGTTGCTTTTTTAATGATTCTTGTCTTCTCAGTAAAAAAAAAAAAAAAAGTTCCCCTTTCAGACCTTGTGATCTTTGGGCAGATGATGTAAAGGTCATATGATTCTGTGGCCTACAGCTAACGAGGGTGTCATGTGGCCAGCACAATGACCAACCGCCTTTACTTTTCCCCAACAAATGTCAGGTACCCATTAGAGCTGGGTGGACTCAGAGGCGCCCAAGGATCCCGAAATAAAAATCCCAGTCTTCACCGGGATTTGAACCCGGAACCCCAGGTTCAGAAGCCAAGCGTTTTACCGCTCAGCCACCGCGCCTCTTTTGTCTTGTCAGGCAAAAGAAATAATTTTGCAAAAATTCAGCTTGATCAGAGATCGGATGTCGGAGAAATAATGTGTGTACATACTTTTGGTCAAAGAGACACAGATAGACAGAGTGAGTTGATATAAGCTTTGTAGAAACTAAAATAAAAACTATCCTACTTATTAAGTTCTATTCATGGTAAACCTGTCACACGGACAAAAAACTTGATACATCTAGGTGTAATAATAAATGAAAAGTCATCATGGAATCCCCATATTAATGAAACTATCAAGAAATTATGCTAAACAAAAAAAAAACAATAACATAAAATTAAAAGATAGATGATTACATCATCTAGTCTAGAACTAGATAGATCAATTAGATCTAGATCTATAACATAGCTAGGGAACAAAAAAAAACAGAAGTGCGGAAATAAAATGGCCCATAATTTTGATATAGTTTTTTTTTTATGTTTTTTCACACATGCTGCACTTGGAAATTTATTTTATCCTATTTAATTAAAAGTGAGAGGTTTTAAAGAAGTGTTATTGACTACTTTAAACAATGGTCTATTTACTCTATTTAATGCTTAGGATTTGTTGGTCAGAAAGTTTACATCATATTTATTAGTCTCCCTGGCCCTGACAAACTTTTGAACTAAATTGGTAATAAAAAAAAAGATAAAACAGTCTATGGGGTGCTAATTCCTTGGTCCTTGGTGCTCGAATGGGTCTTCTTTATCCAGCGCCTCACCCTTATTCTTATCTCTAAACCATGTTACAATGAATAGACATTGTAAACACTAGATCTAGAACTAGTAAAATCTTAGATGTCAAGTTTTCCTCTATATTGCTCTAATCTAGGGCTATCAGAATAAATAAAGTCAGAATCAGTGAGTTTCTTTCAAAAATATTACTGCCTGACGTTAAAATTTTCACCTGTCACTAGCTAACTTCAAAAAAATCAATACAAACAAAACATTTTATAAAATCTGTAAATGAAACCACCATTACAGTCTACTAATGTGTAAAAATAGAAAAAACTATTTTGACTGGCTGATAATACAAACACTTGCTAGCAAATCTTGTGGTTGGTATCGTGGCCGATAGATCAGCTGCTTTGTCTTTTTCACCAAATAGGATAGTCTAGGGCCGAAAGATCAGCTGCGTCGTCTTAAGAAGGTTAATAATTTAAGTATATCTATTGAATTCTATTGTCTACGAAACTCAAATTCAACTTTGAACATTTGACATGGGGGGGGGGTCTTGCCTGGCTTAGCCAGTGACAAACTCTCCTCTCACTTGTACCATTGCATAGCGCTCAGTGTTACTAGTGTTAGGTCAAAAAGCAACAAAAAAAAAACCAACTTTCTAACTGTTACATGAGTCATAATTTATACTTATTGTATACACCATTGCCATATTTTTTTATTGAAAAGTTCTGTTAAAAAAATTATTTTACTTTCATTGTATCTTTATTTTTGTAATACTAATATTTTTTTTTCTAGATCTAAGTTTAAATAAGAATATTGTGAGAATAAAGTGAGTAGACAACTTTATCAAGACAGTACGTACTGCAGCCCAGTGAATACTCAGAATAGCTCTCTAGATTCTAGATCTAGCTTTACAGCTCTAGACTATAGGCTAAGAAAAAAAAAATCATATTCATAAGGTAATCATAAATTCAAAAATTGATAAATAAATTTTATTGACAAAAATTAAAAACAAAAAACAAAACGTCAACACTGACAACAGTACACGATTGTGACTTGTCACGATTACACATTAGTGACATTTATCACACACCTGTTCAACATTTCGTCGAGGAATGTGCAAAAATGATAATAACAATTTTACTTTAACATGGGATTGTAACGCATGGAAACAATCTTGAATGTTTATTAGCCTTTCTTGTGATAATTGAGAGCAAATACTCTTTCCAGACCACAAATCGTCTGTAGAACCCAATTTGTTATGAAGCCAGAGAGCTGTATCTCCGGCGGCCATCTTAAAAGAATCTTAGTTTTAAACTATTCAATTAGATTTAATTAGTAATCGATTACATTTTTCTCAATTATTTTAATATAAACTATTTCAATTTATATTATATTTTTATTAAATCAACACAAATTATTTTTTCTATTTTTTTTATTGAAAAAATATTATATGCTGGTGAAAAGTAGTAATTAAATCTTAAATACAAATGCTCGATACTGTCAGATTATCGCAGGCTTTGAATAAGATACTCTTTAAATATATCACATACTCTATCTTCAAGTATTGCGTTCTGATTTAGTGTAGATCTAGATTGACTAGATCTACATCACATAGATCTATATATTCTGTAAAGATCTTATACACTGGATAGATCTAAAACCGCTTGCTTGATTTATACGGCCTAAGACAGTTAATAAATGAAAACTATCATGGAATCACCATATTGATGAAACTATAAGAAAATCTAATAAAATACTCAGAACGACATAAGGATAAAAGAACATTCATCGTTTCATATGCTAGGACAAATTTGTACAAATAATGCTCCTTCTTCCCTATAGTGATAGTCATAGTGCTATTGGAGCATGAAATGGGTTGCCTGGGCCAGCCAGAAAAAAACAGTGTCTTGGCAGAATTTAGGTCATTGGCTAACATGCAAGACTATAAATGCATGACGCATAGGACGCAATCATCTTTTTTTAAGTAGCGTCTGTATTATATAAGATAAGATAACATACGTTGCATTTGATCATTATTTCCCTCTCGACGAATCATACTATAGTAGTAAGTAGCCTGGTCGTGAGGTTTGCGCGCTGGACTGTCGTTCGGACTTAACAATGGTCCTGGGTTCATTGTGAAACCCTTCCCACTCCCATCTACCCACTTTTACAACCTTATAAGATACAAAAGCAAAGAATATTTTTTAATTTAACTTTTGGATATTCCACAATTAAATCATGACAGAGCATATCAGTCTCAAACTTTCTAAAAATCTCATTTATTGATCCCACATATCTTTTTAAATTAGATACGATAGAACAATAAAGTAAAATGTGTAGGGACCATCAAAACTTCGTCATTCAAATAGGCACTAAATCCATTTCAAAGAACATTGAAATAACAACACGATGGTTATTTTTATACCTTTTCTTCGATGGATGTGGACATTGTAATTGTCAATTTTATTGTGATATTTATATACTAAATTCTTCTAAATCTAAAGTTGGTTTGTCATAAAAGTTCAATATATTTCATAACTCTTGCTTTCTGGCAACATCAGTAGTCCCTCCCACTAATTTCTCCCAAGAAAGAGTAAGATTTTCTGTGATGGTTGAAACTTCTTTGACAGGACTTCGCCAGTAGTGATCCCAATTAGTATAAGTAGTTTTTCATATTATCGCATGAACTGCAGCACTAGGCCTACCATGAAAGGAATCTTTTTTTTTAATTTAGGAAGAAGAGACCCTTTACAAAACAATTAGATCAATTAGATATTCATTAAAAGACATCAGTTAGGCCAGGTTCACATCTAACTTAAATTCACTTTCACCTATCATTTAGTCTGCCGGACCGCTGGGGCACCACACAATAGATCTGCCAACCTTCTTTCTCCATTCTTCTCTGTCGTTTGTCTTTGCTAGAATTTCATTCTGAAAATATTGAAACCTGCCTTTCTACCTGCCTGGGTAGACCACTTCGGGGGCCGATTTTGTAACCTTGTTTATTTACGTGTTTGGTTTCATAAAGCTGTTTAATGTTATGTTCTTTAAAGAAAAGGGCCACTCTTTCTTTATAAAACAAATATGTTGATTTAATAACATTATCAAGCTTTCTACACTAATGTAGGGAAAGATATTGGTCTCCATTTATTTTTTATTTATTTATTTGTGGAGAAGGGTTTTCTACACTTTGTGCCGACGTCTCGGCGGATCTAAGGGAACAACGTCGCTGCAATGGCCGGGTGTGTTGCTCGTGGGCCGTAACGTATTTGGTCAGTTGCAGATAGGCCTGCTTCTTCTTCTACCAACAAAAGCTGAGAGAAGAAACAGGCTACAAATTGTATAGTTTATCTCACTCATAAAATTATCTAGGATAATGCCTGTTGGATTTGTCTTCGGCATAGACATAAATATGTATGTCAATGGTCTTCGGTATATATAGACTAGTAGTAACCCCAGAACTTCCGAACAAGGACCCGCAGAGCTCTTGTGTTTTGTAAAAATAAAAAGAGAAAAAGACGCTGGACGAGTCTTTTCTTTTAATCAATATTAAATTTTTAATAGAGTCTACTAGATCTAGTAAAATAACAATGTTAATCAAAGCCAATCTGCATTTTATAGCACTTTTTTGCCAATGACTCACAGTTGAACGATTCCCCAGTTCCCTCAGAGATGTCGCAACTGACAAAAAAAAATCACTGGGTAGTTATGAATAAACTAAAGAAATGAATATACCGGTATAAGAAGTTATCAAAATAAGTACCGGTACGAGACAGTAGTTGTAAAAAATAAGTACTTGACAAAAGTAATCAAAATAAGTACTAGGAACAATATTACGGAGTAGTTTCCTCTTCAACATGAACTGCCAGGTTCCTTTTGTCCATGAACTCCACACTCTTGGAGTTTTCTTTGACTCAACTCTATCGTTTGACCCACAGTCAGCTCTGCAAGGATCTCCGTGTGCAGCTGCGACCATATTTGACTAGAGTCAACAATAATAGGCCTATAGGTTGCATATTCTCTTGCCTTGACTACTGCAATGCTTGCTAACAAGTACATGTACATCTGATGACGAAATCGCTAAACTGCAGGGAATTAAGAACAACGCTGCAGGGATAATCAAACGAAAAACAAGACGCGATTTTGCAACACTGCCCTTACATACACTCTATTGGCTTCCTATGAATGCAAAAACAACTACAAGGTTTCTCCACCTTGTCAACTACATTAAAGAAATGCCTTTTTACCTTGAGGTATAAGAACATGCTTCACTACATTCAAGAAGAAAATCAAAACCAAAGATTAGTCTGTCATTTTAACGCTCGTGTTTATGTGTTATCATAGCACCACGAGCCTACATTATTTTGTTATCAGCGCTATATAAATTGAATTATTATTACTGTTGCATGCATTTTTAAATTATCTTAACACAGTGAAGCTAGACTTCTATAGAAACATATTCTTAATGATATTATTGGAGATAATGTGTGCTTGTTGTATTTTACAGAATATATGAATTAATAATATTATGTAGATGGGAGATAATGAGTGTTTGAGATCTTTCAATAATTTTTTTTTCTACACTAAACTATTGTAACTTGAGAAATGATTGCGCTGGATTGAATTATGCATTGCATTCTTATTAAAATTCAGGTAACATTTTGTATTCGTTCTTTATTTTATTAAGAAATTGCATCACATTAGAGTGGAAATAATCACAAGCTTATATTGGCACTAGAAATTATCAATGGTAATGAACTGTAATTACAATGATGTGAGACTTGAATTATACTTTTCAAAAGTGTGAACTTTTTAAATACTATAATTATTATAATAAAAGTTTTATATTTTTTAAAATACTTTTCTACAAATTCTATGCCACTATTATTTTTACAAGTTGTATAACTTGAGAATTGTAAAATTGAAATTTATTTGACTTTCTTTTTTTCAAATAATGAGAGGTATTCAGGTTTAAACCAAAATAAAAACAATTAAAAGAACAATTTAAAAAAAAAGTTTATTAACGTAAAGATTATAATGTAACATTCAAAAAATTAAAAACGCGCTTTAACACACAAATATACCTTATGTAATGCAAATAACAAGGAGAGTGAGCAAGATAAACAGGAAAATTCATTTAAAACTATCAAACTTGCCAAATTTTCTTTAGTTGCTGATATATACACATGTAATACTTCATTCAACTCAACCACATTAAACAAAACAAGTCATCAAAGCTCATCACTGAAATCATTGTCTCTGTAACTGTCAGAGTTTGTTTCTTCAACATTCACATCATCACTTTCGAAATCCTCAGTGGCACCACCATCTTTAACATCAGCATTTGATTCAGCATCCCCAATTTCCACTTCATCATTAGCCTTGGGCAGAGTAAACAAAGGCATGGCAACATCTTTGTTGGAGCAAACATCTGTTTAAAGAGAGCCGTTATTTTATACCTACATACAGCCAAATATCTAAATTAGTCATGTTACACATCAGCCTAATGGGTCAATAGTTTTAATGAACTAAGTACTATATTTTATTATCTAAAAATCATAATACATTTAACCAGAATGGTCTGAAAAACAAATAATTACCTAATTTATTAGCACATATAAACACTTCATAGTTTGGAATGTGTTCATTTTGAAACAAAGTTATTAATTCTTCTTCATGGTCCTCCAAAAAATTATCACACTGAAAAAAAAAGGATAAATTACATTCTTTTTCAAATCATCCAGCATCAAACTAAGTGATATTTGTGAGAGAAGAAGGGGTAGACAAACTTCTCAGAAAAATGTGAAGAATGCAATTGGTGGCTTAATGTGGCATGAATTTCACTGTGATGTCTAATAAGAATCTCTAAAAAAAAATTTTCAGCAAAAGTAAACTTAAGCCAATACCTGATATTTTAATTTTCTTCCTTTCTCTCGATCTAAATTGAAACCTTTGTCATCCAACTTCTCTCCATTAAAGCCAACAGTTCTGACCATCTGACCTGTCCCATCATCAAAGTCAAGCC
This sequence comes from Biomphalaria straminea, assembly GCA_021533235.1. NCBI lineage: Eukaryota > Metazoa > Mollusca > Gastropoda > Planorbidae > Biomphalaria > Biomphalaria straminea. The sequence continues at coordinate 18,640,635 of JADKLZ010000003.1, forward strand.
AGGCATAATTGTTTTGCAGATTTTCACAAACTGATTCAATTATTTCTTCAATGTGAAGCTCAGATCTAGCATATTGCTTCTGCAAAAATATTAATGACATAAATATTTAAAATATTACAAAATTATTTTGGAAAAAGAGGACAAAAACTATTAAATTTACATTACATATGTTAGGAGTTTTCAAGCAGTTGAATGAACCTTATGAAACTACTGACAATTAATCCTTAACAGAGATATCAATTAGAACTGAAGTAGAAATTAAAATAGTTCCATGTTAAACATTATTAAATCAAAAAGATGGTTTCAATTGTTGATATAGCCAATTGGATGGTTGAGAAAAAACTGAAGACTAAAAATAGCAGTTGTAAATCTAATTTAAGCATGAAAAAGGCATTAATAAAAGCTTATTTTCAATAGCTTACTTAATTTTAAGAACCAAATGTGACACAAATTAAAAGTACAAAATAGAGGCATATCTACACAAAGGTGCCACTAATAAAATGTAAAATAGTTATTTAATCTTACATCTTTAATTTTCTGATTTCCATTAGGATCAACCCTGAAGCTTCCAACTTGAATACTTTTCTTAGGATCTACCTGACTAATCATCCATTCAACCTCACTAACCAAAGCACGACAGACTGAAAGTAGGAGGAAAATTATAATTTTATAAATAATGGATGAGGAAAAAAATGGCATGGAGAATAAGATAAATTTAACGGAGTGTTTCTCAAACTTTTATAGTGATGCCCTTTTAAGACAAAATTAAATTTAGGTTCCCCTTCCCCTTCGGTCAGCCAGGTGGTCTTGGAAAGGTTTTGATGCATTCTTAGTTTCATCGGT
>JADKLZ010000003.1:18641990-18658312 GCA_021533235.1 Biomphalaria straminea
TCTAGCTCCGAAACGATACTGGTGCCAAAACATCATGCACCATTATGATTAAGACAAACTCTTTTTACATTACATAAGGAGCTTTGAAAAGACTAGAACTTACCACTGCAATATTTCTTCTGTCCTTCAATGACAGTAACAGATTGAAGAAGACAAATGAAGACCACAAATAAATGTAATATCATCATGCACTAATCTGAGCTTGAAAAAATCACAAAGAAAAAAATCTAGATCTCTAGACTAGAGTAGATCTTGAAAATTATATTTTATACCTAGATTGATTAGATCTAATTCTTGCAATTAGGGATTTAGATATATATAATACTATATATAAAAAAATATAAATCTATAAAAGAGTAGATTTATTGAAATTATTGAATTAAATAATTTATTCTATTATCTATTATAGTCAAGTATAGTCCATAGACTCTGGATATTACTAGAAATATAATCTAGATGATCTCTAGACTTAAACTAGATGTAAATAGCTTTAGATTAGATCTATTATATGATGATGATAATAGTATAGTAGAGTATAGATATAGACTATTGACTATACTGTCTATAATATACTATACTATACTACTATACTATATTTTACTGTGACTATAGTATACTATACTCAGTATACTGTCTATGTCTATACCATCAGTTCAGTGTATCACTGTCAATGTCACTACTACTATTATACTATAGTATAGTCTCTAGATAGATATAAATCTAAATATTATATATTATATAATGTAATAAAATAATGTGACTATTGACTACTTTTATACTTATTTTAGTTATATAAATGGGATATCTATTATTGAGTATTATCTAGTTATAGTTATACATTATAGTAAAGTATAGATCTAGATCTAGACATTTCGTTCTAGAATCTACATTAATCTACAATAACACGATTGTCACAATATATAATTTATTTATATTTATTATTATTATATATATTATATTTAAATTATAATAGCTATATAGAATCTAGATTTCTAGATTACAATTGACTGATTTGTTGAATTAGATAGTCACAGTGTCAGCTTGACTTCAGGATCATCATCAATAGCACTAACTGTGACTAAAAACTAAAGTCAAGTGACTATAACCACTAATAAAATGACACGTAACTCACGTAGATCTAGGACGACTTTTTATGATTATAATTAAAAATATAAATTTAAAACTAAGACCTTAGTCCCTTAGACGGTCTAAGGCAAAGCTAGACTAACACAGACGTCTATAGACTCTAGATCTACTCCTTTGATAAGAACTAGATTCTAGATTAGTCTAGATCTATTAGTTTAGTATTTAGAGAAGGCAGGAGATCTGAATGAAAGTATTGAAATGAAAGTCAAGGAATGAAGGATGTGTTATTTTATTGTGTTGTGTATTCAGTGTTTCACTGCATAGTCATAGTCATGATAGTGTATTCAGTATTGTGTTGAAGCACACAAACAGTACAGTAGCAGGCAAGAGCCTTCTGCATCACTGCATACTACTCACTGCAGTGCCAGTGGGATGGATAGAAGTTAGAAGGGACCACAGGCTGAGATGAGATTATTTTATACAGAAATCTAGAGCTAGATTAGATAATGTTTTTGAATATATGAATAGAATCAATAAGAAAAGTTAAAAAGTTGTCGACAACCCAAACACATCTGATCTGTGAAAACAAATCAATTCTACTTTTTAATTTTATTAGGCATCAGAGGTCATAAGGTTACTTCCAGGATAAACAATAGATTCTATACATAGATTTAGACATTTAGATATATAATTGATAGAAGATTATAAAGATTTGAAGATAGACTTACTGATAGAAATAGATCTGGAAGGAATAACATTCAACAAGAAAAAAAAAAGAAGAACATTCAACATTCGGTAATGATTCAACATTGATCATTGACTAGATCTACTACTAGTACTAGAAAGTAGAAACTCTATTAGACTTATTAGTCTATTAAGTCTATATAATAAGTCTAAGAAACTAGCTAGAGTAGGACCTAATATTACTAATAATTAGTAATAATACTAATATTAAAAAGTAACTAGTAGTAGTAGTACAGTAGTAAACTAGTCCTCAGCCTAGACGCCCTAGATCTAGTACTTAAACTAAGTTAAACTGTTAGTACTAGTAGTAGTTTAGTTAGGAGTAGGTAGAACTAGAAGAACCGTAGACGCGGCGTAGACTAATCTTGAGTAAGACTACTGACACTGAGTTAGAGTACTGAATTGTGAATATCAATATCATCTACTAGACTAAGACTAAATTTTACTGTCGTCTAAATTATCATATTTCATATTGAAATTCATATCATAGACTCTATGATCATCAAGTAATCTAGTATAAAATTTATTAATTACCTTACTATTATACTAATCCTAGGGTAGTCACATTGTCATTATGATTATCACTATATTATTGTCCACACTGACTGACTGAGTCACTGTCCACTATGAGTGTGACCACAGTGACCTGAGTGACAGTGTGAGCCCATTTAGTGACCAGTGTGATCTAAGATTCTAAGTTTATGTTAAAACAGTTTTATTTTTAAAAATTAGATTCCAATTCTAGAATCTATAAGTTATTATAACTATAAGTATAAAATACATTAAAATACAATTGTTGGTTAATTATAACTTAATATGCATGACTCAAATGATTGAATGCATGACACATAGGACTTAAGAAAAACAGAAGAAAAACACCAGAGAAGAAAAGCATGGCCAATGTCAATGACACTAGCTCCAGCTGGAATAACCTGCCCAGTGTGCGGACGAACATTCCAGGCTCACATAGGTTTCACCAGCCACATGAGGAGGCATAAAACCCCAGTGCAAAGCCATAAGCCCCCTGGATGACAAAGTGGTCATCATTGAACCACGATGAACAAACTATTATAGGATGTAATCATCTTTTTTTTTTGAAGTAACGTCTGTATTATATATGATAGGATAAGATTATATAATTATAAATTATAATATATCTAGTATTACCCTGATATGGGCAATCTAGCCTATAAAATAATAAACATAATCTAGCCATTCTAGTTTCTAACTCTAGCAGCTAGATCTAGAAATCTTATAGGTCTAGACAAATTTGTACAAATGCTCCTTCTTCCCTAGCGCTGTTAGAGCAAGGAATGGGTTGCCCAAGCCGGCTGAGCTAGCCAGGAAAACCAGTGACTTGGCAGAATTTAGGTCATTGGTTAATATGTGTGACTAAATGCATGCGATGCGTAGGACATAATTGTCATAATCATCTTCTTTTTTAAAGTAATGTCTGTATTATATAATATAAGATAGATTCTATCTATATTGTTACACTATTGTTTTTCTAATATATAGTAGATTCTTATGTTTGGCACACCGACTTTGGGAACTAGGTCAAATTTTTATTTTATTTTTTTATTTCATCAAGGTTTAACTTACAAAAAAACTGAAAGCAGATTCTTATTCTGCAACTAATTAAAGGACTATAAAAATAGCAGTGTTTCTTTGAATTACCACTCATAGTCAAGATTTTATTTTAAAATACAGTAGGTCACTTCATTCTCCTATACTGCACGCAGTTTTTGTGCTTTCTCCTTTAGCACACGGTGAACACATTCAATAAACACCACTATGTAATTGCTAATAAATTATATATCTAATAAATATTTCTTCATCCCTTATATGGCATTATGGGTAGGAGAATTGCCCGGGGAGGTTAAAACAATAGCTTTACATACATGGTTTCCGAGAATCTGCCCTCTGCTTTGGAAAAGTGGAACAAAATTTAAGGAACTTATCTAAAATTGGACATTTGCAGTCCCGTTATACGTCGTTTTTAGCTCCAAACATAAAAACATATGAGTTTTAAACAAAAAAAGCGACATGTTTACTGAAGGAGAATCGGATGAGCTAGTGTGCCATATATAAGACTCTACTATAAATCTAATTTGACTAAATCTATATTATTTATTCTAATTTTTTTTTGTAAAAATATTAATTATAGATGTTGTTTTTTTCTTCAGAAAATAAGAAATCTACAGATCTAGATCTCATCTATGTACAATAAAACTTCATCATCAAGTGTTATTCTTGGTATTATATAAAATGACATCCAAAATTTCCCTAATTTTTATGTATCCAAAAAATAGTATAATCTTATCTTTTTGTATACTGAAAAAACATCTATTAGCAAGGAGCAGCTGTAACTGTAACAGTCTAAAAAGCAAATCTTACTCTAAACTAGTTATTCCTAAAACAATATCTTTGCCTCCTTACGTAACTGGTGAGGATTATGTTGTGCCCCATTCAGCAGAAATCAAGTCACCTCAAGAGATCAATGATATGAGGCCAGCTTGCTTGCTTGCAGCTTCCATTCTGAAATTTGTAGGAAATAACTTAAAGGTAAGTTCTGAACACATTTTTGATCAGGTTAGATATACTTACTTGTTAGAATCTAGTTCAATTAGCATCTTTAATGCACAAATTATTAACAAGCTATAAATCTTAGTTGACAACAGTCTCTTTTTTTGATCCTTTTGCCTCTTTTTATGTATTATGATGTTTGTGTTAAGGATTCTTTGTCTTGACTCCTTTTACTAGCTGAAATATCTTTCACTTGTTTTAAAGCTTCTCTATTAAGCAGCAATGCATAGATTATAAGATTATTGTGCACATAAGATGAGATGTCAAAATAAGAAACTTATTTATTCCTAAAAAATATCAAATCATCTTTCTTTATATAATTCTTAGCTGACTCTTCACTAATTCTCTCACTTGTGGTGTATGAAAAAAAAAATTAACAGAAAAACATAAGAATGACCAGAGAGTGTAAAGTTTATTTATTACGTTGGAGGGGGGATGAATAAAAGATACTTGAATTTACTGTCCGTTCCAACTCAACATAATAGGCCTAGATACTTGAATTTGCAGGCCAAAGGAGCATTTCTATTATTATTTTAAGTTAAAAAAGCGTAGGGGTCCTTGACATTAGCCAGGGAACAAATCAACAGGCATAGCTGGTGGGTAATGCTAATTACATTCTATATAATATATAATGTAACTGGCTATGTTGAATAGGTTTTCATATATTGATCCCATCGCCTCTTTTGTGTTTTTCAAGAAGCATTTTAATGGCCACAGCAAGAGACACTTTTGCCCTCTCATGAGTGTGTATTCTAGTAGCCTTTAAAGGGTGAAATTGTGTTCCCGTTACTTGCATGCTCTTTTTTGTTGCTCATCAGTTATTACCAGTACATGGATTAACTACCCCCAAAAAAGTAGGTATATGTTGTTTTTTTGCTGCAATGAAACAGCCCATAATATATAATGCTTCCCTGATCAGATACTTTTGGTCTGTAAATTCTATGAGCTCTTGGGCATTAAATGCATTTGATTTGTTTCTCACATGGAATGATTTGAAAAGGATACCCCTTTCCATCAGCCTCATAAGCCATCCCAGTAAAGTGCTGTTAAAAATTATATTAAATCAACTAAAACCGATAGCAGACAAAATCATAGCTGAAGAACAGGCGGGGTTTAGACACGGTCGCAGCACAACAGAGCAAATCCTAAACCTCAGAATACTCTGTGAAAAATATCTCCAACACCAAGAGAATCTTTTCCATGTCTTTATTGATTTCAAGAAAGCTTTTGATCGAGTATGGCACGGGGCACTCTGGGCGACAATGGAAAAATATAACATAAATGCAAACATAACCAAAGTTATCCAGAACCTATACACGGATGCCACCAGTGCGGTGTACTTCAATAACAATATAAGGGAAATGGTTCAAAACCACAGTTAGAGTAAGACAAGGCTGCCTCCTTTCACCAACACTCTTTAATGTCTTCCTTGAAAGAATAATGGAAGATGCTCTCGAAGGATTTGAAGGTACTGTAAGCATTGGAGGAAGAAAAGTTACAAACTTGCGCTTCACAGATGACATTGATGGCCTAGCAGGGACAGAAGATGAACTAGCCGACCTAGTGATGCGCATTGACAAGACTTCAGCAGCTTATGGCATGCAAATCAATGCAGCAAAAACCCAAATTATGACCAATAGCCAACAGGGCTTTACAAAGGCCATCAGTATTGGAGGTGAAAAGCTAACTAGCGTTAGCAGCTTTAAATGCCTCGGAGCTATTGTCTCGGATGAGGGAACAAAGCCCGAACTAATAGTCCGAATAGCACAGTCCACAGCAGCCCTTTCTAAACTTAAGTTAATATGGAAAGACAAAGGCTTAGCTCTCGGCACCAAAATCAGACTGATGCGCTCCCTGGTCATGGCCACATTTCTATATGCTTGTGAGTCTTGGACGCTGACTGCAGAGCTAGAGAGGAGGATCCTAGCAATGGAAATGAGATGCTACAGAAGGATCCTAGGCATCACATTTAAAGACCGCATCACAAATCAAGAGATTAGAGACAGGGTTACTGCAGGGATTGGACCCCATGATGACCTGCTAACTACTGTGAAGAAACGAAAGCTCAAAATGTATGGCCATGTAACAAGATCTTCGGGACTAGCAAAGACCTTCCTCCAGGGAACAGTACCAGGAAAAAGGGGAAGAGGCAGACAGAGAAAGCGGTGGGAAGACAATATCAAAGAATGGACAGGCCTACCATTGAATGAGATTTTAAACAGGGCAAAGGATAGAGAGGAATGGAGAAAGATGGTCTTCAAGTCTTGCTTGGTGCCCCAACGGTCCACCAGACTAAGGGATAGGTAACAGGTAACCCCTTTCCACAATTTAGTCTTACACACACAAACATACACTACTTTTGGTCTTTCATTAAAAAGTACTTTTATTATTTAGATTGCCTGTTTAGGAATAACTGGGTAAAACGTCTAAATTTTGAATAGATAAGTAGTAGAGTGCTACAAAAGACTTAAATATTGTTTTAAAAAAAATGATGTATTTGCATTTAAATACAATGTGCATGCAGCGCTTAATACATTTTTAAAACCAAGGATTCGCTTTCAAAAGACTAAATGTTGCATTGCAAGCAAACATTTTTCTAGCATGATAAAGGCAATGGTGAAATGAATTTTAATTCCTATTTTAGTTTTCAAGATCCAAATATGACAGATAGGCAGAGAGCACAGTTAATCACTTGAGCTTTTATAAATACTACTTGATAATTGATATATATTTATATTATTTTATTTAAAATTCAATTAACAAAAGGCTTGCATTTACAATAATTTTTTTTTATTAATTTTTTTTTTTTAGATTGGAATGCGCACTGATGAAATAGATGCCTTAGTGTATGCCAAATGTATTGAAGCAGGTGCATACCCATCACCCCTAAATTTTAAAGGTTTTCCTAAGTCTGTTTGCACATCCGTGAATGAAGTAGTATGTCATGGTATACCAGGCTCACGTACTCTAAAAAATGGGGATATTATAAATGTGGATGTGACAGTAAGTTTGAAACATTGTAAAGAAAATACTATTTCAAACTGAACAGACATCTCAAACATTGTTATTTCTTTCTTATTTTAACTTATTTATTTATATTTTTATAATCATATTGTACATGGTTTTTAATTGTCTTGTTTTAAAATCTGATCATCAATCACATGTTTTTTTTTGCTTTTACTTTATATATGTTTAGATATTGTATAACATAAGGGAGGCTACTTGATGAGGCAAAAAAGTTTATTTACATGGGGACATTACAAATACATAGAACAACGTCTACCTTGAGCACAGCCTCTTCATAAACTCTAGACTTAGGTGGAACTCTGTTATCTTCTTCCTAATGTAAACATCCTTCTCAGGCTAGTCTCTAACAGTGTGCACCTTCTGGATGGTGGTGTTCATGGCAGGGTTACAACAATATATATGTATATATAGATAGATAGGTCTTTATATAATTTGTATTAACTATATATTGCTAATAAAAAGTTAGTGGGATGTGATGCTGAACTATCTGTCAAGGGAAGTTGAGTTCAATCATGGCTTGTCCTGAGTTGTACTTACTGAGTGAAAGTCAACACAGAAATTTCCCAGATAATCCTCCCCCCCCCCCTTCACCGCCACTGGTCCACATAAGAGATAGGACTGGGTGCACTGGGTATGCTATAGCTTGAAAGATGCACTGTACAGAAGTAGCTTTTAAAATTGATTTATAGTAATAATAATACAGGAATTATCAATTCATTTTATATTTAATGCTAATTAAAAGGTTGAGTCCTTGTTACTGTGTTGTTGTTTTTTTTCAGCCACCCTTCTGCATTTTTCTCTCAGGTATTTTACAAAGGTTACCATGGTGACACTTCTGAGACATTTATAATAGGTGAAGCTGATGAACAAAGTAAATCTCTGGTCAAGGCTGCTGAAAGGTGTAGGGATGCTGGTATTAGAGCCTGCAGCCATGGCACACCTCTGTCTGTCATTGGAGATATTATTTAGTAAGAACTATTTCTTGAAGCTACATTTAGAATTGACTTTAATTTTAGAGACTATTTATTTACTGGCTAGTCTCACCCAACATTCTTGGGTTGTGTTTTTTAATTATTTGTTTTTTTAAAGAGGACCAAATATTTCTCCAGCTGTATTAGTTACAACCAACATCTGTGACTGAAAACAGAATAAAGAGATATTGATATTTTGATAAATTTATGCAGAACATAATGCAGGGTATGGTCTTTCACAATTAATGATAATATCTTGCATTAGCTCTTAGAGACTTTTGAAGGCAGTTGTTACATTAGAATTGGGTGGTGGTGATACATTTTGGTATATCAAAAAGTTAAATCTGATAACCCAAAGTCATCCTGTATGATAGAGGCCTGGTTTAGATGAAGAAATAAATAGTGGCATAGCTAGGGATTTGGGGGCCTGTGGGGCTTGACCTTTTTAGGGGTCCCTGATTTGGGACATTCAAATCATGACATGAGATAATGTACTTAATAAATATATGTCTAAATTAGAAACACACTCAGATATCTGTTCTTTAAAATCATTTTGATAATTACTGATTAAGTCAAAACATTCTTTGAACTAATAACTATATTTTAGGTTTAATTTTTTTAGCCCAATCTGTTCACCTCTAGTAATTAAAATACATCTCATTTCTTTTGTTTGCCATTAGCAACACTGCAACTGAGGCAGGTTTTCAAGTTGTGCCATTTTTTTGTGGTCATGGTATCGGAAGGTATTTTCATGGCCCACCTGATATTGTTCATGTTCGTAAGTGTCAAGTGTATTTTATTTGAAGAAAATGTTTTTTATAAAATTGTCACATATAATTACAAATTTATTAGCATCTAATTTTGTTTTAACATCAATTCTTCAATGCTGTAAGTTGTTTTTGCAAAAAGGATTACATTATTTATTTACATTCTTTTTTTCAGCTTGTGATCTGGTTGGAGATCAAAAAATGCTGGAGGGAATGACATTTACAATAGGTAGATAATTACTGAACAAAAAATTTGAAAGAAAAAAAAATATGTTCATAAATGAAGTTCATCTTTAGAAGAAAATATTTCATGGTGAAATAAAAATTAATCTGTCTTAGAAAAGTTTACCTGAAATGTTATGTTTATTGTTTCAGTAATGAAAATGTATTTATAAAAAATAAACCTTTTTTTTAAAAACATCAATTATGAAATTTCCATACTTAATTAAAAATAAAATTAGAACTAAGGTAATACAAAGAGAAGTAATCTTCTCTGAGGATAGAAAAGTAAAATGTACAGTAACTGGCTTTACAAGATCTATGTACATAGTAACTGTGGGGTAGTTTTGTAGCCAAACCCATAGTTGTGAAATGGAATCCTTATAATCTTGATTTAACTATAATTTTGAGTCAGCTCAAGTAAAGACTTTTAATAATAGACGTAAACGCTGTTTGATAGATTATTTGTAGCATTATTTTCTTAATTATTTATTTTATTTAGAACCAATTCTGTGTGATGGATCTCCTGACATAAGAATTGAAGATGATGGTTGGACTGTTGTCACACAGGATGGCAGTAGATCAGCACAGTTTGAGCACACAATATTAGTCACTAGAGGAGGATTTGAAATTTTAACAATGCAAGCTTGAGAGAAAAACAAAGCCTAATTGAAGTGTTTATACAATTTATTTTTAAAAAATCATATGAAAGGGAAATACTTTTGAATTTTCATGACTCTGTGAAAGTATTGAAAAATGTATAATGACCAGAAATGTAAATTTTTGTTGTTGTTGTTTTAGTCATTATTATAAGACAATTTTATTACCTTTAAAAAATAATTTATTCAGCTCCACACCTTGTTAGGCCTAAATTATGCCTTACATGCAACAATAAAAGAAAAATATGCATGTCATTGTAGGCCTATACAATAAACATGTTTCTTTATTCTTTTCTTGTTTCCAACTTATGATGACTTCAACATTCTGTGATTATGTAATCTTTATATTCAAGTAATATTGAAATTGACTGACCTATAAAATTTATTGATGGGCAGTTAAGTAAAAATAAGAATAGCTAAGTAAAAATAAAATAGCTGGTCTAATTTTTGTCATGTACGGTATTTTTAATTTGGATTTTTTTTTCATCTATATCATGATTCTTGTCCAAGATAAATAATTTTTTGTACATCATAGTAGGAAAACATCATTTATCTGGATGTCAGTTATCAGGAAATCAAATTTTCAGACTGGTATTTAAGTGGCTTTGCTGATGTGCAGTGAAAGACATGACACCCTCCTTAACATTAGGCCACAGAAACAGATGACCTTTACATCAGTAGTTCCCCCTATTTTTTGCATCAACAACAAAGAGCAAATTAAAAAATAGATTTAGGCATTTGATTCACTCAATACACTAAAGTGAATTTAAAGGTTCATATTTAGTCTAACAATTAGATCTACAAGTTGATATTAAAATGTAGCTCCTTCTTCGTCGTTGAAAATGAGCAAATTTCTCATTTCTTATGAACTCGAAAGTCCAATCCTCGCTTTAAAATGCCGGCACACACATGTCATGATTAAGTTGGGTCTACTGCAGATAGGCCTGCTTCTTCTCTCAGCTTTTTGTCTGCTCGACATTATTTCATGTTAGCCACTCTCTTAGCCTCGTATATTGAAACTCCGACACTCACGGCTTCACGCCATAAGGATCGATCTAGTGCTAGTGTTTCCCAGCCGTGATTGTCAATATCTCATTCCATGAGGGAGCTTGTAACGAACTTAGTTCGACCTTTCGATAGTTCTAGACGCCAGATCAAGTCAGTGCGCTGTCCAGTGTAAACAAGTTAATTTTAGAATAGCCAATCATAGAAAGGGGTTAAGGGAAAATATTATACACGTCATCTTCCAGAAGGTCAAAGTTACTAAAATAGTTAGCTGAGAACATTCTATGCTTCTGGAAGATACGATTTGAAAAAGTATAAATAAGAGGGAAAAGAATTAGTTGGGGTCCTCGCTTAGAAATGGTTATATTGGAAGAAAACTTCTTGTATCGTATTTAATAGAGCGATGGTCCTATGTTTAATCTTCTCTTAGAAGTCTACTAGAGAGTAAAGTGTTATACGATGTGATATAGAAGTTATTTATAAGTAAAGTTTTATTTGAGTTGTTGTTCAAGAAAACAGAAGAAGTCATTAAAGCTTGTTCGAGAAACTGCAGAAGTAATTCAGTCTTCATTTATTGAGTTTATCAAGTTATTATTAACAATCCTCGGCGTGTGACAAAGAGAAAGTAACGTCACAGAGCTCCCTTTGTATCGCTTTGTTGACCCCTCTGAGAGCGTTTTACTGCACACAGCTCCTCATAAAGAAATATCTTGGGAGGGCTATTTTCTTCAAATGGACTGCATGTCCAGAACATCGAAATTTTGGACTTTTTTTTTTTTTGCTGTGGCTTGGATGCTGTTCATGTGACAACTGCAGGATTTCAATGTCTTATATGTGGTCAAACCAGTTCACCTGATTAATTTTTCTTAGACTGTGTCTAACGTTTGTCATTTGACATTAAAATACAACTCATATATATATATATATATATACAACTCATGTTTAATTTATTTATTTATTTATTGGTTAACACTGAGCTGTGTGGTGTAATGTACAGTGTCAAAGTCAGATGATTGGAGCATGTATAAGTCGAGCTTCTGTTCTAATTTTCTTCACTGTTTTATCTTCCCTTCTTTATTGAACAAAAAGTGGATATTTTGATCCCAAACTAAAGCATATTCAATCAAGAAATAAAACTGAACAGCTGCCGTGCAGTTAGCATCACCAGCTGTACATGCACACTCATGAAAAGAGTTGTAATACACTCATTCAGATCCTTAAGTTACTAAATCTTCTTACCGAAGCCCAAGCAGGTTTTAGAAAAGGCAGATCAACAGGGAATCAAATAGCCTTTATCACTAGATATTGTAATAACTTCAAAGGAAGGCAACTCAACGAGGACATTAGATGTTTATTTACATGACATGACAGTTACATAAAACAACATCTTCACTTAGCACTGTTTCTCCATCTTGGCTCTCAACCTCAACCTTGGCGGAAGTCGTTATTCTCACAAAATGTCCATATCCTGTTCTAGTCCGTTCACTAGAGGTGCGCACCTGTGCACTAGCCTGAATGATGGTGCGCAAGTCAGAGTCATTACATTGCCCCCGTCTTAGCACTTTTCGTCCCGAAAAGAAACACTGCAGCTGAAGTTTAACAGTTCGGGTGGAGGTCAATCAGTGGGAGCCACAGGCGGTAGGGTGCCTGTTGCCCACGAAGCCATCTGCACAGTTTTTTCGCAGCCGTCGCTTTCTCTTTCTCCAATTGACCAGGCTGTTGTTGAGACGATAACGTGGCCGTTTGACACACAGAGAGATAGTGTCGAGCACTGTTTTCGTCAGCACAGGCGTTGATAGGACACGCTGTTTCAGCAGACCATCCTGACAGACGCCTCTCATGGAAGTTGCAGGTTCACATGCAACCATGTTGCAAACAAAGTCCGATATACCGCATTCATCCACAACTAACAGTCTCACGTCCAGAATATAGGTCTCCTCAAGTTCAAGTGGAAGATGTCTTCCTCTTGACAGCTCAGATTTAGAGTGGGTTGACTGACATCCATCCATGCCAATTTCGATGATGGCGGCAGAAGAAGACATGCCTTGTTGATCTTTTTCTTGGCATCGACATTCCCTGTGTGATGCGCAGCACGTACAGTTCATGCCAAACCTCTGGATACAGTTGTCAAGCCTCGAATTTCTCTCATGAGCACCGGCAGATAGGCAGAGGTCTTTAAGGTCCATAGCAACAGGCTTGGACGTAGACCCAACGTTGTCTTGGTCTGTCCGGCTCATTGAGGTACTCGCTGTAGCTAAATCAGGAACAAACGTGTCAGGCACAAAACAGACTTCAGATCCTTCATTCATCTCTTTCCTTTCGATTCGGTATATCCCAGTGAGATCGTCGCAGCAATCGTTGTCACGTTCCTCGCCTTGAAAGTCACCCCCGTCAGACTTGCTCACAACACAGTCACAGACAGCGCTCCAATTCCCAGCGCCTACATCATCACTGTTTGTGCAGCCACAGTCCTGACCAGGCAGCTGCCCTTTCACAAGCGAGTTTATGCCTTCTTTCGGTTGCGACACCATATGATCACTTTGGTCTGTTTGTCCTTCAACTGCTAATACATTTTCATCTACGTTCAACATTATATCCCTGCTCATGTTCCTCATCATGATCCTTATCGTGTTCAATTGTTCCGTAAATTCATCCCCACACTCCTGGATCTTGTCAAAGACATCCACAATCCCAGGTTCAACTTCGAACAGGTAGGTCTCCGGATCTTCATCTTCCTCAATCAATGCTTGTCGCAGACGAGCCGTAAGCCTTTCCTTGCTACCGAAGGGTTTTAAATCTCGGTCCCGAAGCTCTTGTCTCAGCTGTGTAATTGAGAGCTGATGTAATAGCTTCAAATATGTCATTGTAATCAAAGCCTACCTCCTCTCGTTGAGTTGCCTATAATCCCACTTCTGACACCAATGTAATAACTTCAAAGGAAGGCAACTCAACGAGGACATTAGATGTTTATTTACATGACATGACAGTTACATAAAACAACATCTTCACTTAGCACTGTTTCTCCATCTTGGCTCTCAACCTTGGCGGAAGTCGTTATTCTCACAAAATGTCTATATCCTGTTCTAGTCCGTTCACTAGAGGTGCGCACCTGTGCACTAGCCTGAATGATGGTGCGCAAGTCAGAGTCATTACAATATGATGTTCAGTGCGCTATGGTCCAATCTCTTTTTTATGGACCAGTGGGAGAGGGAGTATCTAATAAGTGTAAGTAGCGTGTATGACAGAAAGTACTTACTTTCGTGACACAATTTTAAAAATAAATCAATCTAAAACCGTTTGCATAAATATGTTACAAATATGCAAGGTGATAGTGTCCCATACTAATAAAGTCTTCCGTGTTTTTTTAGCGGCACCCGTAAAAAAGGGGAAAAGCCGCAAATAGGTTTGTGCAAAATGTCCTCTGTCAGACTCAGAACTCGAAAACTAGAAGAGGTACGAAAAATATTGTTTCACCATTAAATGCGGCTTGAAAAGTTTAGGTGCAACCGCTACTATTAAAGTACTATTGATTTTCTAAAAACAAACCGTTTAATTTATAAAAATTAATTATGCTAGGGATTTTTTCATAAAATATACACCAGTTCTAAAAAAATTACGTAAATGTGAGGGAGGCAATGTTACAAATGTTATCAAAGAAGGAAAGTTTGCTGTGTATTTTCAGTATCTTGAAGTCACATATAGGCTATAGATCTATATACGGTGTACAAAAAATGCTCACAACAAATATAAATATTAGTTAAAGGTGTTTTTTTCTGGTCAACTAGCTACTAAAATTAAAAGAAAACAATTTATTTATTTATTTGTTTATAAATATAAGGCTAAGAATGCACTTTCTATGTATATCACGCACATTTTTTAAATGGACTTTTTATGCAGCGACTTTCGTGCAGCAGCGTGACAAACATTTGCCACAGTTGGCACAATCAGTTCTCTCAAATTTTTAAAAAATAATCAGATTTTATTATTTTTTTTGAAAGGGAATAAAAGAGGCTTATTTATGTGCGTTTTGTCTGTCGATAGGTCTGTCCGTCACGTTTAGATAATAAAATGTTAACTCTAAAAGCTATTTAAAAATCTGATTTAACCTTTAATGTTCTTCCCGTAGCATCTCAATAATTTTAAAGATCTAAAATTGATTGTGCCGGATTTTGTGTGCAAAACTAATCAACACCAATGAATGTTTGTTTAATTTTGCTCTTCTAACCTGAATTACATTCAATTTAATCCATGCTTAAACGTAGCAAAAAACCTAGGCCCTATTATCAATAATATGTTGTTCCGTTTCGAGCGATTATTTTTCTCTTAATCACTATAATGATTGTTATTTTTTTTAAATAGGCTCTATTTTTTTTACCCTGTTACCCCCCCCCCCCCTTGCGAGAAATAATCCCGGATTAGCGATTCGAATGTATAGATCTCCTAGACTTTATTTTAAAAAAATATTTAAAATTCCAATAAAAGGCCTACTCATATGTAGATCTAGACTTAGATAAAGTAAAGTAGTAAAAGTGTCCCCTTCAGACCTTGCGATCTATGGGGCAGATGACAGTTCAACTGTCTCTTTGGCCAACGGTTAGCGAGCAGGGTGTTATGTGGCCAGCACAACGACTAACCACCCATTCGAGTTGGGTGGACTCAGGAGCGCCCTAAAAATCCCGAAATTCAAATTCCCAGTCTTAACCGAGATTCGAACCCAGACTTAGAAGTCTGTGTGCAAATAAATGTTCATGAACATTAGGCCCTAATTTATTAATTATTGAATGAATAATGCCTATATATGCTGACGTAGGCCTATAGTCCGTTCAAAATAGGACCTACACACTTTCACGTTCTCTAGCCAAATTTAAATGTTTGTTGTTTTTTTTACTTGAAAAACTAAAACGGTGAAACTTAAGTTTTCTCAGTGTGGCCAACGAGCCGATAGATCTAATTCTTTTCCCAATAATAGAGAAAACAATTGTAAAATTTATAAAAGAATCGTTTGAGCTATTTTCGAGATCCTGGTTCATGTTTGGCCCACCCAGGTTCTAGAAAGTATGAGCAAAAAGCTGACAGACTTGATAAATATGGGAGAATGAATACGCAAACGAAAATTACGCTATGTCCAGAATAATGTTGAAAATAATAGAAAGTGTAATAAATGAAAGTTGTAAAAGCTCCCAATCAAATTTCAGGAAAGACGCTATTATGAGCTATCCCGACACGACCAACGTATAGTTGCTTGTTTTTTTTTTTTT